>JASVEL010003199.1:0-54143 GCA_032618575.1 Nicotiana noctiflora
TAATCTTGGTATCACTCTGAAATACAAGAATAAAAAGATAGTACAGATTTTCTCAACTCACTAAAATGGTTTAACAAAACCCTGGTGAATATGGCTTAGTGATCACCAGGCAGAGATTTGATGATGTCCGAATCACCTGAAACAACATTATTACCACAAGTAAGCCAAACTGAGAGCTTCCATTTAGTACTCGACTCACAATAAGATTTCACAAAACTACAATTGAAGATCTCAAACACACTTTACCTGGGTCAATGATGCTGAGGCATGAAACGCGAAAATACTTCCCACATTATGTTCCAAGATCAACATTGTCTACACGCAAAAAGTTGCAACGGGAAAAGAACATATATATAAGGAGTCATGAAAATACTTGTTTTAGTTGAAGAACAAAATCACACAATGTCCTCAATACTGATAGGTTAACCCCCCCCAACACCACACATAATACAAAGGCGTCAGGCAAACACCCATGAGTAGAAGAAATGACACAGAAATGTAATAAATCCTCAAACAAAGATATGTTGGGAATGTCTTTTAGTAGAAATTATATTTTAATTTATATAAACAAAGCACTAATTAATAAACCTCAGCATCCCTATCCCACCAACATTATGTTGCAGATAAACTAATGAGCACTTACTGAAGTTTCATTTTTTCGCAAAATAAATGCAAAGAAAGGTAAAAATCTCATTTCCAGTTTAAATCAATTGAGTGAAAGGCTTTTGATTTTAACCATCCCACAGAGATTAAATACCAGTGAACTGTCTAATCTCATCTTTTAAGATCATTAAAAACTTAAAATTCCTAAGAATAAATAAAAATTCCCTAGACGATTAGCTAAAAGAGGGCTCAACACCTCCACTTAAACATATGAACAAATTTAGTATATCAAGTAGGCTTGGAGTTAGAAAAATACACAAAATTGAGATTTTCCATTAGCTGCAATGTGCAGAACTAATGCCTAAGTAAATCAATCCAAATGCTGGAAGATAATAAAAATTAAAGAATAGATGAAAAGGAACTCACTTCCATTGAAATGGTGAACACCAACTTTAGCAAGCATAGCATAGTACTCAATCTACGACTTTCTCAATGGTGGGCAGTTGTTAGATATCAATATCAACTTCCCTGCAAATTTCCAATCATATTTTAGTCCTATTTACTGGCAATAAATGATACAAAATCTCCACACAAAAAAAAAAAAAAGAAAAAAAGAAGAAGAAAGGGTAACCTTTGGAGCTCCTGAGAGTCTTGAGAACGGTCTTGTAACCGAGAGAGTACTTGCCACTCTTCATTACCAGAGCTAACATGTTATTGATGCTCTCATGGGTCTTCTTCGTTTTCTTCCCCGTTGTCGCCATTTTTGTTCTCTCAAACAAAGGGGAAAAGAGAAGTGGCCGAGTTTTCTACTGTTAGTTATATGAGATTAGGGTTTTGCGTTATGCCCCTTTTTGTGATGAGATTCACTGTTGTTTGGTCACGTGTACTGCACGTGCTTTGAGGATGTTGAAATACTATGTTAAAAGTATATGGATCTGCATTAGTTTTCTTTAATCTTTTTTCTTTCTTTTTTTACGAAAAAGAAAATATTGAATCTGCATTTTTAATTTTAAAAATTATAGGGAAAGGGGCGGGGAAAATAGGAAGAGAATGTTACGACATTGATGAAGTTTGGACCCTGCACCTTAATTATAGAAGATAGGAAGCTTACTTATTCAATCGGCGTCGGGTTAAGTTAATTATATGGTATTTAATATTCATAGGTTCGATTAATTTAAATTTGTGATACGTCTCATTAAGGATAGAAATATCTTATTTATCCTATCACATATATTAGTAGTAATAAAAATAAATTTCTTAATAGCCAACTTACACTAAAATAGTAAGTAGATGATATATGTATCTTTTACATGAGATTTATTATTTTGTGGAATAATAAAATGCCGAAATAGCTAATGCTATAGGTGCAGGTGTTTTAGCTCAATTTACTCAAATTAACATCCCCTTTGGAAATTAAATTTAGTATTGGTTGATTATCACAAAATTGGGCTTGCAGTACGATGGAGCCCCGATTAGAAAGAGAAGAGCTTAGTCTTTCCTTTATTAATTCTTAGCCCTGAACTTTACAAAATTCTACACTAGACGATTTTCCTGGTTCGGTATGATCACTATAATTAGTCCACTTCAATTTGAGCAATAATTCCATGTGTACGGTTGATGTTTACTTTATGAGTTATTTTTATTTTTGGGGGTCTGAAATTGTTTAGAGGATTTTCATAAACCATTATACTTAACTGGCTATTAACGTGCTATAGTTTTAATATTCATATTTACTAGTCGTAGTAGCTACAATTTTATTACTATTGTATTTTATTCAATATTTTTATGTATTTGCATGGTTGTATTTATAAATAAAGTTAAATAATTTGCCTAAAAATAGGGATTACAATTGTTTAATTCTATATTTCATGTATTAGTGCGACTGTATTTATAAATACAGTGAGATAATCTGCCTAAAAAAAGGATTACAAACAGCCCCCTCCCCTTTCTTCAATCACACCCGCCGCCTAGGGTTCCACCGCTTGTGGCGGCGGCAGGCTTCAAAACCTTCCCAAATTAACACCAAAGATTCCCCCTGTCTTCCTCATCATAGTCCCGTTATCTTTTCCTTCGAATACCAACCGAACGCCTCAAATTTTACAAACCCTAGGCGCCGCCACCACCACCCACAGCGGCGCCGCCGCTACCCAAAACCCTAAAAAAACTAACACCCCACCATTCTTTTAACATTCCCCACGCCGTGACAAGAATATCGAGTCCTAAAGCTGCCGGAAAATGCAAGAACAACTCAACAGCCGCTAAGTTTTCAAGAAAAGCAGTAGTAGTACACCCCAACCATCAGAAAAGAAACATAAAAAACAGCCATCAAACATCAACAAAGAACAAAAAAGAAACATATCAAGATAACTGGTTACTGAAGGGGTTATTAGGGGTCACTAGGAGGAAAAGGCTTGGTAGCTGCAGCAAGTGTCTGGAGAACAAGGTCTATTCGGGCGTTTCCCGACTTTTGCTCATTGAGCAGTTCGGCCTTCTGGTTCTCAACTTGCGCCCAGAGATAAGCATTTTCCTATGTCAAACGAACCACTTTATCACTCGACACGGGAACCACTCGGGCTTGCTGACCTTCCAGGATAGCATTCCTAGCTTTTAACCGACGAATTTCCTCAGCTGCACTGTTCTGGGCATTGATGAGCTGAGAAACAGTTGATGTCCCCCCCCCCCCCCCCCACATACTTCTCAATACACTCTCACTCTTCCAAGGTTGTTTGTGAGAATGTCTGCTTTCGAGTCCCCACTTTACCTGTTCCCAATGGAACCTTAAAGAATTTGAACACCGGAGCAAGTAAGAATCCATAGGGAAGCCCATGATTACCGTCCTTGAAATTGGGAACCATTCTACATGTGCTCAATCATTATGGCAGGCAGACTCACATGGTTGAAACCGTCCAGTTGCTCCATTAGAAATAGGTCAGAGTTAGAAGTCACAGACCTCCTTTCTACTCTAGGCAACATGACTTTGTTAACCAACTCAAATAATAGCCGGTAGACAGGGAGTGGTGCTTTCTTATGGATGGGGTACCCTTTCTGATTAGCATTTTCTTTCACCACTGCATTTATGACGTTATACTGACAAATATCTTGTACACTCGACACCCCAACCGTAGGAACGTTTAAAATCTCTCCAAGCAATTTCACATTAAAGACGACATCTACCCTATAGCAAAGCACATACATGGCCAATATCAACTGGACAGAGACTAGCGAAGAAAATTTGTACCTCCTCCTCATACACTTTAGGCGCATCAATGTGAAATAGATGCACCCATTGTTGAAACTCGACCATTTCCAGAATTTGGCACATTCCGGCCATCTTAGAGATTGTTGGGTCGAACGTAAGAACCAAGCAGAACTTTTTGATGCCTTAGGCGCTCAGAGCCAAGGCAGACCTCACTTCTCGCTTTCTTCCCAGAACTAGGTTATTTAACAGCTTCAGACATGTGTTTCCTAATCTTTTCTCCACTGCCTTTCCCTTTTCCCTTGGACTTGACTAGTATATCCTCATCACTTACTACCTCCTTCGTCTTGAACTTAGATATTGACCCTTTCTCCGTTGAACCATGCTCTGCCTTATTCGAGGACCGCCTAACAAGGGAACCAGGTTCCTCAGGAGTTCCCTCTTCCACCTCGACTAAAGGAATAACTTCATCACTTACAGGTACCCCATCCTTCACCAACTTTCTTCTTTTCTTCTTACTACTCTTCTTGCTCTTTTGGAGAGCAGAGTCGTTTGCCACTTTGACTTGAAGCGTGGTAGTAGGTCGCTTGATTTCAGACTCAGGGGTGGAGACTACCCTTTGCTTACATATGAACGCATCAAGAGCCACGATGTCCGGGTCTTCTTCATCACCAAATCGCATTTTAAAATAAATGATACATTTTAAAATTTGAATATAATTTTACTTTAAGTTGTTCATTTAACTATTTTACAAGCTTCTATAAAATTCCTTTTATTTTTCATCTTAAACTCGTGACGAGTTAAACTACCGAAATGTAGGATTAATTAAAAAGTAGCCAGAACCGTAACAGAAGCTGTTTAAACACTGATATACATTAATGATGGGAGCTTATCAGCAACAAAAGAATAAACAAAGAAAAGTAAAATCTGGAGTAGCGATATTGTAAGTTTTTTCCTCAATGAATAATGAACAGTGAACACTCCAATAGTCCCACTTAAGTCTCAGGCCTCAGCAATGGCTCTCAGTTTCCAACTGTCTATGCCTTAGAAAATAGAAAGAAAAAGCCTCGGATCCTCTTCACTCTACTTTATCACCTAATACTACAATCTCTAGGGTTTTGCTTCTTCCAATTTCCTTCAATGGTGATTCGTTTCATGGCTTTTGTACTGACGGCGGCGTTGATGCTCTCTGTTGAGCTCTCCGCCGGCGGAACCTTCTCGTCGAGGTTGATTCACGGCTACTCTGACGAAGCGATGTCGTTTTGGGCATCTAAAGGGAAGAGCGTGACGTGTCCGAAGCGCGAAAGTGTGGAGCACATGAGGTTGCTTCTTAGCAATGATTTGAAGCGCCAGAGATTAAAGCTTGGCTCGCAGAAACAACTCTTGTTTCCTTCTGAAGGAAGCAAAACTCATTTCTACGGCAACGACTTGAGTTGGTTAGTACTACTACTACTACTGAAAATATATACTATTTCAGAAAGAATCTGTGTTTAATACTATCAGGTAACGAGATTTGTTAAAATTGAAGCTTAGAATGCACTTTTAAAATAACGAAGCTTAAAATGCGTAATGTTGTAATGGATTTTGAGTGTTTTTTTTGGGTATTTCCTGTTGCATCTATGGAGTCAATTGTTTTGCGTTATGAATTATACGTATACTAAAATCAAGTTCAGTTTTTTTTTGTTTTGGTGTTTACTTTTTAGCAGGTCAAATTGGAGATATTTTACTCTTAATCTGTGAAGAGTGTAAAGTTCTGATTGCCTGTGGTTGTAGTATTGAAATGACACAAATTGGTCATCTGTTTTTTCTTCAAGCCTCCCTCCTGGGTTTGTTGTTGTTGTTGTTGTTGTTGTTTTTTCTTCAAGCCTCAGTCTTTTTCATAAGTGTCAAGCCTTATAGTCAGTCGGACTTACAAATCTTAAGAGATTTCCTTTCCCTTTTATTGTTGTAGTTGGCTCTTATTTCAGGAGTCCTAAAAATTCACAGCCACTATATGATGGAATAAGAAAAAGCTACTTGGAAAATAAATCGCTAAGTTCTGTATAATATTAGCATATATGCTCAACCAAAAACTCAAAAACCTTGACAATTCAAATATATAATAATATCAGGAAAAAGAGAAAAAGGGAAACAAGAAGAAAAGCGGAAGTACTGTATATAGCATGAAACGTTTTGTAGTGATCTAATTAAGTCTCTTGATTGTTCTGGATTACTATCATTCAGGCTGCATTATGCGTGGATTGACATAGGGACACCAAATGCATCATTTCTTGTCGCTTTGGATGCTGGAAGCGATCTGCTCTGGGTCCCTTGTGATTGCGTACAATGTGCTCCATTGTCTTCAAGCTACTACTCAATGTTGGTAGGATGCCCCAACTAAATTCTGCGTTTGACTGTTTAGCCTTATTGGTAATATTTGGCCTTTCTTTTATTTCAAAATATAAGTTGTAGTTCTGAAACTACTATCAATGCAATTCCACGAAAGTCATCTTCGCATATAGTGGGACCACTAAATATTATAACGTCCTCAATTTAATTTGATGTAGTTACTCTAAAGAAAGATTTATAAACATATAACCATCTCAGAACATTATTTGACGCCCTGCAATTTTTCTGTCCAAGTTAAAATTACTCATGCACGTGATGCTTTGTGCAACCTCAAGGTGCAAGCTGTTGCAGTAACTTCTAAGTTACTGCTATATCCTGATATATTATCTATGAAACCTCAACTTTTTCATTCTGAAAGAAAGATGTTTTCTTTTAAAGATATGCCAACCAGTAAAGATTTTGTAATTTTGGATTTTTGTTGTATTTCACAGCTTCTATTGTTCCACTGTTAACCTTTTTCTGTTTAAGTAAAACAGTTAACTTTAAGATAAGGAGGGTTCAAGGTGTAGTAATTTATTTCCTGCATTTCACAATCTTATACCAATCTGGGCATGTACTTCTTTGGCTGTTTCATCTCGTGTTGAACAAGTAGAAGTGTCATTTTCACTTTTTCTTGGGTATCTTCTCCTTATAGAAAAAAAGTAAATATTCTTGGGTATCTTTTGAAATTCAATCTGAGGAATGCACTGGAACATTTTGTTGAAGTAACATATGCAATCTTTTATGATCAATTTGTTATACTTCTTTTCTTGGGGTGAATGGTTCAAAGTTTAAGTTCCCTTTGTGGCTTCTCCCTTTTCTTCTTTGTGAAATGAATATTTCTTCTTGAATATTTCGTCTTCTATCATGTCTTTTTCCTTATGACTTTGTCTTGATTTCCTAGTACAGTTGAATTAATTAACGCCTTATCAATGAAGCATTTAGAAGTGACAGTGTATCTCTCTTGGGAAGAGTTTTAGCAGTTAATTCTCCAATGATTGATTGGCAGGTGCTCCCTTGTATTTGGGGCATCTATTGTGCAGGATAAAGATCTAAACGAGTATAGCCCAGCACGATCAAACACTAGCAAGCATCTATCTTGCAGCCATCGATTATGTGAACTGGGTCCTAACTGCCAGAGTCCAAAGGAACGATGCCCTTACACTGTTAACTATTATTCTGAAAATACATCAAGTTCGGGTTTTCTTTTTGAGGACAAATTGCATTTGACTTCAGTTGGTGGTCATGATCATCAAGGTTCTGTGCTAGCTTCTATCATTATTGGGTATGCTTATTCAATTTTTATTTTCCCAGTTCTGTATTCTTACAAGTAAAACCAGCCTAACAGATTTGTGACGTTGAGAGACCTATTTTATGTGTTCCTTACGAGTGAGTTTGTAGTTGTCTTAGGAAAGTGTAGCATGGGATTCTCCACAGAGAAGATTTGGCCCTTGAACCTTGAAATTTGTGAGCTAACTGTTTAATTTTGGCTATTTGATTAGTGGTCAAACTGCTAGCTGTAAAGTTACAGTATTTACCAGTTGGTTGATGAATATGCTTTTTTTTTTTCCTATTATCTCATTGCAGGTGTGGTAGCAAACAAAGTGGCAGTTATTTGAATGGAGCTGCTCCAGATGGGGTGATGGGATTGGGGCCAGGAGAAATTTCTGTTCCAAGTTTGCTGGCGAAGTCTGGATTTGTTCCACATTCATTCTCATTGTGTTTTGACAAGACTAATTCTGGCACAATTTTCTTTGGTGATCAAGGGCCTGAAAATCAAAGACTCAGTTCATTTGTATCTTTAGATGGGAATTAGTATGTATCTCCTCTATCCTTTTGTGCTATGTTTAGCTTGATGGCGAAACAACTTCTTTTGCACAGTTATCTTATGTTCCTAATTGTAATTTGTACCAGCAATACTTATATTGTTGAAGTCCAACGTTATTGTTTTGGGGGTACCTGTCTAAAGCAAAGCGGATTTCAAGCCTTAGTTGATAGTGGGTCTTCCTTCACTTATCTCCCTTCCGAAATCTTTACAAAAGTAGTAACTGAGGTACAAGTGTCATTTTTCTCTGGCCGTGTTCCATGTTTCCTCTTGGTTTCACTAGTTACTATTCTGCTTAGTCTTAGAACACGCAATCAGTTTTTTGTTGTACCTGAATCATTTCCTGTTTCTTTTCTTCTAGTTTGAAGAGCAAATAAATGCTACAAAGATGGCTACAGAAGATTTTCCTTACTGCTATAAGGCTAGGTAAAGTCTGCTTTCCGGAAGATGCTGGTTTTAGTTTTATCTCTACTTGTAGGTTATGTCCTGCTCTTTTTATGCAGTTCACGAGGTTTACCAAACATTCCTAGTATGAAACTTGTGTTAGCTGCTAACCAGAGCTTTGTAATTCAGAACCCCGTGTTTACCATCTCCAGCGATCAGGTCAGTATTGGATTTTCTTTGCTTTGCCATCGGCCTGCAAATCGATCTTCTTCTTCTTCTTCTCTCTCTCTCTCTCTCAGGGGTGAAAGATGTGGCTCTAAGATTTTACTTAAATGAGTTGCTAACATGTGATGCTTATGCATGCATATGCTCTGAGTTTATGAGGAAATAAGTTAGTGCACTGGAAAGACAGAAACAAAATTAGGTCTTGATCTGGATTTACCAGAACTGCTAGCATGGAATTAATACTATTAAACTACTATTTTACCCTTATCTGTCAATTTTGAGTATTTATTTCCTTTTGTGGTTGGTGTCAAACTGGCACAGGTTAATTTTAGAGCGTTAAAATAGTTGTTTGAACCTGATACTGTTAATCTTAATTTAGCATGTGAAAATTTCTAAGAAGATCTAAGCAATTGTGGAATTGAATCCAGCTCTTCACCAAGTAACTTTTGGTAGAGGTGCTTGAAGCTTATAACTTAAGGAGTACGAGTCACTGCAAGAAAGGATCCACAGTTTTGTTATGAGTGGTTTGTGATGGTGAACAGATAGGAACCATGACAGCCCAAAATTTTAGAAAATTTCTGCTGGAACTGTGTAAATTTGTGTAGATTAGCTATATAAAATTGCAATAGCTTTCCTATAGAACTCCAATCCTTCAAAGAAGTTTTTCTGTAGCCATTCTGCCTGGTTGTCCTCATCATATCTCCTTTTGAAATTAGTTCGAAAGATTTCTATTAGTGTTGTCATAGTGGCTACTGGCTACAAGGTCATTTTGGTTCTGTAAGTAGTTTCCATTCGCTAGTTATTGCAGTTGTATGTTGTTCTGCAAAGTGCAAACTTCTATGTTCAGGAGCGAATGCTCTCTACATGCAAAGATGAAATGATGGCTAAATGCCCCTGTACTTAGTTTACATTGGTTTTAGTTTTACTGCTGTGAACATACATGTTACCCTGCTGCCTTTGCATGCTTAAACAAGATATTTCCAATTCCTTTACGATAAAACAAGTGTGGTTTCACAATAGGTTTCCCATTGTGTGATCGATTCCCTCGGAAACTGGATTTGCAAGTTCATTGTGCCCTCTCATGTGTACTTTGTTCTTAGTTTTGATAGAGATGGTGTCTCATAGAAGGTATTTTGTGCAGGGCGATAACTTTTTTTGTGTAGGTATCCTACCTATTGAGGGAATGATTGGTATCATTGGACGTAAGTGGATTATATGATTTTAAACTCGTTTTAAGGTGCACTTTCATGAATGTTTAAAGTTTGGATGGATTATGCAATTACATTTGAGTTATGCTGTGCAGAAAACCTTATGGAGGGATATCGAATGGTGTTTGATTGGGAAAACATGAAGTTGGGTTGGTCTCACTCCAAGTGTAAGCTCATTTTGCATATTTAGACTAATTTTCAAAGTAGTTTTGGTTTTTTTTTTTGCTGTATTGCACCTTTTAGCTGTAGTTAAGATGCTAAATGCCACTACAGAAAGTAACCCCCTTTCAAATTGAACTACTATTATCATACTTAAAATTCATATCAAAGAATCCACATCAACAGCACCCAAACAACAACAACAACAACAACTACCCAGTATGTTCCCACAAAGTGGGGTCTGGGGAGGTAATACGTACACAGGCCTTACCCCTACCCGAAAGGGTAGAGAGTTTTGGAATATATGCGAGATAATTAGATTTGATGGATTTCCTTGATGATTCTGTATAGGCTTTAAGATTGAACATATGGTATAGTTTATGTATATTCTCCTGAAGATGACACTTGTTTTTGCTCTTTGAGCAAATTTATGGTGTAACACCTTTTGTGCATTTCAACTTGTATCGGCAGGCTAATCTTACTTGCACTTTTGTCAAGTTCGGCACCTATTAGATTTTCACTAAATATATACCTTCTATTTCCTGGTCTACTGAGTTATTGGTTGGCATATTAACCACAATAATCATAAAAATCATAGTGAAGTAGCAGTAATTGGCATAATAATAATGGTTATTAGTTGCCTCTTGGTCTAGAATGGTTTTCCGACAAGTGAGTCTTGAAAGGAGAATAAAAAAAAAAAAAAAAAAGTCACTTCTGAGAAGTATTTGTATCATGCAATAACTCAATTGAAGTAGGTTCTCTCTCCCCCTATCCCTGTGCCATCTCTTCTTCACATCCATCTTTTGAATCTCAGGTCAAGAGATAGGGGGGAGTGCAAAGGTACCACCAACACCACCTCCGAGTGGTTTAGCCTCAAATCCATTGCCAACAAATGAGCAACAAAGAAGCCCTGGTGGACATGCAGTTGCACCTGCCATTGCCGGCAAACCATCTGCAGCATCACTCCATGCCGTTTCATACTGGCATTGCGCTATGAGTTCTCTTCTACTTTCATTAGTTGTGCGGTTACCTTATCTGATATAACATTTGTAGTTATGTGCTTATATGTAAATTCTCATTTCTTCAATCAGATCCTTCTCTCACAGATCATGTATTCTAGTGAATTAATTTCATTGGTTTTGGTCTTTCCTCAGATCTATTACTCTTTCTAGGTCATTTTGGTATCATTTAATTCGTTGGGTATTCATAGTGATGATTTCCTCCATGATACATGGGCAGGACAGTGTATGGAACATAAAGTTGTGATTTGAGTTGTTAGAATTCAAGAGGATCTTTTATAGATCTAACAGATGTAAGTGGCAGGAATTTGAATCTATCATTACCAGCTAGCTAAGTAGTTTTTTTCCTTCTAGGAATGCACCTCGTACACAAGTTACACGAGGTGGGAGGACTGACTAACTGAGAAGATCATTGATTTGGATGGTTCCGGTTCCGGTTCCGTTGAACTGAAATATGATGTGAAATGTTGCATATACAGAATTTTGGACCTTACACTTGTCAAATTGTAAAGTGCTGCTTCTTTCTGCCAATGACTACAAAGGCAGCTCAAAAGCCTAGCCGTCGTACGAAAATAAGACAAACAGATACCTAGATTATTCTGCTTCACTTTCTAGAGAAAACTATTGTCTATTGTAATCATGCTCATTGATCATTACTCTCTCCGATCCAAAATAAGTGATTTTTTTTGGATGTTTTCACACATATTAAGAAAGTCATTTTTTAGCATTAATTAGCAATAGAATTGACCATTTTAACCTTACTATCTCACATAAATACTCCTAACATATATTCCAATATTATTTACTCCAAGGACAATGTAGGAAAAACATCATTAAGTCATTCTTGAAATCCGAAAAAATCACTTATTTTGGACCATAAAAAAAGGTAAAAAAATCACTTATTTTGGACCGGAGGGAGTATTAACTTGGTGTAACTTGCGCAGCCTTTTGTATACTTGATATTTGGCCTAAATATTGACGACAACGGTTTACCTAAAATTAGAGTAATAATTAATTAAACTTATATTGTAGTTTTAAGAATAAGTGATTTAATTCAATATCAATTGATAAATAAAGAATTAAATATACAAATGGAAGAATAAAATAAGTTAAACCAGTACACAAACGATATCTCGACCTCGAGCTATGACGGTCTCGAGGTGGAATTGTAGGAATAGCAAGTTACAAATCAACTCTGATGAATGATGAATAAAATAGCTAGAAAATAAAGTGTATATATTATCTCATTAGTCAAAACGTGTCTTACAAATGAATGGGCTCGCGAGTCCTAAATGAGGTACGCTTCTATTACATTAACAAATCATAATTTACAGCTGTCTAACCGACAATGGTCAATCCATTCCGCAATTTACGCCGTGATCTTCGAGCCGCTGCGGTTATCTAGCTCTTTCTGTTACTGAATCATAACAGTATTATTTTAGGTATGTCTTTCTTCCGACCTTGGAAAATGATTTGGACCTCGACCTCGGCATTGGAAAGGAAACTCGACTCCAAGCACGGCGTCTTGGCCTCTCGACGTGGTATCATCTTTTCCATCGAAAAACAAAATCAGGTTGCTCGATTTCCACAGTACACAACAACTTATAATGATTATTTGCCTGTGGTTATTGAAGCTTTAATGGAAATGCAAGGACCTTTCTGTTTTATGGTTGATTTGTGTTAAGTAGCTATGTTTGCTTAGTTTTGAGCTTGTTTTCGCTTGTGTTTATTTATTTCGGTATAATCTTTGACGTAGCGAGGGATCTCATATAACCAAAGACTATTAAGGCTCAAGGATTTCGTATCATGGATGTTTTTGGTTTCTTTCATTTATTCCCCTTTCTCCATTGTTGCTGCATTTGTGTAAAAGTGTTTTCTGTCAAAGAAACAAAAAAATATATGCACGTAAAACGCAATAAGGTATATCCAGAAAGACAATTTCATGAGTTGCTTCTTGGGGTTTTGAGAAATTTTTGTTTACGTAAAAGTATATTCAGTATATCCTTTCTGCTCTTGGGAATCGTGAGGATAAGCTGGGACAGTAATCAACTGCTGCATGTGGATGGCTTTGTGTCCAAGTGTTGAGAAATTTGAACTCCTTTGTTAACTTTTTAGTAATATCTTGCTGCTTTCCCTCAACAGTGTTCGCGACCCCCTTCTATTTGTAAGTGTGTTGCATATTTCTAGGCTTGTCGGGTTAGGAGTTTTGGTTTTCGAAAAGTTTGAAAGAAAATTAGAAATGAATGACCTTTGGTTGAACTAGAAGGTTGCTCTTACTTGGTGCATGGTAGGGGTGGATAATCTGCTCCTAATTAATGCTGAGTGGAGTGAAGAGGATTAGGTTACGATTCTAATCTCCTTCACAAAATTTGGTTGGTCTTATCAATATACACATCGATTACACATTTTAAAATCAGACTTCAAGTTGGTGTGCCGCGTGTTAAGAAGGTAGAGATCGCCCCAGGCTTCGCCCTAATTCCCATCTAAGGTTAATAAGATTAGATTAGTCTCGCTAAATATGGTCTCGAACCAGGACCAGGAACCAATTCGAATTTGGATCTTGACATGTCGGTGGTTTTTAACCGTAGGGATTTTGCCAGGAAGTTGGTGGGCTTATCATGAATTAGGTCGGGGTGGCTGGTGGTTTCGGGATCCCATAGAAAATGCTTCTTTTATGCCTCCGGTATTAGCCACAGCTCGTATTCATTCAGTAATTCTACCCCTTCTTCATTCTTGGACCTCGATACACTCGGCGTCGAGAAAGATTTTGAGATTCCGTAAGTAACTTAGTGCATGCTTTCTAAGAAGGGCTTGGAAGAAGAAAATGAAATAGGAACAACCGCGCTCGTCGTAATAGATAGACTTTCTAAATATTGTGTTTACACAATGGTATATAGGTGTATTAGTGTATGTTGGGTTTTTCAAGTTTGACTAAGCTCTTACAATTTATCAGTGTGAATGATTCGAATAGGTTTTTTTACAATTCAGATATATTCATTCAAGATATAGAATTCAAGGTTCAGATTTTCATGTACAAAAAAGCTGTTTTGGAAGAGTCTAAAGTAGATAATTCCAAACGAGGTTGACAAATGACAATTGATCAAACTTATAATCAATAGGAAACACCATTGTTATCCTGGGGTAGGAGAAGAAATAATTCTACTATTCAGTGCCACATGAAAATGACTTTAGGAAAGTGTCGTGGAATGTGGCATTAATGGTGCTAATTTTTCTAACACCACGTACGAGCAAGGCGACCAGACCCTAAAGCAAGCACTTGCTTTAGGCCTCATAAAATTAAGGCCCCAAATTTACTATTCTTCTATATATAGCAGTATATTATTTTATATAATTATTTCTTATTATTGACAAATTATTTTTTATTGTCATATTAATTTTTTATAACTCAATTTCTTCTTCTAATTAATATAACCAAAATAATTTTCTGTAAATCTTATTCTACATTTTTACTAAATTATATTTCTCTATTTATTAGTAGTCACGTAACTATATCTAATAATCTACTTTATTATTTATTTTCCTTACATAAATTACACTCTCTCCGTCCCAATTTATTTGAAAGTGTTTGACTGGACATGGAGTATATGAAATAAAGGAAAACTTTTGAAACTTTTAACCTAAAATAAATCATAGAAATTTAATTTGTGGGCTAAAAATCATCTCATTAAAGGTAAAAAAGAAAATCTAAAGTTGAATTGTTACCAAGTATAGAAAGGGACCGACTAAAAAAAGGAGTCACCTAAGTTGGGACAGAGTAAGTATGTTTTTTGGGTTCTCCCATTTCAGTGGTGATGCAATCAACATTAAATTCATTCTTTTTTTTTTACTTTATAAAACGAAGTTCTCATTTTTTTTCATTTCACATCCTCAGTTGTCTAATTTTTTAAAAACGATGCTCATATATATATATATATACACTACAAGAAATTAGCCTTATTGCGGCGACTAACATCGCTACAAAATCACTGAAAGTCGCTGCTAAAAGTTATCATATATATATATATATATGTATGTATGTATATATGTATGTTAAGGTTTCTTATTAAAGTTTTGCTTTAGGTCTTGAATGATGTTGAGCCGCCCTTGCATACAAGTGATAACCCCAATATGCATTTTAATTTGTATGACTTTTGTACTGTTTCGAAATATACCCTACTTTACTAATAGCTCTATTTTATGTTACAGTCACAACTTTCAAATCTACAACAACAAAAAATCAATCGTCTTGAATGGTTAGATAGATTAACAATTGTACACAATTGTATAAGTTAAGTTAGCCGATTAGTTAGATGTTTAGTTAATCTGCTAGTATAAAATGTACAATGACTTTCCATTAGTCGGTTGGGTCTGATCTTCTTTTTCTTTTTCTTCTTCTTCTTCTTCTTCTTCTTCTTGTGCTTTTTTCTCCATTTCTAATAGCTTCGAATCTAGATCTCATCATGGTATCGGCGCGAGTGTCAATGATTTGTGCTTCACAACGCCAGCTCTAGATCCTTCTTCCTCAATTCTCAGCTAATTTACTCATCTAAGTTGTCTGATTGTTTCGACTCCCAAACTAGGGTTTGTTCGATTTTGAGAACTCAGTACTTTCTACAACATTTGCTTAAGCTTGATTTCATTGGCAAGAGAAGAAAAAAATGGCAATTAACACTGAAGATAGTGGCTCTACTCCAGCTGATGCAACTGTAACTCCGATAATTTACCAGCATCATCCTTTGTTTTTTCAATCCTGCGATACTCCAGGTAGTTCTCTAATTTCAGTTAAGCTTATTGGACATGAGAATTACACTTTGTGGAGTAGTACTATGAGTGTATGTTTTCTAGGATAAAGCAAGATAGGGTTCCTAGATAGGAGGTATCCTAAGGAAAAGTTTCTTCCTATTCTATATGAGCTGTGGGAAAATTGTAACACTATAGTGTTGTCGTGGACTATGAGTTCTATGAGTGTTAAGTTATTGAGTGGCATGGTGTATGCCTCAAGTGCTCACAAAGTGTGGATGGACCTCAAGAAAACATTTGACAAAGTCTATGGTTCCAACGTGTTGTTCCTATATAAACATAGCTACCTTTACCCAAGAGGTTTTATCTGTCTCTGCACATTTTTCAAAATTAAAAGAGCAATGCACAGAATTTTATGCTGTTATGCCTCGTCTTGGGTGTGATCAACGAAGTATATTGAACATTTTGAGTACCAAAGATTACTTTAGTTTGTTATGGGCTTGAATGAAACATACTCTCAATCCAGTGAGCAAACATGTCACCAAGAACATCTTTAAACAAAGCATACTCCATGATTATCTTTAAGTAGAGCAGAAGAGCAATGGCTCAACTCTCACAGGTTTTAAAGGTTCATGATGGTACAACCTTGTTCAATAGTAAAGGAGCAAATTCCTTTGGAACCTTAGCTAAACCTAATAACAAAGAAAACATTGTTCACGGATATACCTATCTAGGAGATGAAATGACTCATATTGGAGCAACATCAATGTTTAGTAACTAATGTAATACAGGATCTGACTATAACTTTACTGGTGGAAATAATCACTAAAGCCCCAATTACAGGTCTAGAAAGAATAATCTGCATTATGATTACTGCAACTTTAAAGGCCACACAAGAGAAACCTGCTACAAACTATTTCCACCCAATTTTAAGTCAATGAATAAAGATTTTTTTTGGGGACTGCTAACTTTGCTCAAGGTAATGCAGGGAATTACGCCTCTGAAGCCCTTGGTAGTAGTAATATAGACAAGTTGCTTCCTTTGTCAACTTTGCAAGAACCTCTCAAATGCAATATGCTAATCAGAGTTCCCAAACATGCATCCCTTTATTTACTCAAGAGCAATACAGTCAGATCTTGCAGCTTCTAGGCAAGCAAACTGAATGCAATAGATCAACTGTGGCAACGAGTATCCTATCATGTGGTTATATTACTGAAATTCTGACTAAATGGATTATATACTTAGGAGTTTCAAGTTACATGATAAAAGAATATAATATGTTGACTAATTCTAAGCCATTCCATGATGATACAAGGGAAAAAATACATCTTCCTATTGGTAGTGTAGTTCATACTAGGCACATAATATTTGCTTATCATCTTAAGGATCTAAAGGTATCTAATGTGATGCACATACATGATTTCAAGTACAACCAAGGAAATGAAATGGGCGATTGTGTTCTCTCCTGATATTTTTATTTTCTAGGAGCTCTTTAGTGGAAAGGTGAGGGGAATTGATAGAGAGGAAGATGGACGGAATGTGTTTAACTCTATACCAGGAGGTTCAGTAGCATCACAAGTTCAATGCTCAGCTATAGAAGTCAAGGATTTAATTCCAAGACCTATACATGCTATAACTACAATAAGAACTGATAAATCAATAAGTGTAGCCTTGTGGCATGGGAGATTGGGGCATGTACCTGTAGAAGCTATGAGAAAATTGGAGATTTCATACTGTTGAATGTAATACTAAGGACAAGCATTGTACTGTATGTCCTTAGCCAAACAAAAAAGGTTACCATTTTCTATCAGTACTACTGTGTGTAAGTGCTGTTTTCATACTATTCATGGTAATATTTTGGGTCCTTACAGGTCCTTACATATGATGGGAAGAGATATTTTCTAACTTTGGTAGATGATCACTCTAGATATACCCAACTTTTCTTGTTACTTACTAAAACAAAAGTAACAATGGTTCTTAGATCCCTTTTCACTATGGTTAAAAATGTTCCCTCAGCTTCAATCAAGTACTTTGGAACAAATAATGGTTGTGAGTTATTTAACTCACAGATTATTGACTTATTGAAATATTTAGGCATTTTTCATCAAAGTTCATGTGTGTGTATCCCTCAGCAGAATGGGGTTGCCCAAAGAAGATACAAGTATATCCATGAGACATCTAGAGCTCTCAGGTTTCAAGCTGCAGTTCCATTGGGATATTGGGGAGAGTGCATGCTCACTATTGTATATATCTTAAATAGACTTCCATCTATTTTACTTCAAGGTAAATCTCTTTTAGAGATCATGTTTGGGCATTCTCTTTCTTTGCAGCATATGATAGTGTCTGGTTAACTAGTGTATATGACTACAGTTAAAAAGATAGACAAGTTTGCTCTCAAAGCAGTTCCTGCAGTCTTTTTAGGCTACTCTATCACATAGAAGGTCTATGAGATGTACACACCAAGAAATTTCATATAAATAGAGATGTAGTTTTTGTGAGAAAGTACGGAAGAAAAATATATTATTGATGTATTAAGACAATGATACACAGAGCCCTATATATATACAACACATGACATGTCCTACTCCTAATACACATGGGATTAGGGTTATATACTTCTATTTACACAATAAAACTAACACTCCTCCTCAAGCTGGTGCATATAAATCATATGTACCAAGCTTGTTACATATATAACTAATACGAGGACCGGTGAGGGACTTGGTAAAAATATCAGCAAGTTGATCATTTGACTTTACAAATTTTGTAGCAATATCTCCTGAGAGTATCATTTCTCTAACAAAGTGACAGTCAATCTCGATGTGTTTTGTTCTCTCACGGAACACTCGATTTGACGCAATATAAAGAGCAGCTTGATTATCACACACAAGTCCTATCAAACTAATCTCACCAAATTTCATCTCCTTGAGTAACTGTTTGATCCAAATTAGCTCACATGTGGCCATAGCCATTGCTCGATATTCTACTTCTACACTAGACCGAGCAACCACATTCTGTTTCTTGCTCTTCCAAGACACCAAATTTCCTCCTACTAAAATACAATATGCAGATGTAGAACGTCTATCAGAAGGTGATCCTGCCCAATCAGTATCTGAGTATCCTACGATCTACTCATGGCCTCGATCTTCAAACAATATGCCTTTGCCTGGAGCTGATTTTATATACTAAAGAATGCGGACAACTGCATCCCAATGTCTATCATAGAGAGAATCCATAAACGTACTCACAACACTCACAAGAAAGGAAATGTTAGGTCTAGTCACTGTGAGGTAATTTAATTTACCAATCAATTGCCTATATCTTGCAGGATCACTAAAAGGCTCCCCCTGTCCTGGCAGACGTTTAGAATTCGGATCCATTGGAGTTTCAACAGGTCTACAACCTGTCATTCCTGTTTCCTCAAGAATATCTAAGGCATACTTCCGTTATGAGATCACAATGCTTGAGCTAGACTGAGCGACCTCAATACCCAGAAAATACTTTAATCTGCCCAGATCCTTAGTCTGAAAGTGCTGAAAGAGAGGTTCCTTCAACTTACTAATACCATCCTGATCATTGCTGGTAATAACAATATCGTCAACATAAACAACCAGATAAATACAGAGATTTGAATCAGAATGTCGACAAAATACAGAGTGAGAAATTCACAATGAGTCATGCCAAACTCTTGAATAACTGTGATGAACTTACCAAACCAGGCTTGAGGAGACTGCTTTAGACCATAGAGGGATCGGCGCAACCGACATACAAGGCCACTAGATTCCCCCTGAGCAACAAAACCAGGTGGTTGCTCCATATAAACCTCATCCTCAAGGTCACCGTGAAGAAAATCATTCTTAATATCCAACTGATAGAGAGGCCAATGGCGAATAACAACTATGGATAGAAAAAGGCGGATTGATGCAAGTTTAGTCACAGAAGAGAAAGTATCATTGTAGTCAAGTCCAGATATCTGAGTACGACCTTTGCCACGAGCCTTAAGTCGATCAACTTGGCCATCTGGACCAACTTTGACCGCATACACCTAATGATAACCAACAATCGATTTACCCGAAGGAAGAGGAACAAGCTCCCAAGTACCACTCGTATGTAAAGCAGACGTCTCGGCAGTCATAGCTTGTCGCCATCCAGGATGAGACAGTGCTTCACCTGTAGACTTAGGAATGGAAACAGAGGACAAAGATGACACAAATGCACAATATGATGATGAGAGACGATGGTAACTTAAACCGATATAATGAGGATTAGGATTAACTGTGGACCGTATACCTTTTCGTAGTGCAATCGGTTGATTAAGAGGAGACAAGTCCGCAGTATTATCCAGGGTCAGGTGCAGGACGTGAATCAGCTGGACCTGATGTTGGTTGCGGATGACAATGATAAGTCAGGAGTGGTGGAGCTGTAGAAGGCTGAACTCGATTAGGTGGTGACACTGAAGCTAGAGTTGGTGGAACTAAGTCGGGTGGTGGCACTGAACTCGATGGTGATACTAGAGCTATAAGTGGTGACACAGGACTAGGTGGTAGAACTGGACTCGGTGGTGATACTGGAGCTATAGGCGGTGGCATTAGAACTAGAACTGTAGGCGGTGGAGCTATGAATGAATATGGATGGGAGATTGGGGCTGAATCTCCAAAAGAAGAAACATGTAACACCTCAGAAATATCTAAGTGATTAACTGGACCTGTGAAGTATGATTGGGTTTCAAAGAAGGTAACATCAGCAGACATAAGAAATCGATGAAGGTCAGGAGAATAACATCAATATCTCTTTTGTGTTCTCGAGTAACCTAGAAATATGCACTTAAGAGAACGAGGAGCTAACTTATCTTTTCCTGGAGTAAGGTCATGAACAAAACACGTACTCCCAAAGACACGGGGTGGAAGAGAGAACAAAGGTAAGTAGGGAAACAAGATAGAGAATGGAACTTGATTTTGGATAGGTGAAGATGGCATACGATTAATAAGATAACAAGATGTAAGAACTGCATCCCCCCAAAAACGCAGCGGAACATGAGATTGTATGAATAGGGTACGAGCAGTTTCAATAAGATGTCTAGTCTTTCTTTCAGCTACCCTATTTTGTTGGAATGTGTACAGACAAGATGTTTGATGAATAATCCCCTGGAGCTGATTTTATATACCGAAGAATGCGGACAACTACGAAATGTTCAGATAGAAACCCCAAATTGATTTTGAATTTCAGCATGGAAGGTCTGGAAAATAGAAAACAACTCAGATCGGTTTTTCATCAAAAACATCCAAGTGCACCTGGAATAGTTATCAATGAAACTGACAAAGTAACGGAATCCTAAGGTAGAGCTAACCCGACTAGGACCCCAAACATCTGAATGAACTAAAGTAAATGGTGACTCTGATCGATTGTCAAGACGCCGCGGGCAGTGGGAGCGGGTATGCTTACCAAGTTGACATGACTCACACTCTAGAGTGGATAAGTGAGATAAGCCAGATACCGTTTTTTGAAGTTTTGAAAAACTGGGATGTCCTAACCTTTTATGTAATAAATATGGTGAATCAGTAATGGGAGAAGTTATTAGAGGAAGACAAGATACGAGTCCATATGATTTTGCAAGGATAAGGTAATAAAGTCCATCTGATTCACGTCCGGTACCAATGATCCGCCCTGTACTGCGTTCCTGTATAAAAACAAGGTCATCAAGGAATAGAACATCAGATTTAAGTGATTTGGCTAAGAGACTAATGGCTATGAGATTAAAAGGACTATCAGGAACATAAATAACTGAATCTAAAGGTAAAGAAGGAAGTGGACTAGCTTGACCTATTGCAGTTGCCATGGCTTGAGACCCATTGGCCATTGTGACTGTTAGAAGAGATTCAGAATATGAGATACTAATGAAAAGAGATTTGTTACCAGAAATATGATCAGATGCACCTGAATCAATGATCCAAAACTTAGAAGGTGGAGACTGGGAGACACCAGTTATGCTACTATTTGTTAAAACGATGGAGGTTAACCCTGAAGATGTCTCTTTACGTGCTTTGTACTGAAGGAACTCAATATAATCCGGTAAAAAAACCATCCGGATTGGATTTATTGTATTTAATCCAACGGATTGTGAGGTAAAGGCTTCAGGTATTAATTCCATTATAATATTATGCTGGAAAGAAGCAGAAAATTGTTGAGATCACTGTTCACGCCGGAAAAATCACTGTAGCTCGCCGAAAAAACTCAAAGTGGTCGGAAATCAAAAATAAAAATATGGGCAGGCTCGAAATTCAAGGACGATCCAACTGTCCCGAAGAAGTTTTATCAAAAAATGGCCGGAAGTCGCCTCACGCGCCGGCGCGTGGGGGTCACGCGCTCGCCAGAAAAATTGTTCTGCCGGCTCGTGGCTAGTTTTTTGCCGGAGAAATTTTGTAGGTTTGGTCGCCGACGAGTGATCTACCTCTTGGTGGTGTTGGTTTTTACACAACACTGATAATTAGTGACTTTTACGCAATTAGTCACTTAGGTCACCGGAAAATTGCACGGTGACTGAGTTATTTCTTTCCGGATGTCGTTGGAATGACGCACAATGATTAATTTCTCACGGTGGCTCCGATACCATGTGAGAATTACGGAAGAAAAATATATTATTGATATATTAAGACAATGATACACTGAGCCATATATATATACAACACATGACATGTCCTACTCCTAATATATATATATACTTCTATTTACACAATAAAACTAACAGTTTTCAAAAACGATGTCTTTATTTTTCAACATCTTAACTCTACAGGCTCAACTCTATTTCTGTGATAGACACTACTACTCTTTCCTCCATTTCTTCTCCATATAGTCTAGATACCACTACTCTTCTATCATTTCCTTCTCCAAATAATCCTTGTCCACCTACTTTCCATTCCAATAAAACTTCCTCACCTGTACACTTTGATGTAGGTAACCTTCCTAATCATGATCTATCTGATGAGGTCCCTGCATGTCACAAGTAGTGATGCCACTATCTTACAATCTGCTTCTATCTTACTTCTAGATGAAAGTAGAATATCAATTAGAATAAGTAGGCTTATTATTTGTCTTAAAGACTAACACTCCTACAAGAGGGATTGCACATTGTTGTCATCCTATTTCTAACAGGATCAACTATGCTAATGTGTCCCCTTCCCTTGGAACTGCATTGGCAGCCTAGCCAGCCATTATTGAACATAAATTCTACAATGAATCTATCAATGATGCCAAGTGTATTGAGGCAATGAAGTGTGAGATTACTGCTTTGAAAGACAATCACACATGGTTAATAGTTGACCTGTCTCCAGGGAAGACTCCAATTGGTTGTTAATGTGTGTCCAATGTCAAGTATACTTTATCCGGAAAGTGGAGAGGTACAAGACAAGGATTGTGGCCAAAGGCTATAGCTAATATGTGGGGCTGGACTATACCGAGACCTTCTCTCTTGTAGCCAAAATGGTCATAGTTAGATCCATTCTAGCTATAGCAGCACCAAAGCAGTAGCACATTTTTCAAACGGATATGCATAATGCTTTCCTCCAAGGATATCTAGTTGAAGAAGTATACATGGAGGTTCTTCAAGAATGTACTAGCTGGGGGAGGGGGATACAATGTCTGAAAACTTTATAATTTCTTGTATGGATTCAAGCAGGCACCTACGCAATGAAATAAGAAATCCACAAATGTTCTACTACAATTTGTCTTCTCTAAAAATCACTTTGATTATTCTCTTTTCTCAAAGAAAGTGAAGTCGAGTTGGCAGTTGTACTAGTATATATTGATGACCTGTTGGTCACAGGAAGCTATCAAGATTTGATCCTTCATACCAGGAATGATTTACAACTCAACTTCAAGATGAATTACTTGAGAGACTCAAGTTCTTTCTTGGAATAAAGTTTTCAAGATCAGCTAAAGGAATTGTAATGAGCCAAAGGAAGTATGCATTAGATCTAATTGCAGAAATAAGACTCAGTGATACAAAAGCAGCACTACAAGAAATCTATCTTTTAGTGGCAATATTTAGGTGGAGACTAAGTTACCACTAAATGTTACTTTTTAGTAGCGACTTAAATAAAATCAATTCGGTGGAACTCTTTCTTGTGGAAAGTACGTTTAGTTTTTGTAGCGACAAAGTCGTCAAAAAATGCATACATTCTGTGGAATCTTACGATGTCGCCACTAGTAACATTCAGTAATTGAAGTACTTGAAGCAGTTCCATAGTTGCTACTATAAGCATTTAGTGGCAACAATCTATAATTCTTTGACAACTTTGGTCACCACTAAAAGGCATATTTCTTGTAGTTGCACTTAGCACCTCATTGGAGACAAATGTGAAACTTAGCTCTGCAGACTATGATGAGTTTGTTAATGGCAAGTCTTCCTCTGAAACAACAGAGAATATACTTGCAGATGCTAGGGCTAGGGTTGATATTGCTTATGTGGTACAAGTTCTGAGTTAGTTCATGCACAAACCTAAGCAGTCATACCTAGAAGCTGCTTTGAGGGTCGTGATGTATAATCAAAGGTGCTCCAGGTCTGGGGCTTCTAGTGTCATCTAAAAGCTCAGAAAAGCTAGAGGCCTTATATGGTTCAAATTGGGAAGGATGTCTATAGACAGTGAGATCAATCACTGGCTAATTGGTATATTTTGGGAATATACTTATACTTTGGAAGGAAAAAAAAACTAAAAAAAACAGGAAACAATAGCAAGAAGCTTTGCTGAGGCAGAGTTCTGAAGTACGGCCTCAGTAGTCGCAGAGTTAACTTGGCTCATAGGGTTGTTCAAGGAGTTAGGAGTGAAGGTTGATCTACTAATTATCCTGAATTGCGATAGCAATGCTGTTATTCAAATTGCAACCAATCCTATCTTCTATGAAAGAATAAAACATATTGATATTGATTGTTATTTTGTTCGAGAAAAAATAGTACAAGGTTTGGTCGAAACACATCATGTAACTAAAGAGCAACATGTTGATCTCTTAACTAAAAGTTTGGAAAGAGTGCAACACGAGTACTTGATGTCCAAGCTGAGATTGAAGGATACATTTCAATCATCAGCCCGAGGAGGGGCGTCGAATGGCTAGATAAATTGACAGATGTATACGCCTATATCAGTTAAGTTAGCTGATTAGTTAGAGGTTAGTTACTTAGGCTGTTAGTATAAAATGTATAGTGCCTTTCCATTAGTCGGTTAGGTCAGTTATCACTGTAGCTATTAGAAGCAGTTGCTTACTTTCTCCTTTGTTCTTCTTTTGCTCATTTCTCCATTTTTAATTGCTTCAAATCTAGATCTCACCAAATCCCAGTGTAGTTCCACAAGTACACAGACGTTACACCTGCATTATGAAGTAGAGAGACTGTTTTCGATAGACCCTCGGCTCAAGAAATTCAAAAATTTCATAGTAATAAAAAGAAATACAGTAATAAAGAAGCAATGAAAAGAAAAGGAGTAGCAACCATCAAAATAATAGGAAAACCAAAACAAAAGAAACAAGAAGTAGTAATAAAAATCTAATAAATAGAACTACATACGAGACTATTATTACTACTAGACTGAAAAAAAAAAAAACGTTCGACTACCTCCTAACTTAAAACCCTAATTTTTGACATCCACCGCTCCCACACCTTGTCTCGAATGTCATTGTTCTTAAGATCAAGTCTAACAATATAAATTGCTATATTTCGTTGTGTTATTTTCTCTGTCAAATTAACTTTTTATTGCTTCAATCTTTATTTCATTACCAAATAATAGAATAAGCTAGTTAACTTACTGTCTTACATCCATATCTCATCAAATAGGGCTAAATTAAAACGACAAGAAGCTAAGAGGGTATAAAGTATTCAACAAGTCGTCCTCTATTTAGTTGTAGTTATTACTACTAGTCTACTACATGTTATTGCAGATTGGGATTGCAACTCAATTTGACATTTTTTCCTTCTTCATCCACTTTCTCCGCATTCAATTTCTTTTCTTTTTCTGAAAAAAAAGACTAAATAATATTATCCACTTTTGGTCCCAGAAAGTTAATGTGAATAAAAATGTTATCTTCCTTGGGCGGTGCCGTTTCTTGTCAATATTTGAAGATCAAGCTCTGTCCTTTTTCTAGTCGTTGGTCAAGCTCAGCAAGAAAACTATACGTTTATTAACAGTCAGTCAATTATTTCTTCTTCTTCTTATGTTCCTTAAACAGTGGGGAAGCTGTGGTAGGTTTCCTAAAATTAAACAATTTTAAGGTTGTCTAGATATGAAACACGCAGAAATGCCTAGTCACTAAAATATTTGAATTTATTACTCCGTTTCGTCTTAAACTTGTATGCTTTGTCAATGTTAGATTGTGTTATTTATTTGCTTGTTCTTAGCTTAATCGTGGGATTTACACCCGTATCATGGGACTTTCTCGTGATATTACCAAACTAACCCTATATTTAAATATATAAATTGTTTGTTAGTTATAAGTAATTTTCATCCACGACCAATTTGTGGCATTATCTATTGCTCTTTACTTCTCTTTATTTTCTACAGCACCACCGTCCAGTCTTATTCAAATAACAATCAAACAATTAACCATAATGACAAAATTGCCTAAACTACCTGCTCCACTCCCATTTATTTCTATTTCTTTAGAAATATCTACACCCTAAGACATCACTTGCTACCACGTGTCACTAACGTCTCTTCCAGCGTGGCAGCTATCAAATTCCAGGACAATATATATATATATATATATATATATATATATATGTTACTTTAATTACATTAATAAATATAGATATCTTATAGTAATTAACTATAATAAAAAACTATATAAAAATATATCTATATCTATCTATATATTATAAAAAGAAAAGAAAAAATCCCTCTTATTAAGCCACGTGGCAGCTTCAGAAAAAGCCACGTGGCATAATTAGTTAATAATTAATTATTGGTTATTCTTTTTGAATTTAAATATATCTAAAAACAAAAATAATTATTGGTTATTCTTTTTGAATTTAAATATATCTAAAAACAAAAATAAAAAACTACCATATATATTGTTTACTTTAATTACATTAATAAATATAGATATCTTATAATTAATTAACTATAATAAAAAACTATATAAAAGTGAAAATACAATAATATATCTATATCTATATATTATTAAATGGAGAGAAAAATTCCTCTCATTAAGCCATGTGGCAGCTTCAGAAAAAGCCACGTGACATAATTAGTTATTAAATTAGTTAATTAGTTAATAATCAATTATTGGTTATTCTTTTGAATTTAAATATATCTAAAAACAAAAATAAAAAACAACCATATAATAAATATAGATATCTTATAATTAATTAACTATAATAAAAAACTATATAAAAATGAAAATATAAAAATATAAAAAAAATAACTACCCATTCAAATTGGGTGAGAGTAGTCCAAGTTGGAGTTTTTAAATTATTTTAAAATAAAAAAGCAAAAAAAATCTATAAAAAACAAAAACAAAAAGGGAAGAAAAACTACCCATTAAAATTGGGAAAGTAGTTTCAAGTTGGAGTTTTAAAATGAACGAAAAAAAGAGAAGAAAAACTACCCATTTAAATCGGGGAGTAGTTTCAAGTTGGAGTTTTAAAATAAAAATAGATATCTTATATTTAACTATATTAATATATATATATATATATATATTAAAAAATATTAAAATATATATATATAAATATATTAAAAAAATAACTACTCATTCAAATTGGGTGGCAGTAGTTTCAAGTTGCAGTTTTTAAATTATTTTAAAATAAAAAAGCAAAAAAGAAGTCTATAAAAAACGAAAAAAAGAGAAGAATCTATATATTATTAAAATGAGAGAAAAAAACCTTCTCTTTAAGTCAAGTGACAGCTTTAGAAAAAGCCACATGGCATAGTTAGTTATTAAATAGTTATTTATTTAATAATTATTTATTGGTTATATATATATATATATATATATATATATATATATATATATATATATATATATATATATATATATATATATATATATATATATATATTGGTTACTTTAATTATATTAATAAATATAGATATCTTATAATTAATTAACTATAATAAAAAACTATATAAAATATGAAATATAAATATATAATAAATAACTACCCATTCAAATTTGGTGAGAGTAGTTTCAAGTTGGAGTTTTAAAATTATTTTAAAATAAAAAAGCAAAAAAATCTATAAAAAACGAAACAAATAGAAGAAAAACTACCCATACAAATAGGGGAGTAGTTTCAAGTTGGAGTTTTAAAATATCTATATCTATATATCTTCTATATTATTAAAAGGAGCGGATAAAGCCTTCTCCTTAAGCCAAGTGGCAGCATAAAAAAAAAGCCACGTGGCATAATTAGTTACTAAGTAGTTTTTAAGTTAATAATTAGTTATTAGTTATTATATTTGAATTTAAATATCTATACAAATAAAAAAAATAAAAGAAAAAAACTACCACACACACAAAAACACTATATATATATGGTTACTTTATTTTAATTAATAAATATAGATATCTCATAATTAGTTATAATAAAAAATTCAAAAATATAAATATATAAAAAATAACTACACATTCAAAATGGGTGGGAGTAGTTTCAAGTTAGAATGTTAAAATTATTTTAAAATAGAAAAAATAGAAAAAAAAATTAACTTTAACTATAATAATAAAAACGAAAGAAGAAGAAGAAAAACTACCCATTCAAATCGGTGAGTAGTTTCAAGTTGGAGTTTTAAAATGAAAAAATGAAATTAAAAAAATAATAATTACCTTTTTAGATTGGGGAGTAGTTTCAAGTTGGAGTTTATAATTGTTTTAAAATAAAAAAACAAAAATAAAGCAATAAAAAAAATTTGATTCAAATAGTGGAGTACTTTCTTTCTAATATTCTATATCTTATATTCTATATAACTTCTATATCTATATATTATTAAAAGGAGAGTATAAAGCTCTCTCCTTATGCCAAGTGGTAGTCTAGAAAAATACCTTATGAAATAATTAGTCAATAAGAAAGAAATTATCTATTAAAAATTAACAAAGAAATTAACTACCTAAATTAACTACTAAAACGTGGGGGAGAGTTGATTTAGGTTAGTTAATTTCTTTATTTCATTTTTTAAAATTATTTTCTTTTTTATTTTATAAAATAAAAAGTATATCTATTCATTAAAATGGAGAAAAATATAATAAAATTAAAATTAAAAATAAATATTTTCAATAGTAATAAAATATATATTTCCTATTATATTATAAAAAAATAGCATACAAAAATATTAAACAATTAATATGTTAATATTCTATCTATATATTATTAAATGTCAAAGAAAAAGACACCACATTAATACAAGTGATAGCCTAGATAAAAGCCATATGACATAATTAGTTAATAACAAAAAATTATTTAATAAAAATTTACAAAGAAATTAACTACTAAAATATCGGTGAGGTTGGGTATATCGTATTGACAAATAAAATTTAGTAAAGCAATACAATCTAATAATATCAAACAGGCATTATCTATTGCTCTTTACTTCTCTTTATTTTCTACAGCACCACCGTCCAGTCTTATTCAAATAACAATCAAACAATTAACCATAATGACAAAATTGCCTAAACTACCTGCTCCACTCCCATTTATTTCTATTTCTTTAGAAATATCTACACCCTAAGACATCACTTGCTACCACGTGTCACTAACGTCTCTTCCAGCGTGGCAGCTATCAAATTCCAGGACAACCGCTATTAGAGACGGAGTCAGAATTTAAAGTTTATGAGTTC
The DNA here is from genome assembly GCA_032618575.1 of Nicotiana noctiflora. Lineage (NCBI taxonomy): Eukaryota > Viridiplantae > Streptophyta > Magnoliopsida > Solanales > Solanaceae > Nicotiana > Nicotiana noctiflora. The sequence continues at coordinate 29,539 of JASVEL010003199.1, forward strand.
TGAATTTATTATTCATCCATAGCTCGTTATGTAACTGTGTTTGCAATTAAATATTTATACATATTTAATGAATTTTCTAATACAAAAATATGATATAAGTATCAATGACACATATATTTTGGTTCAAACTTTGGAGAGGTCCCTATCTATAAACATGAATCTCAAAACTTTACTGTATTCTTTCACTTTTCGTGTAACCCAAGTTATAAATTCTCCTTTCTTTATTGAGACAAGATCTGATTACAATATAAACCATTTTGGTACGATGATGTATGCAAAGATCTCTAGGTACACTTTCTAAAGAGGATTAAAGTCCGGTGACATAAATAATTATTAGGTAAAAGTTAAGTATTCCTGTACTCGTTCCTTTTCAAAATCTAGAGATAATATATACGGTTTGTTTTCCGTTTAAAAGAATGATGTATTTGCAGTATAATAATCCAAACGTTTAATTATTTCTAGTGTAAATTCAGTTATATCTTAATTTGTGAAATAAAGTTTATCTGAAGAAACTATAAAAGGTAGTAGTACTTAATTCATAATGTTTTGTAATTAAAAGTATTTCAAAAAGTATTTAACTGAATCGTAATCCAAATAAAGAAAATTTAATCCGAAAATAATAGTAGCATATACTATAAACTTAATGAGACAAAAATATTTCATTGAAATAAATTGTTCCCGTGGCATGACAACTATGCTTTCTACATCTTTAGCAACAGATTGACTGCTCCTGTATATATTCCCTTTCTCAATTTATGTAATGTATTTTCGTTTTTATTTCGTACCAAAAAAATGAAAATTTTATAATTTAAGAAGTAATTTAACTTTGATATTTTATTTTATTGTTTATTATGATGATTTCTAACTACACAAATATCTATGAGTAATTTAGTATGATATTTTAAAATAATTTTTTTTTCTAAATTATGTACGACTAATCAAAATGCATCACGTAAAATGGGATAAGACTACTAAAAAAGGGGAGAAAATCGATCGATTGCCAAAACTGACCGATATTGGTCGGTAATTGATAAAAATCGATCGAAAATCGATCGATCCGTGTCGGTCGATAATTGTATGATCGGTAGTGCCAGCCGATCGATTTCGGTCGGGCAATTAAATTTCAAAAAAGAATTTTTTTCGAATACTATTCTTGTACTGTGGCAGAATACTATTCTACCACTAAAACATTGATGTATTTTATTTTAAGACTATCTTTTATTTGTTTATGCTCTTTAATTGTATTTTAATGCGAAAATAACCGACCTATATCGGTCAGTTTAATTAAAAAATAAAATTATCTACTAAAATCGATTGATTTTTTACAATGACAGGCCAAAATAACCGACTGAAGTTTGGTCGATTTTTTGAAAAATAAATTTTGCGAGACACTAAAATAATTTTTGGCATTTTGCACAAAAAATCATGACTAAAGTTGGTTGGTTTCGTAAAAGAAATTCAATAAAAAAATATTTTTAAAAATTGACCGACTTCAGTCCGTTTTCGAATCATATTTTGACCAACTGTCCATTGCTGAATTTTTAGTATCATAAAAGCTTGAGGACTGCATATTTCTAACTTTTAACAGAGAATTACACCCCATTAGAGGGGGAGTATTAAATAATGTTGTCATTCATGAAATCAAGCAACAAGATCTTACACTGATTAAGAGGCCACCCATTAAAAGTACATTTGTGGTCTATAAACAATATCCTTTTAAGTGAAATTAAACAGAAGCTTCTTGCAGTTTCTAGGTGACCCCACTCCTACAAATAATTTGTTAGCAATATATGTTACACCAATTTTTTTAATATTTTATTCTTGATATTTATTCTTTAATTCCCCATACTCTCTCTATATATAACACTTGAGACCGGTTTCAACGTTCCAAATCATTCAACATTTAAAGACAAAGAACTAAACGCTCTTTCATCTTGTCATCTGTCACCTTGTCTTATCAAACAAAATAATTAGGGTATCCTCTTTTCTTGCAATACACCTGAAAGTTATAAACTTTATAGCTTTATCCTTTTCTTAGTTAAGTCCAAAATGGGAGTTTCAGGGACGTTGGAATACTTATCTGAAGTACTTAGCAGCGTTAAGAAACACAAGAAAAAGAAACAGATCACTACTGTTGCTATCAAGATTAGAATGGACTGTGAAGGTTGTGCTCGTAAAGTCAAGAACGCTCTCTCCCGAGTCAAAGGTACTGCAATTTTCTAAAGAATTTCCTCTCATCTCTCTACCTATTTCATTTTATATGAACGAAATGCAGAGAAAGAATTACTAATGCGGTTTTGTTGAAATGGATAGGTGCAAAATCAGTGGATGTGGATTTAAAGCAACAGAAAGCAACAGTGACAGGATTTGTGGAACCTAAGAAAGTGTTGAAAGCAGCACAAGCTACTGGAAAGAAGTGTGAACTGTGGCCATATGTGCCATATAGTATGGTCGCACATCCTTATGTAGCTGGAGTTTATGACAAGAAGGCTCCTCCCAATTTTGTTAGAGCCACTAATGATCCAGCTATTGCTCACCTAAATCCAGTGGAAGAACAATATACTCTCATGTTTAGTGATGAAAATCCAAATGCCTGCTCCATTATGTAGCTATAATATTAGTGCATGTCTTAATTCTTGTATTTAGTTTTTCCCTTCTTCCTAATAGATTTGTCCTAGTTCACGAATAGCTGATAGAGCGGAGGGTCTATCGGAAACGGTTTCATTCTCTTCGGGTAAGGTCTACGTCACCTCATATATGGATTTTCTTATTGTTATTATCGTTGACGAGTAGCTGATATCATAGGATTCTCAAAAAACTATCAGAAGTGTATTTTATTAAGGAGAAATCGACTATGTATAAAGTATATATATTACACATTAATGGTCTGTTTCGGATATATCTTTGTCTTCTTTTAACTCTGGGATTGTATTAAAATTTTGAAGGAACTCATAAAATAAAAGTCACTACTCACTCTTGTTTAACCAAAATGTGATAATTCGATCAAATTTAGAATTTAAGATAAGAAATCAGGTTACTAATAATCAAGAGATCAAAAAGTATAATAGGCTTTTCGTTAATAAGAATAAACAGCAAAGAAAATTGTATTCAATATGATGATCAATAATAATTCGTGTCCTTACACATGATGAGACTTCCTCGTTTTATAGTTGATTCTAGGTAAAGGAATGATACCTAAGCTTTAATGGCACAATTATGAGTAATAAATATCATTAAATAAGTCGTTACACAATCATTCCTATTAAATACCATTTTCCTAACGTATGAGGTATTTTAATACATGAATTTGGACTTCTTTTTGTCTTCAGATCCATGTCTTAAATGCTTTTTGATCCGTTGGCCTTAAATGTCTTGAATAGATACGAGATTCGTGTCTAAACTGCTTTTCGTATCTGTTCGAATTTCTCTCTCCGTATCTTTGGTCATCATAATTGCATCCCGCTTCGCTTTAAACAAGTACGAAACTCGTATCTGAATTGCGCCACGTGCCTATTTTTTAGTTCTTCTTCTCGTGTCTTTCAATTAATTATTGTCCGCTGACCTTTTTACTGATCCACGTATCGTGCCACGTCATAAAAAAAATTTTCCAATACAGACTTTCCTTTTATTTATCAATCAAATAATTGGGAAGTAGAAGTGGTATTTTTGTCATAATCAATGCTAATGATAATACTGACGTCTCAGTTGTCTTGCTCTTTTAATGCTTCTTACACGTGTCATCTTCTGATTAGTTCTGCAACTCTACTTCCATCTTTCTAGGCTTCTTCAACCTTTCTTTTCACGAAGTGAGAGTTCCCTTTAATATAGTTTTTTCATCATTATACCTCTTAGTTCGTCAGTTGCTTTCATATACCCTTTCGATTCCTGCTTCCTCAGTTATCTTCTTCATCAAGTGATTTCTTGCTTCCTTTTACTTTTCCTTTGTTTAAATTCATCCAACAATGACATCTTCAAACCCCAACCCTAAAAAAGTTCAAATTCTTGATCAATTTCCTAATGCCCCTACTCCGATTAGGCATAGTAGAGACAAATGGGGAAGGCTTCGAAATTTAAGATCCACACGCGGAGGCTCAACCGGTTCTGCTTCTCCTCCTCCGAGTTCAAGCATCGAAGGTTCTTCCTCTAAAACTCTTTCTTCCAAAGGTAAAGAGGATTCTGACCCTTCTCAAGAACCCCTAGTTGAGGATATTGTACCAAATGATTTGTCTTTTGGGGGTGATTGAACGTCTCTTCAGAAGCAAGTTGAAAATTTGAAAAATTGATGCTTACCCTTCTCTTATAACTGAGCTTTCAATCCCAACTATTAGGAAAGATCGTAATTGGAAAGGGAGTCTTCGCCTGTCAATTCCTGCTATAAATCAAAGGATTTCTTCTTTTAGAAACGGGTACTCTTTTGTTTATACCTATCACTTTACTTGGGGATTAAAGCCTGCCATAGACCCTGTTATCCTTGATTTCTGTCGCTTCTTCAACATCTGCTTAGGTCAAGTTGGTCCTTTAGTATGAAGGGTCGTGGCTTGTTTGAGATTTTTATCTACCAAATTCAAATTCGACTTCACTTTTGCTCATCTTATTCATTTATACCATCCCAACCCTGATGCATCATGGGTTTTCACCATAACTGCGAGAAGTAAAAATGTTTTGGTAAACCTTGATGATGTCAATGACCGTGGGTGGTATCTTTGTTACATTGTTGTTCGCACAGTGGATTTGTTAGGTGAAACAAATATTCCATTCCCCGAGAAGTGGAACTTTGCACGTAAGCTTCTATTTACTTTATCGTGTCTATTTTTAGAGATTTTGATTTTCTCTTTAATTTCATCCCTTGTTGGTTTTTTGTTGCAACCACGGGAGATGTGGAGCCTATTCCCAACTTCCGTGATTGGGTAGATTCAATTTTAAAAATTGTTCCCAAAGAGGAAAGAACTTGAAAATCTATTTCATCTTTTCATGACTTAAAAATAAAAACACACGGTATGTATATTTTTATTTTAAATACATACGGTAAACCTGAGAATGAGGAAGAATATGGTACCTCACTGATATCTAGGCCTAGAGCAAGAAGACGCGTTATTATGGAGAGTGAGATTGAAGATACTCCTGCTCGTATCTCCCATACCGAACTTGTTCTGATTGATAAAAATGTTGCACCAAGAGACCTTAGTGAATCTTTTCACTGTCTCTTTGTTGGTGATTTTGGAGGTGGAGATCCTGGTCCTATTTTAAGTGAAATTCCCTTATCTTCCTCAATTCCCATTTCTCCTATCTCTTTTATATCATCTCCAACCGTGAGTATTTCCGCTCCTGTGTTGACTTCTTTTATTCCTTCATTTATGGTGAGTGCCTCTGTTCCCGTACCAATGTTAGCTCCCGTACCTACTTCTTCTGCTCCTGCTTTGACTACCGCACCTCCTGCTATCTTTACCTCTTCTAATACACCTCCTTCCAGTGCCCCTTTCCTTCTCTGTTGTGCATTCAGAAACTGTGCTAGTAACAGAGGTATGGCTATGAGAAAAGTCACACTTGAAGTACCTGCTACTCATAGCCTTTTGAGGAAGACTAGTAGTGCTGATGTTTGGCTTGAGCCTTTAGAAATGATTAATGATTTTCGGATAAATCATTCAAATATTTTAATAAATACTTCATTTTGTTTTTATCAGTTCATTCGAAGTTGAAGCAACTCGGAGTCGTTGCTTGACCCGGACCCTATCCGGGCTTTGGAAGTTGAACAATTTGAAAAATGTCAAAACTTAGGCTAAGGCATTGATGATGTATTAAGTTTGAGACACAAGTTATATATTCTAAATCTTAAGCAGAAGCAAATACGGAAATTAAAGGATATGATGTATAGTTGAAGGGAAACTACCTATATTTTTCAAAAGATATTTACAAAGGCACGAGAAAACAACCCTAAAATACAAATTATATGAGTACAAGAAAACAAAAAATAATACAAAATGAACTAAGGCATTCCCTACCTAATCTTCATCGGAGCCCAGCTCGCTGTCCGACCGTTTGAGCTGATACGTTGCTTTGTCCTCAGCTTCAAACCTATTGGCCTCTTCTATCTCAGCTGTTATATTGACCTCCCTGGTCTGGTTCTCCTCGAGAGATTTACTCCAAGATAGCCATTTCATATACTCAACATTCGTTATGACCCAATCTTTGGTTATCTCGACATCGGTCTTATACTAGCTAGCATATCTTGAGCTTCTGAGACCTCATTCAAAGCTACCTCCAATTTGGACTTCGGTACAATATGTTTTTGGCCAAGAGCATTTCACTCTGCGACGTCCAAGGAAAGCTGTGCCTGGAGCTCCTCGTTCAGCCGAGACTATTTGTCAGCCTTTTTAGCCACTTAGAGTTGAACTTTGATTGCTGCCAAGTCCTCTTTGGTGGCATTCCGCTATGATGCTAGGAAGTCTATTTTTCCTCACAACTCATCAGTTGAAGCCTTGATCTTGATCTTGTCCATCTCGATCCTGAGCTAGTCGAACAAATTTATCTTTTCATGGACCTGTGAGGTTGCGGGGTTAACATTATTGTTTAGCCTATCATTATCGATCTTGAGCACTCTAACCCTCTAGACTAGAAGAGAATGATCCTATTTTATTTTTGAGACCTCCTTCTAGGTCTTCTCCAGCACGGACTGAAAGGCGGATAGCTCGGCCATGTCCCCAAGGACTTCATCCTTCTACTCACAGAGAGATGTATACATCTCTGTTTGTTAGACTTAATCCTTGAGCTCTAACTCGAGGTGGCTTACCTCCATATTGGATTGGTGAAAGCTTTCATGATGAAGCACCAAGGCCTGAGACATATAGAAAGAAAATTGTTAGAATAAAATAATGGAAACTCATTAAAATAAAAAAGGAAGGGGATATACCCGACTTAGCACCCGCTGGGCTTGGTCTATCTACCTCGTTCATCTTTACTTGATCTTCTTTGGTTACCAGGGAATGGAGATAGATGGACACTTTGACTGGCATGTATAACCTGATAGTATCCGCCGGCACCACAAACATGACTATTTTGTTTTGTTTAGGGTCCACACTCGAAAACTATTTCTCAAGCTTTGAGATCAAACTTGATCTATCTGATCCAGGTTGCACAAATATTTTTGAGATCTCCAAGTGTCCAAAGCCAGAGTAATCCTCCAATATACCGATATCCACACTCTTGAAAACGAGTTAAGGGCATCATCCACAGCCCGAAACATCTCAACTGTCTTCTCTTTAGCGGCCCGAGCTTCATTGAAAGAGGCCTCTAGCTAGAGCGGTGATTCTTGGATATGGATAATGGCATCACCTTCAAAAAAACTCTTCTCGGAACCAGAGGGGCTTATTGCGAAGCAATAGTCACATGTTCTACTAGCTCATTTGCCGGCATCTATCGGCCACCAGCTCTTGGTTGGCACCTATCGGCCTGTGGGTGATGAATTCAATTTCTTCGGCATCCTCGGGAAAATCCTTGAGCTAAAGAAGAGCTTCAGTATCTGGGGGTCGGGCACCAGAAGTCTTTCTGGTGCTCTTTCTGACCCTGAGCACGATCCCTTTTCTCATCTTAATATCAGCAGGAGCATCCCCGGAGTCAGGGAATCTTTTCTACGTCTTCTTAATTTTCTCCTCCTTATTCGTAGCTTCTTTGGCAGTGGGATGTAGGGAAGCAGATGGTTTTGTAAGCGGGGTCAAGATCACGACATTGATGGTTTCCTAAAGTTTGGTGGTCTTGAACAAGCCTATGAAAGAATGTCTTAGCCATGACAATAACACAATAAAAACGACTAGGAAAAAATTCAACCAGGAAAAAGGCACTCACCGAAAGAATGAGCCTCTCACTCGCTCTTGGAAAGCTTACACCACTCACACTCGAAATAGATTAGCTGCTTTAATATACCCTTGACCGAATCCTTAAAATGCGGAATCGCATTGGGGACTCGAGGGCCAATTGTACATCAAATGAAATTTGTCATGAGAATGAAAAGTAGATACAGGAAAGAACTTTGACAACTTAAGAAGAAGTAAAATTACGATTCGGGTTACACTTTTCAAGGATCGGCATGAATTCCGGAGGAATGAGGTCATTGGTCTTTATCCGAATAAATCTACCAAGCCAACCTCGATCCCTGTCTTTATCTATACAAAAGAAAGGATCCTTCTTTACTCGACGACAAGTTTGATTAACCCCTCGAAAGATTGGGGGCCGTAAATTTGGAGTAAGTGATCGACCGTGTACTCATCCTCCTGAATATTGTTCGTGAAAAGATGGGGAAGAGTCACGACCTTCAAAAGGATGGGTGAACTTGCCCCAGGAAATTTTGTACCTCTTGCAAAACTCGAGGACCACCATATCAACATGAACAAATGTGAAAGGATAGGTGTAAACACTTAAGTATCCTTCCATGTGCATCGTGTCATCCTCGTCAGGACTGGGAACACGATGTTCTTGCCTTATCACATACAACCCTCTCGGACAACCTCGAGCATTTCCTCGATAATAGAGAAAATGTACTTGCACGCATCCTCATCATGATCCCTATGTGCGGAGGCTTTCTCAACTTTAAAGCCATTATCTATGGAGCAACTGCCAGGGATAAAATCTATAAGAGGAGGTCCCTAGGCTACTACCGAAGGCACTGCCTTGGTGCCGGTGGCCGAGAAAGAAGTCATCGGAGCGGTATTTTGGGGTACCAATTTTGAAGTCTTCACCGTTTTTATCTCCAAATATGAATACCTGAAGACTTGATATGGGGATTTGAAGATATATTATGACGATTTAAAGGTGAGGTATGAAGTTTTGAAGATTAACTATGAAGCTGTGAAGATATCAAGAACAAGTTATGAAGATTTTAAGGATCGATAAATGGATTAAAAACTCGAGGATAACTTAAGAAAGTTTGAAATCAGAAAGTAAAAAGTAAAATAGAAAATCAGAACTTTTATAGGGAAAGAGTAATGAGTGCATGACGTTTCGAATTCGGTAACTACTGGAGGTGATCAATCGAAGTGATGTGATTGATGGGATATTTTGGTTCGTCAACTTGCTCATGGTGTGTGATAGAAGAAACAAGGGTCAATTAATCACTTCTTATCGCTCCTATAATCTACTCTCTGAAAAATAAGGGGACTATTTGTAAATGAAAAAAAATTGAGGATAGAGTTACCTCTGATTTCTTACTGAAAAGTGAGGAACCACATTACTCATTACTAGCTCGAGTGAGACTGAAGGTTCCCAAAGATTGGAACCAGAAGCAGACAAAAGATACATTGGGTATCAAGCATGACTGAACTATTAGAGAGACTACATCCCAAGCAATATGAAGAATCGAGGGTAAAGAAAAACGCGCTTGAAGAAGACAAACAAAGAGATGAAATATCCACCATCAGCCAAATATTATGGCGGGGAACACGCTCGGTATTGACTATAGACGACCGTGGTTTCGTGGGAGAGAAGGAGGGAAAGGATCTTTACCTTATTTAGACTTGTATTAGGGTTAAAACTCCTTTACTATATAAAGAGGAGTATCCCTTTATTTTACATTGTTTTGGCACGTATATTAAGGCAGTAAATTACATTTTGGCTCTCTGCAATTGTTTTAAGTATTCTTCGGATGTTTATCCAATTTTGTAAGCTCTATCTCGAAGGCCGAGGCTTAATTTATAAACACCTAGAACTAAAGTATAGTTTTGCTTAATGATATAGTATAGTAGTGAAATGGATTTAGTAAAAACATCGGTTTATCGACTTGTTTAGCTATCTAGCTAGAACCTAGAGATGACGAGCCAAAATTAAAATCCTTCAAGTTATATGGACCTTAAGTCATCCAAAATTCAATTTCATATAATATGGCAAATTGTACAAGCCTTTGTATCCATCTCGGAGCCATGTCTAGTGCTATAAAGTAAAGCATATTTAAAAACAATGTTGGATAAGAAACATAATATTGTATTGAAAGAGTTTTATAAAGAGAAGTGGTTTTACGATAACTTGAAATTGACAACAAAATGCAAAAGCTAAATTTATATGGAATTGAAAAGGGTACTAAAAAAAATAGTTTTCTCTTACGGAATTGAAAAGGGTACTAAGGGAAAAAAAAGTATAGAAATGGGGTACTAAGAAATGTGGTTTTTCAATAGTTCTCTTATGGAAGAGAAAAAAAATAGAAAATATAAGGACATCAAAATAATTTCTGCTACATGTCATTCTTCAATTGTGATATAATTGCTTCCACTTCAGTACAATATTATTGCACTGAAAATTGACGATCTTCTGACCACTTACTATTAATTATTTATTCAAATTAATAATCACTTTATCTTGGCCCACCTTAGGGTTGCCTGCAATTTAAGGGGTACACATAAAAAAAAGGTTAAATTTATACAACACTAATTTTTGTTTCCTTTTAGTTTACAATTACAATTTCTAGGATTAAAAAAGAATTAAAAACAGAGTATAACTTACAGAAGTTTGGATTCTGCTTCAGCATACGCAAGTGAGGATCCACTGGTTCACCTTTAGCAGCATAGCTTGGATCATATAGCGCGTTGCTAATAGGCCTACGTATCAAGTAATTATTATTATTATTATTATTATTATTATTATTATTATTATTATTATTATTATTATTACAATTGTATCATTTTATTTTTATGCGGTACAAATTTAATTCATGATTTTCAAATTTTATTTTATTTTATGGTACCATTACAAATCATCATATAATTAATATGACAAATCCTTATGTACGCTTGAATTTTATTTTGGTTTAGTTTATGTAAAACTTATTGACAAAAATATTGGAGAAATGTATGTAGTATGTTTGCATTACTTTTAGAGAAAATACGAAAATGCATCTAAGTTTTATGTGGATCTACATTTAGTTGTCTTTTTATATCCATAAAATATTTTGTTTCAAAAAAAAAAAAATAAGTTTATTTAAATTTTTCAAACTATTTTTCAAAAGCTTTTCTAATCCAAAATGGCAACTTTACCTTATCGCTTGTGGATTATCTGTGTCGCGCTGTCTATGTTCTTGCTTAACATGAACTTCTCTCTGTAGTTTCCATCAAAATCAAAAAATTAGCAACATAATATTACTTTTCCTGTTATAATTTTTTTACAAATACAAATCTATTGAAGAAAAATAATACAAATCTATTAATATTAAAGTTTTAAAATAGAGTGGTTATTTTCTGAAAAAAAAAAAGTAGGGGTGAGATATATGTACTCTTGCACGAGAAGACAAATGATCAAGTCTTGGCATTCTACCGCGTGTATAGCTAGCCTGTATTTATTTATTACATAAGAAAATATGTTATTCCATAATAAAAGAAATTAAGTTTATATATTAATTATTTATCAAAATAAAGGAAAGAGGGAATTCTATAGCTAGCCACCACACCCTTGAGTCATTAATTGCTGGACTTTCCACTGGAGGAACAAAAGCCTCATTGGAGTAGTTAGCATTATTTCCCTATACCAAAAATTTATACTCATAGTAAAGTTTAATTACAAGTAATGCTATATAGAATAAAATAAATGTACATAATAAAAGAAAGAAAGAGGAGGTCAAAGAAACACACCTTTGGCGGTACATATGATGAGCTTAGGGTAAAGTTGAGTTCAAGAGATTGATCATTCACATACCTAAGTAAAAAAAATATTTAATTGGAATAAATAAAGGGCCCACATATTAGATACACGATTTTATGCAAGTATTTTTTAAACAAATGTTTGATCATGTTAACAAATTTATTTACATGAATAAGCAGATAAATTACTACCTGCACGGCATTGAAGCTTCCTGTAACATAGCTGTGAAGCCTTGGGAGCCAAACTGATCAAGAATTTCTGAAGCCTCCTCATAGTCACTTTCAGAATTATCATTGCTTTGGGACCTAAATTAGGCATATGACAAAATGTCAGATATTATCTCTAACTAATTAAGATAATTTTTTTGTTTGTACGATTTATTTTATGTATACACTAATAGATAAGAAATTAAAACAAAATAATAATTAAATATTATATTCTAAAAATATTTTCAGAAACACAATCTAAATGCTTGTGACAGTGTCTGGTGCTGAACTGCTGATACTTATGCATTGATAGACAGTGTGATTAGGGCTGTAGGGTAGTAGTGAAGATGAGGCAACATCTCCACGAAGGGTGTTCAAAAAATAATTTCCGTTATACTAAATGGTTCAAAATTTAATATATAGAGGTAAGAACCAAATTTTATCTTATATATACAGTATAATTTTTCGGTGAAAGGGATTCGGGTGAACCCCTTCCGCCCCTGAATCCGCCTGGGGTGGAGATAGTGGTATTTGGTGATGGTTTTATAAATACTAAAGGTGTAATTAGAGTGATGATTACGGGTGATAGAGAGAGTTAGATATAAAGGTTGACTACAGAGGTGATTGTACAATGGTGGTTGATGGTAAAGGTATTTGGCAGCAAAGGTTATCCTACAATAGTCAATGGAATAGTGGTAAAAGGATGATTCATTAAAAAAAATTATGTTAGCAGTACATTTTAATGATTTTAATAAAAATCTTGATACTTAAACTATTCAAACAATAAAAGGATATTGTAAATAATAAAAAAGAAGAAGATAAATATAATTAATCCATTGAGATCTGTATAATTCTCAGGCCTTCATAAATCTTAATGTATATAATGTTCAAACATTAAATAAAAAGAAATAAGTGAGGAATGTTCTTACATTGCGGAATCAAATAAACCAGAGAAAATCAGAGTGCTATAACTTCACATACGATCATTTAGAGCGTACAAAGCTTATATATAGCGCTCGAAATTCAACTTTATATTTTTAGTAAATCTGTCAATATTTTATCATATATATTAATAAAGAGAAAACAAATGGAATGAATTAATTTTATCAGCTTAACATCTGAGTGAAATTAGACATTCATACTTCTAAAATGGTTAGAAAATCCATTTAAGGAGATATTTATAATTAACTTGGCATGATAAATATCCACAGTTAAGGCGAATCCAACATATTGACTCAAAATGGAAATATGCATTTATTTACATATCACTTAAAGAATTTTTTAATTTTTTTTATATATATACCCACACTCTTATGTACATATATTAAATCGTATACCTTTTATCTTCGGATTCTAAATTTGCTTCTACTCAAAAATATTTGTCTTAACCTGTATACATATAGTTTAATTAAAAAATATATACAGTTTTTAGTTTGCCTGAGTCCACAATAGTTGTGGTGTACTTAGATACATATAATATCTAGTTTTACCCCTTTTATGATTTTGCAAGAAATAAGAAAATTAGACTACAAATTATTTAAAAAACTAAAATTGGATGCAAATTACCAATGACTGCATCCACTAAGGGTAAAAAATAAAAAGAACTTTTAAACTACGTGTTATAGAAAGAATAAGGAACAATTATCAGTTATCACACTTAGTTTATGTTATTGATGGCCGTTAGCGTATAATAATTTTAATGCTTAAAATCATACATAATTTTTATCACAAATTGTAGTCTAACCGTATAAATAGGCAATGTACTTTTCACTTGTCACAACTTTGTCGTACTTAGGGGTGGTTTGGTAAAATGGTGAAAAATTTATGAGATTTTAGTGTAAAAATTATTCCGAAATTAGTGTTAATACCCCAAATTAAATATGGAATAAAAGTAATTCCAATTTTTATCACAAAATTATTATTTTTATTCCATATACTAGACGATCCCATGGTTTTGTACATATAAACGGACAATTTCAGGGGCGGATCTACCTTATGAGGTAGGGGTGCCACGCCACCCGCTCGCTTCCGTAAAAGTTTAAGTATGTGAGTAAGATAGCTGTGAGAAAATGATTATATAGTTGGAGTGGCACCCAGAAATCACAAAATAGTTTCGGGTGCCACTGGTTTAGCGTCCACTCCAGAAGCTTTAGTGGCCTTACTGATGCGAGTTTGAATCCTACTATGGCACCTTCATTATTTTTACCTTTTATTCTACCTATTAAAATTGCTTTATTCTTAGTTTATTTAGCTATAGGGCCCACCTCTTCTTCCTTTTTGCCCTTCGCTTTCTTGTCCTCCCTTTCTTCCTTTTTATTTGCTATCTATCTTTTTGAATTGATTTTAGTATTAGCATATAATGATTCTCTTTTTTATAACATAATATAATTTTATATATTGGAGTATAATTTGTATCATATTTCCTATTGACCTTTTGAAAAAACACTAAATAACTTGATTAATAGTCGTTTGAGTTGACTATAATAGGTTAAATGTTGGAAGGTAATTCGACAATTAACATGAAAAACTTAACCCAAGAATGATAAAGGTAAATTATTCTAGTCAAACAAAGAATATGTAGTATTCAACTAGTCTTTAAGTAATTTTTCTAATTTGAGGCCCTCTTTCATGATTTTTTTTTTTGCAATTTTAAATATATATTTAAATTAAGTATAAAAATACTGAACCTAAATCGAACTTATTAGATTTGTCAAAAAAAACCTATTCCAGTTAATCCTAAATCATTTTTATTCGGTCTCTGTAGCTAGTTATAAGTATTATTTAGGGGCATACACATAAATTTTTAATAAGTGGTATCAACATTTGAAGAAGTGAACAAATAAATAATTACTTTAACAACAAACAACGTTAAATTTTGTATTCATATCCAATATTCTTTTATTTTATTTATTATTTATATATACATAACAACAACAACAATAACAACAACCCAAGTATAATCCTACAAGGTGGGGTCTGGAGAGGGTAATACGTACGCAGGCCTTACCCCTACCCGAAAGGGCAGAGAGGCTATTTCCAATAGACCCACGACTCAGGAAAAGGAGAATAGATACAAAAGCAAAAATATCTAATAAAATATTTCAGCGAAGCAGTGTCCCGTAATTCCAATTTTTATCACAAAATTATTATTTTTATTCCATATACTAGACGATCCCATGGTTTTGTACATATAAACGGACAATTAACAAAAGTATAATGGAAAAATACTACTTGTCACAAAGATTTATAAACTTTTATGGTTGAAGTTGCCACCGTTAACTACTTATACATTGTAGTCATAGCTATTCATATATTATAATTTTCGGAAAAGGACCAAAAATACTTTTAACCTATTGAAAATGATTTAAATTAGCCCTCCTTCCATCTATTAGGCCACAATTGCCGTTAACAATAACTTTTGAATTGAAAATGCCCCTCTTTAACAGAATTATGAGTGGCATATGTGGGTCCTTTATTTGAATAGATGGCACTTATTATTGGTCCAACTGGCTATTAATCCAACCCATAAAAAATTCCATCCGGGTTAACCCAAAACAACTACAACCCATTTGATTTTCTCACAGATTGTCCAAAGATTTTCAGCACTGTAAGTTTCAATTAAGATAAACGGAAAGCTTGAAGTTCAATCTTCACAGAGGTACTCAAATAATATTTTAAGTTCCATTCAACTTTAGCCAAGCAATTAACACAACTGATCTCAATAAGGAAATCTATTGTGGTCTATATCGATGACAAGATGCAGGAAGCAAGATTTAAATGGTTCGGGCATGTTCAGAGAAGAAGTCCAGATGCCCCGATAAGGAGGTGCAAGCGATTGGTTGTGGAGGGCACGAGAAGAGGTAGAGGAAGACCGAAGAAATATTGGGAAGAGGTGATCAGGCAGGATATGACAATGCTTCAAATTTTTGAGGACATGACAGTTGGTAGGAAAATGTGGAGGTCGAGTACTAGGATTGTAGATTAAGAGGTAGTCGAATCTTGTTATTCTTAGTACCTCTATGAGACTAGTTTTGTAGGATTTTTGTCTAAGACAGCTATTGGCAATATTGTATCTAACTGTTACGCTTTTCAATGCATGACATATTTACTACCTATCACTTTTATTTTGCATCTTTCTTCTGAATCTAATGTTGTTCTTATTTTTTCTACGATTTATGTCTCCCTTTTGTCTTTCTATTTTCTTGGGCCGTGAGTCTTTCGAAAACAGCATCTCTAATAGGATAGGGTATGCGTATATACTACCCTTTCCAAAATTCACTTGTGATATTTTATTATGTTGTTGTTGTTGATCTCAATAAAGAAATCCTCCAATAGAGGATTCAACAATGCCCATTACAAGCTCCTCGAACCAACATCTTTACTCGATTCTCAGTTTCAATTCAACAGGTGTTTTCGAATGATTTCCTACAATTGCCAAATCAGTAATACAAATTTTTATCAACCCCAGATTCGTTCCTGAGAACCTAGGAAGGAATTCGAAAATTTCAACCAACCCACTTCTAATTCAGTATAAACTTCTCAAAAACTGTAAAAATGGTGTTTTGAAACCAGAAACAACTCAAAATCCCAGATTCAAAGCACCCAATTCAGCCCTTAACAAATTTCCTTTTAAGAGTATTTCTGGTAGGGCGTTGGTTTGATATTTTGAACTTCAAGATTAATTGCTTCCTCAAATACTACTTAGTCAGTCTTTAGGTGCTTTATTTTTTCAGTATTTAAGTCCCTGCTGCTTGTAATATTTATTTTTAAAATAGAAGACTAATTTTTTTCTTCTTCCAGTTTTGCAGTTTTATAGAAGCATCGTATAGAGAAATTCCTTTGAATTAACGTCGAACATGATTTAAATATCTTTAGTTTCTCTCTATTTCATTTGGTAACCCTTCACTAATACGGGTGTTACGGCTAATTAAACAGAATCCAAAATGTGTTTACTCGTTTTTTAAATCTATCTGGACGTGAAAGAGGGAGGTATGCAATCAAAATCTTGACTTCGTCTGTCAGTTTCATCATCATTCTAACATTAGCTAAATTTCTTTCTTAAATAAAACTTTTGTTGTTAAATAATATTTTTGTTTCGCAGGACATACGAATTTTCTATTTAAACATGACTATAACGTCAAATTATTCAAAACTTATCGAATTTAAGTCTAAGTTTTCAAAAAACTTTCGAAACACGCTTTTGATAAAAAAATTCGACCAAACAACGTTTGAATGCCCCAAATTTTACAATCACATAACAAATCTACAGCAACTCTCAAAATTCCATTCCGACCCTCATATCAAAATTTCACCTATCAATCGAAATCCGCCAAAATACTAACTTTGTCAATTCAAGTCAAATCCCTCCACGGACTTCCAAAATGCATTCCGACCGCACTCCTAAGTCATAAATCACCTAACGAAGCTAACCAAATCATAAAAACTCCGATCCGAGCTCATATACAAATACGTCAACAATTGGTCAATCCTTTCAGATTCAAAGCTTTTAGCTCAGACTTTTCTTTCAAATTTATTCCAAGTTTTCCTGAAAACCAAAACCAACGATCTACATTAGTCATAATACATAACACGGGGCAAGTCATGCCCGAGAACTGGCGATCAAAGTGTAAAAGCTCAAAACGACCGGTCGGGTCGTTACATCCTCCCCCACTTAAACACACGTCCGTCCTCGAACGTACCCAGAGTTGTTCTGAAAGCCAACCAAATGCTGAATAACCTTACCAATCATATACCCGGGGGTGATCCTACATCACACCCTAAATTTGCAACAATGTTTTAGCAACAACTGAAATATTGTTGGCTAAAATGGATAAATGGCAACAACTCGATAAAATTGTTGCTATAGCATAAAATTTTTGGCAATAAAATTTTCTTGTTGCTAAATATGTTAATTTTGTTGCCACTACAATATTGTTGCCGGTTTTTAATAAATGGCAACAACTAATTTTAATTGTTGCAAAGAATAAAACTTTTAATAATATACAGTTAAATACTTAATAAACAGAATCAGCAAAAAACCTGTGGCCTAAAAAATTTCACTTTCCGCCAAAATCAAAGCGGCAAACATTTCCCTTTTTCGATCTTTTCTTGTGAATCACACAATTTCTATATATCTTTTTTTTTTCTCTATATAGCCATTCCCCATTCATGTGGGGGATTGTTGGACTTTTAAGCCATTGGGCTTTAAAGATGAGTAGTGTGAATTGGGTAATGGTGGGAAATTAAATGGATTGGATTGAGCTTCAAAATTTGGCCCGGTTTATTTGGTTAAACTAGTTGACCTAGTTTAATAAATAACGTTGAAAGAACGTATCTTCCTATCAGGTGTCTATTCACAATGAACAGACACCATGAAGAGGCACCATACCTTTTCACAAACCAGCCATGGCTTCCATTCTAGACATTCAGAAATTCAGAAATTCAGAAATTCTTTCCCTCTCTCCAAGTTCATTAATCCAAAATATTCTTGAGCTTTCTCGTTTCTTGAAAACCGTAAGTGTGATTCCCTCCGCTCTTTGAGTTCGTTGGTGTCCTGCTTCTTGTATTGCCACTGTCGCGGGAAGGTTATTCCGTTTTATCCTGGGAGGATTTAATCCATTACCTTGGCAACTGTGAGGGGGTTAAAATTCCTTAAGGACACACAAGCAAATTGTGAACTCGGAATTATATATTCTATTTCTTCTCCCTCTTGTTTTTCCTTAACCGTGTTAATTTTGATAATACACGTCGCCTAACATCTTAAGGAATTTTACTGTTTATTATAACGTGTATTTGCTAGAAATTGAGAACAAATCTTAAGAATAAACAAAAGAAAGAAAAAGAGTTTGTAAAGGACATATATTACCGCAAAGAAACATACTCTCTTTATATCATCTTTGAAATGAAATTTGTTTAAAATAAAGGAAAAGAGTTACTGCTTTGGTTTTAGTTGGTTGGTTACAATTTTAAAATTGTTGAAGCAACGTTTGGTGTTGAAAGCAGTAGCAATTTAATTTATTTTGCAGTATTAATTTCTACCGCAAGTTAATTTTTTTTTTCCGGCATTGTTTTGCATTAATTTGGAGACTAAAGCCTTGTTGCTTTCTACTCCATTAATTGTTTCTCTCCGGTTTAAAGTACATAAAAACTTTGTCGGAATAATAAACGTACGGGTTTGAAGTATATAAAAACTTCACCATTGTTACGTGTTGTATGTTTGGTTTGGTATTCAGTTTGAAGATATAAAAACTTCACTGATTTAATAAATTTGTATTATTTTTTTTTCCGGCATTGTTTTACATTAACTTGGAGACTAAAGCCTTGTTGCTTTCTACTCCATTAATTGTTTCTCTCCGGTTTAAAGTACATAAAAACTTTGCCGGACTAATAAACGTACGTGTTTGAAGTATATAAAAACTTCACCATTGTTACGTGTTGTATGTTTGGTTTGGTATTCAGTTTGAAGATATAAAAACTTCGCTGATTTAATAAAGTTCTGTATTGTTTTTGACTTTACAGAAATATGACGAATGAAAACCAAACTAATGGAAATGTTGCGGGAACGGGTGCTACTATGACGAGTGTGGTTGCATCGTCAAGCCGTTCTACTCCGGCCCATGCTATGGCACCGGCAGAAAAACCTGGAAAATTTTCCGGTATTGACTTCAAACGCTGGCAAATGAAGATGCTCTTCTATCTTACTACGTTGAGTTTGCAACGTTTTATCAAGGAGGATCCTCCGGCCATGGTTGAGGATACACCGGACAATGAACGACTTGTTGTAACTGAAGCATGGAAACATTCTGATTTCTTATGCAAAAATTACATTTTAAGTTGTTTGGAAGATGGTTTGTACAATGTCTATAGTGTCATGGAAACTTCAAAAGCGTTATGGAATGCGCTTGAGAAAAAGTACAAGACCGAGGATGCAGGACTTAAGAAGTTCGTGGCTGCAAGGTTCCTGGATTTCAAGATGATTGACACTAGGTCGGTCATAACACAAGTCCAAGAACTACAAGTCATTGTACATGACCTCCTTGCTTAAGGTATGACCCAAATCAATAATTCTATTAATAAGATTTATCTTATTATTAACTCCTGAATTTGTTATTGAAGGTATGGTCATTAATGAGGCCTTTCAAGTTGCTGCTTTCATTGAGAAACTACCTCCGTTGTGGAAGGATTTTAAGAATTATCTTAAACACAAACGGAAGGAGATGACTCTAGAAGACTTGATTGTTCGTTTGAGGATAGAAGAGGACAACAAAAATGCTGAAAAGAAGTCACGTGGAAACTCGACAATTGTGGGGGCAAACATTGTTGAGGAGGCACCACAAAATAAGAAGAGGAAGAAAGCTTCTGGACCAAAGAATTACCCAAGCAAGAAGAAGTTCAAGGGTAATTGCCACAACTGTGAAAAAATTGGGCATAAGGCGGCAGATTGTCGTGCGCCAAAGAATGATAGGAAGAAAAAGAATCAAGCCAACATGGTTGAAGATGAAATGGAAGACTTGTGTGCCATGTTGTGTGAATGCAACTTGGTAGGAAATCCAAAAGAATGGTGGATAGATTCTGGAGCCACCCGCCATGTTTGTGCTAACAAGGAATTATTTTCTTCTTTTGCCCCCGCAGGTCCCGACGAGACCATCTTCATGGGAAATTCATCTACGGCCAAAATTGAAGGAGTTGGCAAGATTGCGTTGAAGATGACGCCTGGAAAAATAGTGACTCTAAACCAAGTCCTCCATGTTCCAGAAATTCGCAAGAATCTTGTGTCTACCTCACTTCTTGTCAAGAATGGATTCAAATGTATTTTTGTTTCTAATAGTGTTGTAATTAGTAAGAACGATTTGTATGTTGGAAAAGGTTACCTAAGTGAGGGCCTTTTCAAGCTAAATGTAATAGCAGTTCCAATGAATAAAGTGAATGCTTCTTCTTACTTGCTTGAGTCAAACACTTTATGGCATGCGCGTTTAGGTCACGTAAACTTCAAAACATTGCGAAAGATGATAAATCTAGAAGTATTGCCAAAATTTGATTGCATTAATTCTAAATGTCAAATATGTGTGGAATCAAAGTATGCTAAGCATCCTTATAAGTCCGTTGAAAGGAATTCAAGTCCTTTAGACTTAATTCACATAGATATTTGCGACATGAAGTCAACACCATCTCGAGGTGGAAAAAAGTATTTTATTACTTTTATTGACGATAGCACGAGATA
The DNA here is from genome assembly GCA_032618575.1 of Nicotiana noctiflora. Lineage (NCBI taxonomy): Eukaryota > Viridiplantae > Streptophyta > Magnoliopsida > Solanales > Solanaceae > Nicotiana > Nicotiana noctiflora. Next base: position 50,578 of record JASVEL010003199.1, read on the forward strand.
CTACTATGTTTATTTACTTAATAGTAAAGATGAGGCAATTGATGCTTTCAAGCAATACAAGAGTGAAGTTGAAATGCAACTAAACAAAAAGATCAATATGATAAGAAGTGATAGGGGTGGCGAATATGAATCTCCTTTTGAAGAAATATGTTTGAAAAATGGCATTATTCACCAAACAACTGCCCTTACTCTCCACAATCTAATGGAATTGCGGAGAGGAAGAATCGAACGTTGAAGGAGATGATGAATGCATTGCTAATAAGTTCTAGCTTACCACAGAACTTGTGGGGGGAAGCTATACTTACAGCTAACCGGATAATCAACCGTGTACCTCATAGTAAAACACAATCCATTCCTTATGAAAAGTGGAAAGGAAGGAAGCCTAGCTTGAAATACTTCAAAGTGTGGGGGTGTTTAGCTAAGGTACAAGTTCCTAAACCTAAAAGGGTTAAGATAGGTCCAAAAACGGTTGATTGTGTATTTATTGGATATGTAACCAATAGCAAGGCATATCGTTTTCGGGTTCATAAATCAGAAAATCCTGAGATTCACATTAATACGATAATAGAATCAGATAATGCTGAATTCTTTGAAACTATTTATCCGTATAAAAAGGAAAGTGAAGTGACTTGCCAAAAGTCAAAACGACCTCGGGAGGAAGTAACAGATGGTATGCCTAATGAAGAAAATCCGAGAAGAAGTAAACGTCAAAGGACATCTACTTCATTCGGTCCAGATTTTCTGACTTTTCTGTTAGAAAATGAACCTCGTACCTTCAAGGAAACAATGTCTTCCTCGGAGGCACAATATTGGAAAGAAGTTGTCAATAGTGAAATAGAATCCATATTGAGCAACCATACTTGGGAATTGGTTGATCTTCCTCCGGGTAACAAGACGTTGGGTTCTAAATGGATTTTCAAGAAGAAAGTGAAAGACGATGGTACTATTGACAAATACAAGGCAAGACTTGTCGTCAAAGGATTTAAACAACGAGAAGGTCTTGACTATTTTGACACATACTCACCGGTAACAAGAATTACATCCATTCGGATGCTAATCGCGTTAGCCGCCTTGTATGATCTTCAAATCCATCAAATGGATGTGAAAACAGCCTTCTTAAATGGTGATTTAGAGGAAGAAATCTACATGGACCAACCTGAGGGGTTTGTGGTTCCGGGAAAAGAAAAGAAGGTGTGTCGACTTGTTAAGTCCCTTTATGGACTAAAACAAGCACCCAAGCAATGGCATGCGAAATTTGACCAAACAATGTTGTCAAATGGATTTAAGATTAATGAATGTGATAAATGTGTTTACATTAAAAACGTTCCAAATCATATAGTCATTGTTTGCTTATATGTTGATGATATGCTAATAATGAGCAAAGACGTTGCCGACATTCAAACTACTAAGCGCATGCTTGCTAGTAAGTTTGATATGAAAGACTTAGGAGTTACCGATATAATTCTAGGAATTAAAATCAAAAGGACTCCTCAAGGTCTAGCTTTGTCTCAATCACATTACGTGAAAATGGTACTTGAAAAATTCAAACATTTGGAATTTAGAAGTGCAAGGACTACAATTGACTTTAACCATCATCTTATGAAGAATAAAGGTGAAAGTACATCTCAATTGGAGTATGCTCGTGTGTTAGGAAGCTTAATGTACATCATGAACTGTACACGACCTGATATAGCTTGTGCGATAAGTAAACTTAGTCGATTCACAAGTAATCCCAACAAACATCACTGGGTGGCAATGAAACGAGTTATGGGATACTTGGAGTATACTCAAGACTACGCTTTGCACTACAATAAATATCCTGCAGTTATCGAAGGATATAGTGATGCAAATTGGATAACCGGCTCAATAGAAACAAAGTCCACAAGTGGATATGTGTTTACGGTTGGTGGAGGAGCAGTATCTTGGAAGTCTTCTAAACAGACGTGTATTGCTCGCTCTACAATGGAATCAGAGTTTATAGCATTGGATAAAGCCGGTGAAGAAGCTGAATGGCTTCGGAATTTTTTAGAAGACATTCCGTTCTGGCCAAAACCTTTGGCTCCTATTTGCATACATTGCGATAGTGAGGCTGCAATAGGACGGGCATGGAGCGTTATGTATAACGGAAAGTCTCGTCATATACGGCGAAGACATAATACCGTTAGACAACTACTTTCTAGTGAAATTATCACTATTGATTATGTAAGATCAAAGGATAATGTTGCGGATCAGCTTACAAAAGGCTTAACTAGAGAGGGAGTTGAGAAATCATCTAAGGGAATGGGACTATGGCCGAGGACAAGTCAACATGGCGGTAACTCTACCTAGAATTTTGGATGTTTCGAGATCTAGGTTCAAGGAGCTCAAACAAAGTTGTGATTGACCGGTTCAACATTGTCAAAATAAAATCTTTGGTCCATTCTCGTGATGAAGACAATGTTCAGTAACAAGGATAGAACTTTACACGTTCTTTAATGATTACCTAAGTTTGATGAGGTATCTATCAAATAGTGTCAATCTAAAGGATTACATGTTTAGGAATCAGCTATGTAAGTGTGAAGTGTAAGCCGCTTCAAGGAGAATTCTGTAAGGCCAATTCTCTACGCATTTATGAGACCAGGCGGTGTTCATGGCTGAAACGAACACAATAATGAGAACCAAAAGACGGTTAAAGGTCGATTGTGTGACATATGGTTGTCTAGGTATACACCAAAGTTCGACGGTTCAAAGATATCAAATCTACCGATTGACCGAGTATATCCGACATATGTTCACTATGGAAAGTTCAAAGGGAAACCTACTTATCCGGATGCGATCGATCTTTTCTTGTGAATCACACAATTTCCATGTTTTTTTTTCTATATAGCCATTCCCCATTCATGTGGGGGATTGTTGGACTTTTAAGCCATTGGGCTTTAAAGATGAGTAGTGTGAATTGGGTAATGGTGGGAAATTAAATGGATTGGATTGGGCTTCAAAATTTGGCCCGGTTTATTTGGTTAAACTAGTTGACCCAGTTTGATAAATAACGTTGAAAGAACGTATCTTCCTATCAGGTGTCTATTCACAATGAACAGACACCATGAAGAGGCACCATACCTTTTCACAAAGACAACAATTGGCTATAAATTCAGGCATGGCTTCCATTCTAGATATTCAGAAATTCAGAAATTCTTTCCCTCTCTCCAAGTTCATTAATCCAAAAATTCTTGAGCTTTCTCGTTCCTTGAAAACCGTAAGTGTGATTCGCTCCGCTCTTTGAGTTCGTTGGTATCCTGCTTCTTGTATTGCCACTGTCGCAGGAAGGTTATTCCGTTTTATCCTGGGAGGATTTAATCCATTACCTTGGCAACTGTGAGGGGGTTAAAATTCCTTAAGGACACACAAGCAAATTGTGAACTCGGAATTATATATTCTATTTCTTCTCCCTCTTGTTTTTCCTTAACAATGTTAATTTTGATAATACACGTCGCCTAACATCATTTATGTCTCCAATTTTTCCGAATCATGTAATAGTCTATGTTGTGAACTTGTCTCCAATATTTTCGAATCATGTAACGAACAGT
>JASVEL010003200.1:600000-909472 GCA_032618575.1 Nicotiana noctiflora
AAACATAATAACTGAAGGATGAAGTGTTTAAACCTAAAGTATATTGATTAAGCCTGCCAAGACTATGCAATACATCACAACATCATCTCAAAAATAGAATAAACACCCAAAAAATTCAAAGGTGCCTCTATGGGCTTCACCATATGCATCCATTCTTAAAACCTATGCAAATATGTTTGGACTAGTAAACAATAAAAATTCAAGACAAAATCAACTTTATGATTTTCATGCATTGCTTTATTAGTTTATGAAAACATAAGCAGGCATAAAATCTAAAAGTTAAAAGTGGCTCGTACTCATAGAAGAAACAAAGACTAAAATTCCAATTTCATGCAGAACTAATGTCCAGAATAAGATCATGCCAACTTGTTTTAACCAATTGCCAGAGTCCTACAATATTTGTGATCTGAAACTTCTGGTGGCATCCACTACCTGAGAGCGCATAAAAATCCAACTGCTGCATTTCTGACAGTACTTCATGTGTTTGGACTTTTCGTTCCTTGTTTCTCTTTTTCGGTCGTACCCGTGCGATGCGTGGTCAGTATTAAAAAATATTAATTAAATTAATTTATGCTCGGGCTTGTTTGATCCTATTAGATTACATAGTTTTAATAAAATTCAATTGTCATCTTACTTGTCAATACGATATACCCAATAATGAATCAAAGGTACTTATATAGTTAGTTAATAACTTTTTTGTTCTATTTTTTTTTATTATATTAAGCAATATTTAATATTCGCTTTCATTTTGTCATATTATGAGAAGATTTATAAGTTATTACTGTTGAAATATTTTTTTATTTTAAATTTTATTCTATTGTTCTTAATAATATTATCTAAATTTTAATGAACAAAATGTCTGTTAAACTAACGGGACTTATACAAGGAGCGCATTGAAAAGCTTTCTGTTATGTATTTTTCTTTATTATATCATCTAATATTTAATATTAATACATTGTTAATAAAAAGTTTTATTAGCATATTACTTTATTAAATATTTTCCTTTGAAAGGTTTTTATGTCTTATTTTCGTTTTATCTATTTTAAAATAATTTTAAAACTCCAACTTGAAACTAATCCCCAATTTGAATTGGTAATTTATTATTTTTTAATTTATTTTTTTTAAATTATTTTAAAACTCCAACTTGAAACTACATCCTGATTTGAATGTGTAGTTTTTCTTCTCTTTCTTTTGTTTTTATAGCTAATTTTTTTTTTGCTTTTTTATTTTAAGATAATTTATAAACTCTAACTTGAAACTACTCCCATCCAATTTGAATTTGTAGTTACTATTTTATATATTTATTTTTCGTTTTTTTAATTATATTTAATTATAAGATATCTATATTTATTAATTCAAATATATATGGTGGAGTAGTTTTTTATTGTATTTTATTATTATTATTATTATATATATATATATATATATATATATATATATATATATATATATATATAAATTTAAAAATAATAACCAATAACTAATTATAACTAACTATGCCATGTGGCAATATTTTAGGCTGCCACTTGGATTAAGGAGAGGGTTTTTTCCTCACCTTTTAATAATATATAGATAGGCTACGTGATGTCTACCAAATCCATCAGGTCAGTCATAGTTCATGATCATTTGTTGAAAATGCAAACCTCTGAAACTCGTACAAGACTCATTAATAATTAATGTTGTATTTCCTTTACAAGCTGAAGGGGAGCCTAGCGTAACTGGTAAAGTTGCTACCATATGACCAGGAGGTCACTGATTCGAGTCGTGGAAACAGCCTCTTGCAGAAATGCACCCTTGTGGTCCGGCCCTTCTTTGGACCCCACGCATAGCGGGAGCTTAGTGCATGGGGCTACCATTTTTTCTTCCTTTACAAGCTGGTTAATTGATATATGAGAAATTGGCAAAAAAGGGAACAAAGTCTGAACAGCAACTTAGGCTAACTACAGATTCATGTCTCTATATATACTAATAAAATGAGAGAGGAGATGATAAAGGAGCATGCAAGCAAATGTAATTAAAAGCAGTAAAACTTTAGGCAAAACTACACTTGCACAGGGAGAGGAACATAAGGTTTCGAGCTTACTGAAAAGTACTCCTCGTTTCCATCCCAAACAACCATCTTTGGTAGTTTAATTTTCTTGGATACTTCAAATGACTCAGCAAAGTCTTGAAATTGCCTGAACCCAACAAAAGCAAACACCAAGTCACGGTTCGCCGATGCAGCTGCTTTCAAGATTTTTACTAATCCTTTTGACCTCTCATCATTCTCGTCTTCTACAATTGTTAGAACAATTTTCCTCTCGTCGTCTTTCAACAACTTCAGAGTATCTTGATTAATAGGCAAAGCCAGAGGGAGCAAGCTCTGTTTGATATAATCCTCAAGAAACTTTTCTGCAACCATTGCAGGAAAACTTACATTCAGCCATTGTTTGTACAACAATATTCCAGCTTCAGCTAGAAAAAGTTCCCAGTTGTTCTTTAATAAGGTGAAGAGCAGATCAATCTCAGAAACGAGCAATTATAACAACAACAACAACAAAAAAAAAAAAAACCTAGTGAGTTCCCACAAGTGGGTGTGGGGAGGGTAATGCATACGCAGACCTTACCTCTACCTTGGGAGGGTAAAGAGGCTATTTCCGATAAACGCTCAGCTAATGAAAAGAAGCATAGGCCACAAGTAGTAAAGACAACAACATGAAATTAAGCAAACCAAAGCGAAAGACATCAATCAAACAGTAAGTAAAGATAGCAACAACAACAACTACCCAGTATAGTCCCACAAGGTGGGTCTGGAGAGGGTAATATGTAGACAGACCTTACCCCTACCCAAAAGGGTAGAGAGACTGTTTCCAATCGACCCTCGGCTTAGAGAAGGGAAGGGAAAGCAACAACAAAAACAAAAACAAAAGAGCATTAGTAATTCCGGCAGAAAATCGCATAATAATTGTCTAAACATAAGAATTATACAAAAATGGCATGCATTAATATCAAACAGTAGCTACCATAAATAACTACCATAAGGGGGACACAATCCAATGCACGAATCATCTATGAGTCGCCCTGACAAGCCTCACCCAACCCCGGGAAAGGAGTACAAAAAATTCTAGGAGCCCCTATCCTACAACCCTGATGCTAGACCTCCAGACTTTTCTATCAAGGGCCATGTCCTCGAAAATATGCATCCTAGCCATGTCATGCCTAATCACCTCTCCCCAATACCTCTACCAACAAAAAATTCTAGCATTAGCCATGTCATGCCTAATCACCTCATAGATTGCTAAGTAAAGATAGCAATCTATGATTAAACGAGATACCGTACGAATACGAATGCTACTGGTCTGAGAAAGAAAGAGCAAAACGCTCGGCTACCTGTTGAGAAAAATATGTGTTAATCATGATTAGTAGTTAGTTATGTGTTAATCATGATTAGTAGTTAGTTATTTAACTAATTAGTTAGTTTGTTAAGACTAGTATATAGTTAATGAAAGTTAGTGGGTAGAAGTTAGAATGTACAAACACGTGTACATATACCTCTTATGCATGTGTGTAATACACAGTAATTCATTCTCTCATTTTGGCAGTTACTCTTCTTCTTCTTTCTCTCCGTTTCTCCGCTGATTCCTTCTCTTCTTTCTTTCTTTCATTTCTTAGCTATGAATTCATAGAATTCAGCATGGTATCAAAGCAATTGAGCTCAAATTGAAGCTCGTAAACTCGATCTCTTCTTCCTTCTTCTCTTCTCTTCTGAATTTATGATTTCTGTATTGTTTCTTCAAAAACAGAATTGAGTAACAATGGCGGGTGATAATTCTATAGACGAAAACCCTAATACAATCGAAACTGCTACACATGCAAACACTTCGCATACATCATCGGAGGATGAATTTGAAGAAGGAGTAAATGTAGCAGTTACTCACCCTCTGTATTTAGCTCCTGGCGATACAAGCGGGATTTCATTGATCTCATTTCAGTTGACAGGTACTGATAATTACTCTTTGTGGTGTAGATCTATGCGAATTGCGTTATTAGGTCGAAATAAGCTTGGGATTGTTGATGGCAAATGGCCTAAGGAAAAGATTCCGTGAGAAATATTGGTATCAATGGGAAAGGTGCAATGCGATTGTATTGTCATGGTTAATGAACTCTGTAGCCTCGACATTGATTAGTGGTATTGCTTATGCAACCAGTGCACATGTAGTTTGGATGGATTTGCAGGAACGGTTTGATAAAGTAAATGATACTCGTTGTTATAATTTGCACAAGGAAATTGCTACGTTAACTCAAGGTACAAATTCTATTTCTGTTTACTACTCAAGGCTTAAGGACCTTTGGGATGAAACTGAATCTATAGTACCTATTCCTGGCTGTGATTGTGCTAAAACAAAGGAATTCATTGTACATCTACAAAAACAGAAGGTATATCAATTCTTAATGGGATTAAATGACTCTTATTCTCACGCACGCAGTCAAATTCTTATGATGAAACCATTACCTTCAATAAATCAAGCTTATGCTATGTTGATGAGTGATGAGAGTCAAAAGTCTGTTGCTGCTAATGCTGGTCTTTTAGGATCAGCTCCTATTGTGAATACAAGTTCATATGATTCTACTGCCTTGTACAGTGGAAAACCTGGTCTCAATACTAAGTTTAGGAAAAATTATAATGTGTACTGTGATTTCTGTAGAATGAAAGGTCATAGTAAAGAGAACTGTTATAAAATAATAGGATATCCTCAAGACTATAAGGCTAAAAGGAGAGGGGGAGCCAGTGCCTATAATGCCATGGTAGAGTCTAATCATGGTACACCTGTATACACAAACTATGGTTTTCAGAATAGAGGAATACAACAAGTGCCTATTCATGGCATTCATCAGACAATCCAAAGTTCAGAAGTTTTGCAGGGGAAAGGAGCCAAAACTCAAGAAAGCAACACTGTTTCTCAGTCACATGGATCAAAAGTTACAGCTTCACAAGGAGGTGGTTTTCCATTTACCAAGGAGCAATATGATCAGATAATGCAGATACTAAACGGTGGTTCAACTTCTACTACTCAAGCAAATGCTGCAAATGCAAATGCTACAAATGCTGCAGGTACTGATACAGCTCTTTTAACATCTTCTAATTCACAGGATCAAGAGTGGATTATTGATACAGGAGCCACAAATCATATGGCTTCAGATGTAAATCTCCTGAATAAATCTTCCTTAACTACACCTGTTAAGCCTAGAAGAGTATTACTTCCTAATGGAGATGTCACTCAAGTTACTCAAATTGGTGACAGTTGTATTTCAGACAACAACACTCTTAAGGAAGTTCTTTATGTTCCTCAATTCAAGTTCAACTTACTGTCAGTCTCCAAAGTGACCAGAGATCTGAGATGTTTTGCTTCATTTTATCCTGATTTCTATGTATTTCAAGATCTTTTTAGTGGCAAGGTGAGGGAGATTGGTAGAGAAAGAGAAGGTTTATATTTCCTACAGAGACATGGGGCTAAAAGACTTACTACAGTTGCTTTAGTTGCAGCTGGTATAACATCCAAGACTACAGATAGCTTATGGCATAAGAGGCTAGGCCACATATCTAGTATGGTTCTCAAAAGACTGTTTCCTACTAAACTAGCTAGTATTACTGATACTGTTAGTAAGTGCACTGTGTGTCCATGTGCTAAACAAACTAGACTGCCATTTCCTACTAGCTATAGTAAAAGTACTGCTGCATTTGATCTTATACATATAGATGACCCCTTACAAATATGCAACATTTGATGGAAATAAATACTTCCTAACCATTGTTGATGATTTTACCAGGATGACTTGGCTATTTCTTCTGAAATTGAAATCTGATGTCTGTGTTGTTCTAACTCAATTCATTGTGTTAGTACAAACTCAGTTTCACAAAATATTGAAGGTAGTTAGATCTGATAATGGATCTGAATTTGTGAATTCTATATGCAACACATTGTTTCAGAGGTATGGAATTATTCATCAGAAGACATGTGTCTACACTCCTCAGCAAAATGGAGTTGCTGAAAGGAAACATAGGCACATTCTGGAGGTTACTAGAGCTTTGAGGTTTCAAGCTAATATTCCTATTAAGTTCTGGGGTCACTGTGTTATTGCAACAGCTTATATCATTAACATGATGCCTTCATCTGTGCTTAATGGTTTGTCTCCCTATGAACTGTTATATGGCAGAGCACCTAGTCTTGATCATTTGAGAATTCTTGGTTGCTTGACTTATGCAAACCAAGTTCAAGAAACAGACAAATTACTTCCTAGAGCAAAGCCTACTATTCTAATGGGATTTTCTGATACTCAGAAGGGATATATCTTATTTGATTTGAAGACTCACTGCTTTAGTGTTAGCAGAGATGTGTCGTTCAGAGAAGATGTTTTCCCTTTCAAAGAGTCTTCTACTTCTACTGCACCTATCTTCTCACCTCATTCTCTTACAGCTGATGTATCTGACAGTGATGCTTTACATACTAATGAATCTGAAATCAGAAATACATCTTCACCTTCTTCTTCTTCTATTGATTCTGATCAAGGAAGTTACAGTTTACCACAGATACATGATTGTTCAGAACTAGATCATTCTTCTGCACCAAGTCAATTACCATCTCATACAGTACATCAAGAACCTGAGTGTCTTGATCTAAGAAGATCATCTAGATCTAGACAAGCTCCCATCTGGATGAAAGATTTTGTCTTTACCAGGACACAAAAATGTTCATTACTCTATTTCAAACTATGTTGTATATGATGACCTATCTCCTGTTTATCAGGCTTATCTAGCTGCATTCTCTACTATAGTAGAATCTTCATCATTTGAAGAAGCATCTAAGGATCCTAGATGGGTGGATGCTATGAAAGTTGAAGTTGATGCTTTGGAATCTAAGCATACATGGGATGTAGTCCAACTGCCTGCTGGAAAAAATCCAATTGGACGCAAATGGATATACAAGGTGAAGTACAAAGCTTCAGGAGAGGTAGAAAGGTTTAAAGCCAGATTAGTTGCAAAAGGATACAGTCAACAAGAGGGCATTGATTATCAAGAGACATTCAGTCCTGTGGTTAAAATGGTGACTGTTAGATCTGTCTTGGCAGTAGCATCTTCTGAGCATTGGCACATTCATCAGATGGATGTATACAATGCTTTTCTGCAGGGGGAGTTAACTGATGAAATCTATATGAGTCTACCACAAGGATTTCAGAGTCAGGGGGAGAATAGAACAGTATGCAGACTCTTAAAATCCTTATATGGGCTTAAACAGGCACCAAGACAGTGGAATGCAAAATTATCTGAAGCTCTTGTACACTTGGGCTTCAAACAGAGCCAACATGATCACTCTCTAATTACCAGAGGAACGGAAAAGTTCACTGTTATCATTCTTGTGTATGTAGATGATATGCTATTAGCTGGACCTACTATGTCACTTATAAATGAAGTTAAAGCTAGCTTACAAGTGACTTTCAAAATGAAGGATCTAGGTGAGTTGAGATATTTGCTTGGCATTGAGTTTGCCAGATCTCAACATGGCATTCTAATGCATCAGAGAAAATATACTCTTGAGCTCATTTCTGAGCTAGGATTGGGAGCTGCAAAACCTACTACTACACCCATTGAATCTAATGTCAAACTTACTACAAAAGACTATGATGAGCAGACTGGTGAGCTGGAAGGTACTACAGATGAATTAATATCTGATCCTAGTAAATATCAGAGATTACTAGGTAAACTACTATATCTAACAGTCACACGACCAAATATAGCTTACAGTGTTCAAACTTTGAGTCAGTTTATGCAAAAGCCTAAGAAGTCTCACATGGAAGCTGCACAAAGAGTAGTTAAATATGTAAAAGGGCAACCTGGACAAGGTATACTTCTGTCCAGCAAGAAGATGTGTATTGTGACAGCATATTGTGATGCTGATTGGGCTGCTTGCCCTCTTACAAGGAAGTCTGTTACTGGTTTCTTCATCAAGTATGGAGAAACATTAGTATCCTGGAAGTCTAAGAAGCAAAGTACAATTTCTAGGAGTTCAGCTGAATCTGAATACAGGAGTCTTGCCTCCACAGTAGCAGAATTAATCTGGATTCTTGGAGTGTTCAAAGATATTGGTGTTGAAGTTGCATCTCTAGTAACTATTTTTACAGACAGTAAAGCTGCAATTCAAATTGCTGCAAATCCAGTATTTCACAAACGCACGAAACACATTGAAATTGATTGTCATTTCATACGGGAGAAGATACAAAATGGGCTAGTTCAGACTGATTATGTATCAACCAAAGAGCAATTGGCAGATATATTAACCAAGGGGTTAACTAGAGTACAACATGAATACTTGATGTCCAAGCTAGGAGTACTTGACATATTTGCACCACCTAGCTTAAGGGGGAGTGTTGAGAAAAATATGTGTTAATCATGATTAGTAGTTAGTTATGTGTTAATCATGATTAGTAGTTAGTTATTTAACTAATTAGTTAGTTTGTTAAGACTAGTATATAGTTAATGAAAGTTAGTGGGTACGAAGTTAGAATGTACAAACACGTGTACATATACCTCTTATGCATGTGTGTAATACACAGTAATTCATTCTCTCATTTTGGCAGTTACTCTTCTTCTTCTTTCTCTCTGTTTCTCCGCTGCTTCCTTATCTTCTTTCTTTCTTTCATTTCTTAGCTATGAATTCATAGAATTCAGCACTACCTACTAGCCTTCTACCCTAATTCACAGCCTCCACACCCTCCTATCAAGGGACATGTCTTCGGTACTAAAGCATATAACTGAAACCTTTCAAGAATCAATACATCCGAAGATTTGTCATTTGCATGTTCCAAATGAAAAGGGAATATAGCAAGCACAAGGTTGGGGCTACACCAAAATTTAAAGAACTTACTTACATCCATTTAAAGAACTTATATCAAATAGCAAGTTAACCATCCTTTATGTGTTGATATTTGTTTGCTTTAAGGTAGGCATATGATTTTAATTAATTTCATATCTTGGTGAAGTAGTTATGGTAAGCTGACCTTCAAAGGGGCCATAAAATATGCTCTGTTCATTGTAGCTCGGATGAAGGGCTACCAGTGCAGGTACTTTGTCAAAATCATACAATTCCATTGTTTTATCTGAGAAATCTTTTGCCACAGAAAACCATGCTTTTTTGTGGTATCTCACTGCCAAATGTGATATCGCAGACTCGTTCAAGCCAAAGCCTATGAATATAGGAAAACTTTTGCCAGCTTCTTCAATAAATTCACTAATAGCTGAGTCAGAATTGAGCACAGCCACATCAGGAGCGACAAACTTTTTCAAAAATCGCACTAGTAAATCTGCCTTTCTTGGTCCATAATAATCTGTTGGAACTCCATGCATGAATATCTTCAAAGTTGGAAATCCACTGCATTGCAATAAAATAAACATTTCACTGTCTTTTTATCGAAACAACTGCAAACATTTACACAAAAAATATACTTCAATCCCAAACAAGTTGGGGTCGACTATGATCCTCACTGACCATGTCTCACCGTTTAAATTCATCTATCTCAGGCAACAACGGAAAACATTTACTAGTGGTAAATTACCAAAATTTCTAAAATAAACATTGGTATAGTATGTCTATTTTGATTTTATTTGTGGCATGGAAAGTAGCATCCAGTGTTTTAAAAGGCGTTCCTGGGGCGAGCCATGGGGCAACGCGTACCAAAAATGCCCCGGGGCGATGGTGGGGGGCGAAAGTCCCGTAAGGCGTACGCCCATAAGTTCGAGGCGTAAGCCCGGGCGAGTTTTTTGGTTGAGGCGTAAGCCCAAGAGACATCTTTTTAAAAATAAATTAAAAATATTAAATTTAAAAGTAAACTTTTTAATATTGCTAAAAGCCCTAAATTATAAGTCTTTCCCAATTCTTTCTGCTAGTCTACCTCTACCAAGAGCAACGATTTATCACTTTTTTTTGCAACAGAAAACTTCATTCTTCTCCGCATGTCAAATTCAACAGGTTTATTTCTTCCTCCACGTAAAAACTTTATTATTTTGAACTCAATACTTTCCTCTCTTTTTATATTTCAATGTTAGTTTGTAAATATGTATGTAATTAGTTTTTAAGTTTAGTGCTTCTCTTGCTCTCTTTTAAAATATAATATGGGATTATATGAATGCGTGCTTTTATATGTATTGATTGGATTTATATATAATTTCACTTTATCTGGGACTGGTCTATGTATATATATATATATATATATATATATATATATATATATATATATATATATATATATATATACTTATTTAAAGTTTTTTTTTCAAAATTTATGCAATTTTATCTATTTAATAATATTTTTTATAATTATACTCCTTCCGTTTCAATTTTGTGAACCCATTTGACTGGACACGGAGTTTAAGAAAAAAGAGAAGACTTTTGATTTTGTGGTGTAAAATGAGGCACCTTTATTTTGTGTGGCTATAAATCATTGCATAAAGGTAAATTGTTTCCAAATAAGGAAAGTGGTCATTCTTTTTGGCACGGACTAAAAAGGAAATAGGTTCACATAAATTGAAACGGATGGAGTATTGTTTTATAAAATATTAAAAATTAAATACCCATGGGGCTTACGCCCGGCTGAGGCATATGCAAAACGCCTCGCCTTAAGCCCCTGAATTTTAAAACACTGGTAGCATCGAGTAAACCTTCAGTCTAAAGTCTCTTCCGTTTTCATCCTCTGCCTAAAAGGAAAATATGTTTGAATTTCAGCATACGTTTATATTGTAGTGAAAAGGGAAGAGATTGGAAAAAATAAAGATAAGCATTTAGGTGATCCAGCCTCTTGGGGACTCTAGAGAATATCCCCTACAGATTAAACAAGAACCCAACCAATCTAGGACCATAGAGTCCACAAGACTCCTGGTGATGGATGTCGGTCTCTGGGTGAGGAGGAAGAGGATGGGTGCACGGGGCTGGCCGCGAATTAGATGGGCAGCTTTGACTAAGGAGAAAGCCTAGGAGTTGGAGAGGAGGTTAGTTGATGGTAGAGCTTGGAGCAGTTTTGGGGAAGCAGACACGATGTGGTAAGAGACGGCGAACTTGGTTAGGGAGGCAGCGCAGGATGTGCTCGGGGTAGCCAAGGGCTATTCAGGCAAGCATCAGGGCGACTGGTGGTGGAACGACGTAGTCCAAGGTAAAGTGGAAGCGAAGAAGGCGGCGTTTGCTAAGCTGGCAGGGAGCACAAGCGAGGAAGAAAAGAGAGTGGACAGGGAGAGTTACAAGGTGGCGAGGAAGGAAGCGAAGCTGGTGGTCACGAAAGCTAAAAATGCGGCGTTTGGTCGCATGTACGAGGAATTGGGGGAGAAAGGTGGGGACAGGAAGTTATTCAGGTTGGCTAAAGTACAGGAGAGGAAGGCGCGGGATCTAAACCAAGTTAGGTGCATCAAGGACGAGGATGGTACAGTTCTAATGGGGGAGTCTCAAGTTAAGCGGAGGTGGCAGGCGTACTTTCGAGATTTACTTAACGGGGAGGGGCATCGTGACATAGAGCTAGGGGAGCTGAGGAATTCAGAGTGTCATAGAGATCTTGGGTACTTTATACAGGGTAGTAGTAGTTGTTGTTGTTGTTGTTATAGAGATCTTGGGTACTGCAGGCGCATTAGGGTGGAAGATGTCGTGAGGGCTATACGTAGGATGAGTAGGGGCAAAGCGACCGGATCAGACGAAATTTCGGTGGAGTTCTGGAAATGCATGGGTAGGACTGGGGCGGAGTGGCTGTCCAAGCTGTTCAATGTGATCTTCAAGGCTAAGAGGATGTCGAAGGAGTGGAGGTTGAGTACAGTGGTGCCCTTGTATAAGAACAAAGGGGATGTCCAGTGTTGCAAAACCTATAGGGGTATCAAATTACTAAGCCACACCATAAAAGTTTGGGAGCGGGTGGTTGAGGCGAAGGTGAGGGAGATGGCGTCCATATCCGTAAACCAGTTTGGCTTTATGCCGGGCCGCTCCTTTACAAAAGCTATTCACCTTGTCAGGAGATTGGTGGAACAATTTAGGGATAAGAAGAAAGATCTACATATGGTATTTATCGACTTGGAGAAAGCATACGACAAGGTCCCAAGGGAAGTGCTATGGAGGTGCCTGGAGGCGAAGAGTGTGACGACTCAAACCATCTTCCGGTGGTTATGGGGCTTCATCAAGGATCTGTGCTTAGCCTGCTCTTATTTGCTTTGCTGATGGGTGCTCTAACACGCCATATTCAAGGGGATGTGCCATGGTGTATGCTATTTGCAGATGACATTGTTTTGATAGACGAGACGAGGGTCGGTGTTAATAAGAGGTTGGAGGTCTGGAGACAGACTCTTGAGTCTAAGGGTTTCAAACTAAGCAGATCTAGGACAGAATACCTGGAGTGCAAGTTTAGCGTCGAGCCGAGCGAGGTGGGCAGGGACGTGAAGCTTGGATCTCAGGTCATCGCCAAGAGGTACATTTTTCGATATCTTGGGTCGGTGATTCAGGGGGACGGGAGATCGACAGGGATGTCACCCACCGCATAGTGGCGGGGTGGACGAAATGGAGACTTGCATCAGGGGTCTTGTGTGACAAAAAAGTGCCACACAAACTTAAGGGGATGTTTTATAGAGCTGTGGTTAGATTTGCCATGTTGTATGGGCGGAGTGCTGGCCGGTGAAAAATTCTCATGCTCAGAGAATGAATGTTACGGAGACGAGGATGTTCAGGTGGATATGCGGGCTCACCAGGTTGGATAAGATTAGGAATGAAGTCATTCGGGAAAAGGTGGGGGTGGCCCCGGTGGATGAGAAGATGCGGGAAGCGAGGCTTAGGTGGTTCGGGCATGTGCGGAGGAGGAGCCCCGACGCCCCGGTGAGGAGTTGTGAGCGGCTGGCGGTGGTTGGCGCGAGTCGAGGCAGAGGAAGGCCCAAGAGGTATTGGGGAGAGGTGATCAGGCAGAATATGGCTAGAATGCGGATTTCCGAGGACATGGCCCTTGATAGGAGAGTCTAGTATCAGGGTTGTCGGATAGGGGCCCCTTATATCTTTCGCACTTCTTTCCCGGTCTGGGGGTTTAATAGGACTCTCTATAGTTGATTTGTGTTTTGGTTTATGTTTTGAGATTACTGCATGCCATTTTATTTATGATTTATGGTTTATGTTTTGATAATTGTCTATGTGATTTTCATAGAGTTACTAATACTCTCCTATTTTTGCTTTTGTTTTTATTCTCCTTTTCCTAAGCCGAGGGTCGATTGGAAATAGCCTCTCTGCCCTTTCGGTTAGGGGTAAGGCCTGCGTACGTATTACCCTCCCAAGACCCCACCTTGTGGGATTATACTGGGTAGTAGTAGTAGTTGTTGTTGTTGTTGACCATAGAATCCACAACTCAGCCTCACATTCCCATTCTCACTTGCATTATCTTCTATCCATCAGCACTTCCCTAATTATGCCCCTTGCTGCTTATCTGATCTGGCTAATCTGCTTATGACGAGGACTTACCAAATAATCCTACACCAGAAAACAGCATTAGACATGCACGAGAATTCTAGAAGTGTCGGAACTACTTAGATATGGGGTAGTCTCAAAGAGAGAAGGAACATCGAGATCATGTTCTGAATTGAAGAATGTACGATTAAGGAAGTTCTGAATTTAGGGAGATGTGCACGGTAGTGGATGATGATGCCAGCTGTCAGGTGTAGTGAAACAGCACAGGGGCTCAGGCAGGATCATCAGTATGATGTGCGCAGGTATGTGTGATAATCTATGCAAATTAAACAAGTGTCCTTGTTCATTTTTTTTCTGTTGCAATACAAATGGTTTCATATAGGGATGAATACTGGATCAAGAGTTCTTTTATAGGATATGCATCTACACTCTTCATCTATATAAAACTAACAAATTGATTAAGATCACAAACTGGGAATCCTTTTAGAATGCTAATAGAAATGTTTAACCAAACTAGAGAATACCTTATTCTAATATTTTTGTTCGAGCAACTTAATTTAACCAAAAAACAAGTTGCACATTGAGAAAATGATTTAACAAAATAATTGTAGTAATAACTTAGATGAATAAGCAGACATACTCAATTTCATGTTTTGAAGCAACACGACTGTATTTGTCAGCATCCACTTTTGCAATTACAACGGGCTGCTTCAGTTCAGCAAGAATGGCAGCAGCTTTGTCCAACTGCAAGGAACTTCAGTCAGAGTGCTTCGTGATGCAACATTTAAAATACCAATATCATAAAGACAAGAAGAGAAAATATTGTTCACATGTCTCACTAGTATAGTGAAGAAAACAAAATCAATGTACCTTTGTAGGTAAAAGAAGACTAACATAGAACACACTCACACAGAGTATGAAGCTTAATGAACTCAAGTAAAGAGCTTGATAACACCTTCTTCTATTAACGAATATAAGCTATCATCAATCTTTGGAAAGAAACATTTCAACCTCATCACACAAGCAGTTTCAGTGACCACCAGCAACACAATTAACCCAACGTAGAACCACCCATAAAGGGATAAATTTTCTCTTAGAGGACAGGGAACAGCTGATAAAGTAGAAGTAGGCCTATCAGTCGATGAACAGGTCGTAACAATAACTTCTTACTTACGTGACATATCATGATCTTGTATGACACCAATGAACTTCCTTTGCAAGATTACTGTAAGCCAACTTAATCAAATTTCCTTTTCCGATCCCACTTTCCTCTGTTGCTCACATCTTATTCTCCACCTTTTGTACTACAGGAATGATTTACTGTCCAAGGTATCTTAGAACCTTTGTTTCTCTCCTGATTGGATATCTAAGTGTGCATACGAACCTTTCAAATTTGGTGCAAGGAAGAATTTGACCAGTGCAACAACAACAATTACCCGGTAAAATCCCATTGGTGGGGTCTGGGGAGGGTAGTGTATGCGCAGACCTTACCCCTACCTCGAGGGAGTAGATATGATATTTCTGAAAGACCCTCAGCTCAAGAAGAGGAAAAGAGATAATATATCAATACCATCAACAGAAACCTAAACCTGTTAAACGGGCCGGGTTGGACCGGTTCCGGACCGGCCCAGACCGGTAGAAATCGGAACCGGCCCGGACCGGTGGAAAAGGGGCCGGGTGGGCCGGGTTTTTATGGGGTAGGGGTTAGTTCCGGGAAAAATTTGTGAACGGTTAACCGGAACCGGGTAGGCCCGGTCCGGCAAACAGTACCCTTAACGGGTAAACCGGCCCGGCCCGGCCCGGTTCAACGGTCAATTTTTTTTTTTTTCTTTTTTAAATTCAGAAATATGGGGCCCACCCCAAACGGCTATATCTGAAAAATCCGTTGGCCAACGGATTTATTGAAGTTTTGGCCATTTTTTTTTAATTTTTAACACATTTTTAATTTACAAATGTAGCCTTATGTAAATCTATAAATAGTTAAATACCCCTCTCCCCCTCTTCATTTCTCACTCAAAATTCTCATCTCAATCTCAAATTCTCTCATTCACCTATTCTCTAATTATCTAGTTCAAGACTTCAAGTCTTCAACTTCAAGTCTTAATAATTTCTCATTTCATCTTCGAATTTATTTGGCTCATTTTTGTTGAATAATTGAAATTCAATTATAGTATTTTATCATTCGGGTTTTGAACTTCAAGTTGGAATATTGGCTTGACGTTTGTTCGTGGTAACATCGAAAATTCGGAATTGCATAACCAAGTGCTCCAATTCGGTGCACTCCCTCCAACTCTTTCTCTTATTAATATTTTAATTGCATATTTATTTTGAGCTTATTTATTCCTTAAATTTTACAATATGTTTAGTGCTGCTAAAAAGCGTGTAGAAAAGTTACTGGTAGGGGAGTAAAAGTAGAGGTAATTCTTCAGCATCTGGTAGTAATAGCCCAATATCTATTGTTCCCGAAACATCGCCTAATGAAAATATAGATTATGATCAATTACAAGAAGATTATGGAATAGAAGATAATGAAATAGGAATTGAAGAAGAGATATCCGCTACACCTACTAGTGCACCTAGTGCTGGGGTAGGTAGTGTTGGAGTTGGTACAAGGGGTGGTGGTCGTGGGCCTCGTGGCACTGGGGGTAGACCACTTTAACAATTTTAAATTGAAACTTTAACAATTTAATTTTGAAATTCAAACTTCAATGTTTCAAACTTAAATCCTTAAATTGAAACTTTAATTTTGAAAATCAAACCTAAAGTGTTAAATTGAAACTTTTATTTAGAAATTCAAACTTAAAGTCTTAAATTGAAACGTCAATTTTTATATTCAAAGTTTCAAAGTTCAAACTTAAAGTCTTAAATTGAAACTTCAATTTTTAAATTATAACTTAAACTCTTAAATTGAAACTTTATAAGTCTAACTTAATTTTGAAATACAAACTTAAAGTCTTACATTGAAACTTTATAAGTGCAAGTTTTTCTCATTTACTTTGTGTTCTTTAAATTAATACAAAGTTACAAACTATTAAAATAAATTATAATAGTTATACGAATTTACAAAAAAATTAAAAAAACGTAAAACCCGGCCCGGCCCGGCCCGGCCCCTTTAACCCGTAACCCGTACGGGTCAATTTTTACCCGAAAATACCCCAAACCGTTAAGCCCGCTATGAAGGAGCCCGGAACCGGCCCGGTAAGGAACCCGTACGGGTTCAAAAAAATTGGACCCGGACCGGCCCGGCCCACCCGTTAGACACCTCTACAGAAACCATAGGAATAATAATAGCATCATAAAAACCAAAAAATAGATGAAAGTAAAAGCAATAACCAGTAAATAGACCCGGCACTATGAAATGAGTACCAGTACCAGAAGAGAAAATAAAGTCACAACAAATAACGAAATGAGTAATTTCTCACTAGCGACCATAACACAAGCTAATTCAGTTGCTAAAATCAGCCCTCAAAAGTGTTCTACTCGGCCTCTCGAACTTTGTTGTTCATGGAAAACAGCTTCTTTCTGGCAGTTCATCTATGATGGATGAGCATATGAACCTAAAATACAGCATCCAAAATCTTCTTTCGTTATAACTGAAATCACTCTATGTTCTTTACTAGCAAGAAGGAAGCTTCATTTTCCCCATAAGTTTAATTATGCGACCATGATAAGCCCTCCATTCCTCTATGCTTTCAAGTCAAAATCAATCATAAGCATCTATTTCTCTAGTGTCAATTCTTTTTTGGAATTTCTCGAGTAAAAAATTTAACACTATCAACACCTTATTAACTACCACAAGAGTGTGCCCATAATTCATTTTTAAATTAGTAGGTATCAAATTGCCTATGCACAACTAATTAATAATGAATTTTTTTGGAAATAAAACCTCAAGAAAAGACTAACTTTAAGATAATATTACTTTATGTCACTTTTTTTTTACCAAAAACGCTATTTCTGTTATTCCGTCATTACTTCTCGTAATTTGTGGTAAATTATACTTTATTCATTTATTTCATTCTAATGACACAGCAATGTAAAAATAAATCCACACTAGCTCTTTTTGAAATTTATTTTAAAAAAAACACATCAAGCAAATTGAGAGAAAAGAGAAAATGAAAGACCTCAGGAGATAGACGTTTACAGTGACCACACCAAGGAGCATAGAAATCGACCAACATATAATCGAAGGTGGAAATTGCAGCGTCCAAGTTGGATTCTTCAAGTTCCAATACTTTCCCATCGACGACGAACTGTTGCTTCTGCTCCGCCGCGTCGATCGACGGCAATGACGACGGAGATAGGAGGAGGAGGAGGCCGACGGTGAAGATCAAGATGGAGCGAGGAGGAAGCATCTTTTGTTCAGTGGAGCGGTTGGAATTGAATTCTAGAACTGGATCTGGTTTCATTTTCCATTTTATAGTTTACGTAGTGGCAAATTTCATTGTATTTCCTCTTATTTTTTTTTCATTCAATTAAGAAGTGAACATTTTTTTTGTCAGAAAGATAATTTATATATATAAGCTTTTAGCCAATGCGTACATAGTTCTTACAAGAGTTCAGAACATAAATAATGAATAATATAACAAAAAATATGCTTTTAAAATTAAAAAAAAAAATACCAAAATGCCTATTTCGCAGTATACACTAACGGCCGTTAGTGCATTTCACAGTTTTATACTGCGAATTGCTATTAATTTTTTTTTAAAAAAAATGACCGGTTTTTGAAAAATAGCCTAATTCGCAGTTTTGTATTGCGAATTGGCTATTTTACAGTACAAAACTGCGAAATAGGATGCATTTTGGGCCCACTTTTAATTAAAATTCATAATTCGTAGTAGTATAGTGCGAATTTCATTGAAAAATTACTCAAAGTTTCCTTATTTATAGACGATTCAACTTTATGAAAATTCCATCAACACTTAAACTTCAAACAAACGTTTATTCTCTCTTCTCCTTATCAATCCATTTTTTATAATGTCTGAAGTTGCCAAAATAAGGGTTTCATTGTATTGGGGGGTGAGGTTGTTGTGGATAATAACTCTGTGAGGTATAGCTCTCCTCCATAGTGTCATGTTAAATTGCCGCTTAATATAGAGTACGATACTTTTTTTTTTTTTAGCAAAAGGAGTACGATACTTTGTTATCGTTGTTACGTGAAAAAATGAGTGAGCGGAGGCGTTCGGTTAGCATTAAAGTAACCGGAAGATTTCCTTATTTAGTGACTCCGCATGGGTTTGCTTATTATTCTCAGTTTAACATTGACGATGATGAAAGTCTTAGAGATTTTTTGCGGGTTCCGGACGAATATAGAGAATACATTGTAATAAAATTATTAGAAATGTATGTGAAGGTTGAAGACCTTATTAGTAATGAGGGAGTGCGTATAAGCGATAACCCCCAATCATCGGGTGGTTATTTTGGAGCAGCATTAGTTGGACAGGTTGGAGATGGAAGAGGTTCTCTTGATTTGAACTTGTCACCACAGGCGAATGAGCAGCCTGAAAATAATGTTACTACTTCGTATAATCAACAAGACGAGCTGGTAAACTTAACTTTAGTGAAATTTTTTTCTTGATGTTTTAATTGGATTTGTATTAATAGTTCTAATTTTCATAGGGTGTACCGTCCGGATTTGAATTTGACAAATTATGACCACGCCCCTAGTTGGAATTTGCAAAACTCTGCAGTATTGGAGGACGGTGGTACATCTGGTAGTTATGAGCAACCTCAAGATAGCCAGCATGAAACTTTAAGACAATATGATTTGTAAGTAAAGTGATATAGTGATATGTACAGTATTTTTCCTAAGTATTAGGAAACTTAAATTTTTGTTGGTTTTATTCAGTGAAAACGGGGTTCTTGAAGCTCCTGGACTAACACAGTTGCCTGTAGATGATGTTTTTACTCGTGACTTAGCAGATGCGCAGAGTCAGGAGGATGATAGTGATTACGATAACAATGCGGATAAGTCTGGTAATGAGACACCCTTCCGTGAGGAGGGTGATGATGAGGAGGGTGACGATAAGGAGGAGGAAGTGAATGTGGAACCTGAGTTGACTAGGGAGCATGTTCCTCCACCCCCCCTCCCCCCCCCGTTAGACCAAGAGTATATGAATCCCACGTGCCTTTTCATGAGAGAAATATTCCATACCTTGATAATTTGCCCGCCATGCCTAATGTTGATGCATTGACAAGGGATGATGATGAATTACGATCGAAGATGTGGGATGAATCTAGACCAGCTGTTCTTACAAAGGGCATGTATTTCCCCGACAAAGCTCGCCTAGTTAGGGCTGTAAAAATCTATAGCATAAGGGAGTGTCGTGAGATGACGGTAAGTGAGTCAACTACGGATAGATACAAGGCTATATGGCGTAGGTGGTTCTTGGGCTGTCATTGGATGCTCCGTGCTACAAAGAAAAAATCGGGTTTGTGGAAAGTTGGTAAATTTATTAGCGATCATAGATGTGAAATGGACACATTCAATGAGAACCACTTCAACCTAGATGTTGACTTGATTTCCCTTGTCTTGGTTCCATTTTTGGAAGTGTCTATTAGATTTAAGATTAAAGAGTGTATTACAGCTGTCCACAAGGAGTATGCTTGTACTATAACTAAAAGAAAGGCATATCTCGGTCGCAAATGTGCCTTTGAGCTAATTTATGGCGACTGGGATAAGTCCTTTTCAAATCTTCCCAGGTACATGGCTGCACTGCAACAATTTAACCCCGGTACTATTGTTGAATGGAGGCGCGAGCGAAGTCCTGGAAGACCGGAATTTATATTCAACTATCTATTTTGGTCATTTAAACCATCAATAGATGGTTTTGTGCATTGTCGTCCTGTAATTTCCATAGACGGTACTCATGTCTATGGAAAGTATGATATTAATCTTTTGATTGTAGTTGCTATACATGCCAACGGTCAAATATTTCCACTAGCTTTTGCCATTTGTGCGAATGAAAGTGAAGAGACGTGGACGCAATTCTTGAACCACTTGAAGTAGCACGTTGTCAAACAACATTGAGGTATTTGTCTAATATCTGATCGGCATGGTGGTATTTTAAGTTATGTACGTCACTTGCCTGAATGGCAAGCACCGCATGCATACCACCGTTACTGTGTGAGGCACCTAAAGGCCAATTTTCAAAAGAGATTTCCTGACAAGGCGTTGCATGACTTAATGTGGATGGCTGCAACCGAGCACCAGCTCTGTAAATTCACGAGGTGCATGGAAGCAATCCAGCAGATGAAACCACGAGCCTATACTTGGTTGATGCAACATGACCCTTAGATGTGGACATTGCATGTTGATGGTGGCAGACGATGGGGAGCCCTCACCACGAATGTGTCGGAGTCATTTAATGGCTTGTTGAAATCTGTCTGTGGACTGCCTGTCACTGCCATGGTCCGCATGACTTTCAAACAGAGTGCAGAGAGGTTTGTTGAAAGGCATGTAGCTGCATCGTCATTGTTGGACAGGGGTGTTGAATTTATGCCAATACCCATGGTAAGATTCGAAAAGTACAGGAAGCGAGCACAGTGGCATTCTTTTCTTCAGTACGACAATGAACTAGGTGTTTTTGAAGTTAAGACTGGTAATCGTGGACACCGTGGGAATAATGTACATACGGTGAATGAAAATAGAAGGTTATGTTCATGTGGAAAATGGACCATCTACCACATGCCGTGCCCACATGCATTGAAGTGCTTTCAACAAGTTGGCTATGGGGCAACAAACTACATTGATAGGCACTACAGTGTTGCAGCATACGTAGACACGTATAGTGGAAAGTTGCATCCATTAGGTGCTGAGCATTATTGGCCGCCGGAACCTTTTAAGTTGGTATGTAACAAGGAGTACTTGCGCAAGCTGAGAGTGCAAAAGAGAACACGTATACCAAACCAAATAGATGTTTGTGAGTCTGTTTATGCGCGTAAATGTAGCATATGCTCCCAAACTGGACATGACCGCCGTAAATGTCCTTCAGGTGCTGGGCGTGGTGGGGGTAATATTGTTGCAAGTTCGTCCAATGTAACCAATTATCAACCATAACGCTAGTTCTTTATTTTTGTATTATTAGTTGTAATATATGTTTGTAGTACGTTTTGTGCATTTGAAATAAAATTATTCTTCAAATTACGTATCTTGTTCAAATTTTCTTAATGTGATGTTATGCAATTTTAAAAGGTTATGTCCAAATACTACGTAGTCTATATGTAATTCGTAGTTCAATACTACATATTTTGAGTTGTCATTTTGTATAAAAATGATGAAAATCATGAATTGTCATGTCTATATAATTTGTCCTATAATAATACGAAATGTGAAGTTATGAAAATCATGTGAATTGTCATGTCTATGTCATTTCGTCTATGTAATTCGTAGTTTAACACTACGAAATATAAATTTGTATGTCCATGTAATTTGTAGTTCAATAATACGAAATGTAAAGTTGTCCTTTTATTTGAAAAAGCTGAAAATCATGTGATTTGTGATGTCCATGTAATTCGTAGTTCAATACTACGAAATGTAAAGTTGTTCTTTCATACGAAAAAGCTATTTTTTTTTTAAATTCGTAGTTTAATACTACGAAATGTGAAGTTGCAATTCGTAGTATTATATGATGATTTATATTACATGTTGCCTATAAATACTGGACTCATTCCAGTCATTAGATGTGCTCAAAATCTTACAAAACGCAAATATTTCTTGCAAACGTTTGATATTTTCGAAGTGTGTTAGTGTGTAATATTTTAAATGGCTTAATATGGTACACCAGTGTGTTACTGTGGAAAAGCTTGTGTGCAACAAACATGTTGGGAAGGTGATGATGTTGGACGTAACTACTGGATGTGCATGAACTAGTTGGATTGCTACAAAAATCCGAATGAACCAATGTGTGAGTTTAATGAATGGGCTGAGGAACAATGTCTCCAAGCAAACTACATAGAACGAATGCTTAATCTGCATAATATGTAGTTAGCCCAAGCAGATTTGGGCTACGATAGCCATAAAAGAATGATAGAACTCAGGGACGAGCTGAGGGAAGTAAATGATAAAAAACGGAGAGCAGAATGGAATTTGGGAGCAGTTACGGAAGAAAGCAAAAAACAAATAAACAGGAAATTGCGGAGCTTAAGGCGAGAGTAAAAGAGTTAGAAGACGAAAAAGAACAACTGCTAGAACAATTTAAGTGGCTAGAACGCAGAATAATGGAGGCCATAGACGAAACAGTTCGTACTATGTGTGTAGTTGTGTTTTAGGTTTGTCTACTTGATTTTACTCTTATTTAAGTGGCATTTCAGTTTAACTGTAATAGTATGTTTGTGTTTGTATTGTACAATTTTAAGTTTTATTGGAATATTATGTTTCTGTTTGTGTTGTTCTATTTTAAGATTCACTGTTCTATATTATGTTTCTGCTCGTGTTGTTTCGTTTATTAATGCTATGTTTGTATTTACACAATAATGAAATCGAAAAATATTTATTTATTCACAATAAATGTTATTTACACAAGTCTATATACATAATGAAATCAATGAGTGCCGCAGGCTTTGTGCCTCAGATTTGCTGCTGGCCTAAGTCGCATCCCATGTCGGTCGGGCACACTATCTGGATCATCATCGTCAAGCCACCTCTTTATGAGAGGATGTGCAACGACATCTACAGCACAACTGGCAGGGTCAGAGGAATAGGCCGTCGGGCCGGCACCAACCTATAAAAAAATAAGTAATGTTAGATAAAATAAGATAGGTAATTAAATTATTAGGGTTAACAAATTATTTCTCTCACTATGGTCTCGTCGGGGTCCTGCGTATATTCATCGATGGTCATCTCATCACCGCATTAGTATGCTCAAACATGGTCTGGGATGAAGACTGCATAAAAACAGATGTAATTAATTTATTGCAGCGAAAGTAAAAATAATTTAGAATTGAAAAACAAAAGTAATACAAACATACCGCATCAAATGCAAGGGACAATGTATAACTCAACCTACGACTGCCATCCATGTCACAGGTCGGCCGATGCTCACCTACGGTAGATGTGCCAGCAAAGTACTAATGTACATCCCCGTCAAAGGTACCCATAATCGGCAATGGTCCGGACGGGGTCATCTACGTCGCTGGCAATGACAACTGAAGGTCGTATGAGGGCATGCTGCTGGAAGGGTCAGCTGAACCACCAATATAACCCTACTGCATGTTGCTCGAAGGGTCAGCTGGAAGGGTCATAAAACCCCGCTGCATGTTGCTGGAAGGGTCAGCTAGATGAGGCACATAACCCTTCTGCTCATCTCCAAAACCCCCAGCTCCAAACCCTGCAGGTGGGTCGACCGACTCCTCAATGCCCCCTTGCCAGGCACATCCTCGTCGTCCCCTATGACCCCTAGCCCCTGCACGAGGGACTGGCCTACCCCTCCAATACGCGTCTGGAGCCACATACTCGGGCTCATGATCTAACCTACTGCCCTCCCTCGACTCCTCCAGTACCAAACGAGCCATCTGGGCTATCTCCCGTCCATAATCAACCAGTCTAGGGGTGTCTTCATACTGCTGCATATCTATACCAGACTGGTAGATGCGGTGAAGCCCAATAACCTGTGAAATAAGTCAATTAGTAATTAAATAACTCTATGCCACAATTATATGATATTAATAAGTCAAAAACATATACCAGTGACTCGTGCCTCCCGGCATACGGTCTGTATCGGCCATCAAGCATGTGGGTGGGGTTCCCGACATGCCGTCGGGTGTGACGTCTGTACCAGCTCTCATACAGCGCAATACTAGCCTCCTGGTACGGTGTAAGTGGTGGCGGGGTGCGCTGAGCTCGCTCCTCCCAATGAACTACCTGCTGACGCAGCCACGTAACATACTCCTGGCTCATGTTGTGACGGTCGTCCCGCTGATAATGAGTAGGCTCCCATACGGGATCACTCGGTACCGGCTGAGGACGACCAAACTGACGAAGCACACGCTCCGTCGCATGATACTCAACAATATCCCAGAATATCAATGGGACGGAGCTGCTCCATATGAGCTGGTCTACCGAGCAAATAGCAGGTAGGTGGGCAAGAAACTCATCGGTGTACGGCATCCAGATGAACTACAAGTAATAACAACAAATTAGTATGCAAAGTACAACTACATTTAAAACAACCAACTTTATATAGGTGTTTACCTGTCCAGCATGCAACATATCCAATAGGTCCCTAATAAGGGGAAGATTGTGGTGCCCATCTACTCCTCTGTAATTCGCCCCCCCGAAGAATCCATCTCACAGCTAGTGGGAGGGGCGGATAGTCCTATGCCGGCAGAGGTGGCTGCAGTGGCATGATACGCTACCATGCCCAAACCTAAGATCAAATGTTGATGTAAATTATGAGTCATTTCATAATATAGAATTTGGGCTTAATAAAGAATGTATTCGGAAATATTTTGCACCTGAAGGAGTGGTAAAAAACCACCAATATCAGTAGTTGGACCGATGCTAGCCCAGCACATGCTCCTATAGAGATACGCCAGAACAGCAGCTACCCCACTGTAATGCTGCACCTGTTCCATATCCTCCAGACAGTGGAGAAACCGCATCGACATCTTGTTCCCCAATGTATCGGGAAATAAGACACACCCGAATAGCATGAGCAATGCCATCCGAGTGTAACGAATAATCCACATGTCATCTGTCTCATGCGTAATCTGTGGATACAACTCCGCCATGGAAGCTCTAATGAATGATAACTGGACACGGCTACCACCATGGTTGCCCGCCGGGAGCAAACCAGTCATCCGCCCCATCATATCTACCATCTGTGCACGAGTCATCCGTCTCCACTCCTGGGGCAGTGTCAATGCGCAATCCATATAACACTTTCACATCCTGGAGAGTGATCGTAGCCTCTCCAGTAGGCAGGTGAAATGTATGTGTCTCTGGTCGCCACCGCTCTATCAATGCTGTGATGAGCGACCAGTCAAGCTGGATCCGTCCCACCTCAAATATGGTATACAAGCCGGTCTGCTCTAAAAGTTGTACAACACGTGTATGAAAGGTATGCTGCGCCATAAACTCCCATAGATCATCCGGCCTCCTGAGGCGGATAGTCTGAACACCTAGCTGGCCCTCCCAGACAAATGATTACCTAGGATCACCCTGGAGTACTAATAATCCTTCTGCCGAAGGTCCAGGGTGTGCAGGTGGACGAAATGCCATGTCGTGTACTATAAATAAGAAAAATTAATTATTGCATAAATGAAGACACACTTTGAATTAATTATAAGTATAATTTTACAAATTAAATATAATAGTTGTGTAAAGGTCCCAGGCTTGATTTTTGAGGCCCGGGACCACATAATAATGCTTAATTATTATAAGTCTCAATTTTAATATTTTCATAATTTTATTGAATTAATTAATTAAATTACGTATAATTTTACAAAATGAAGATAATGGTTGTTTAAAGGTTCCAAGCTTGATTTTTGAGGCCCGGGACCACATAATAATGCTTAATTATTATAAGTCTCAATTTTAGTATTTTTATAATTTTATTGAATTAATTAATTAAATTACATATAATTTTACAAAATGAAGATAACGGTTGTTTAAAGGTCCCAGGCTTGATTTTTGAGGTCCGGGACCACATAATCATGCTTAATTATTATAAAACTTAATTTTAATATTTTCATAATTTTATTGACTTAATTAATTAAATTACGTATAATTTTACAAAATAAAGATAATGGTTGTTTAAAGATTCTAGGCTTGATTTTTGACGCCCGGGACCACATAATAATGTTTATTTATTATAAGTCTTAATTTTAATATTTTTGTAATTTTATTGAATTAATTAATTAAATTATGTATAATTTTACAAAATGAAGATAATGGTTATTTAAAGGTTCCAGGCTTGATTTTTGAGGCACGGGACCACATACTAATGCTTAATTATTATAAATCTCAATTTTAATATTTTCATAATTTTATTGAATTAATTAATTAAATTACGTATAATTTTACAAACTGAAGATAATGGTTGTGTAAAGGTCCAAGGCTTGATTTTTGAGGCCCGGGACCACATAATAATGCTTAATTATTATAAGTCTCAATTTTAATATTTTTATAATTTTATTGACTTAATTAATTAAATTACGTATAATTTTACAAAATAAAGATCATGGATGTTTAAAGATACCAGGCTTGATTTTTGACGTCCGGGACCACATAATAATGCTTATTTATTATAAGTCTTAATTTTAATATTTTTATAATTTTATTGAATTAATTAATTAAATTACGTATAATTTTATAAAATAAAGATAATTATTATTTAAAGGTTCCATGCTTGATTTTTGAGGCCCGAGACCACATAATAATGCTTAATTATTATAAATCTCAATTTTAATATTTTCATAATTTTATTGACTTAATTAATTAAATTACGTATAATTTTACAAAATAAAGATAATGGTTGTTTAAAGATTCTAGGCTTGATTTTTGACGCGCGGGACCACATAATAATGCTTATTTATTATAAGTCTCAATTTTAATATTTTCATAATTTTATTGAATTAATTAATTCAATTACGTTTAATTTTACAAAATAAAGATAATGGTTGTTTAAAGGTTCCAGGCTTGATTTTTGATGTCCGGGACCACATAATAATGCTTAATTATTATAAATCTCAATTTTAATATTTTCATAATTTTATTAACTTAATTAATTAAATTATGTATAATTTTACAAATTAAATATAATGGTTGTGTAAAGGTCCAAGGCTTGATTTTTGAGGCCTTGGACCACATAATAATGCTTAATTATTATAAGTCTCAATTTTACTATTTTCATAATTTGATTGACTTAATTAATTAAATTACATATAATTTTACAAAATAAAGATAATGGTTGTTTAAAGATTCCAGGCTTGATTTTTGACTGCGAATTGCATTTCGCAGTATTGTACTGCGAATTGGCCCATTTTGTTTTTTAAAAAAAAATTTAATACTATTTCGCAGTATAATACTGCGAAATGTACTAACGGTCGTTAGTACATTTCAAAGTATTATACTGCGAAATAGGTGTTTTTGTATTATTTTTTAAATTTTAAAAGTGTATTTTTTGTTAAATTATTTATTATTTAGGTTCTGGACTCTTCTTACAACCACCTAAAGTAGTATAGTATTTATTGTTGTCATGGTCATCCTATTGGAATTATCATCATGGCAATCCATTACATACAAACCACTATTTACAATATTATTATCACTGTCGTGTAGCTAACTGTTCACTAGGCTCGGGTGAGTTCCTTGCAACCCAGCCTTAGACTAAAATATAAGCTTAACAAAATCGGGAACATTATCAAAAGTTATTGGCCAGCATGCATTCCCAAAGTTGTGACCTTCCTTAGTTAATCGATCTGCCACCATATTTTGCTCTCTGTACGCATGTTTGATCACCGGTTTACCTAGCATGTCCAGATAGTACCTGCAATCCGTAATCAAGTTAGAGAAAACAATATTCTCAAAATCAAATAGTAATAGCAGACTCTGTGCATCTACCTCTACCTCTAGAGGTGTAATATTAAGTTCATAAGCAAGTTTTAATCCCTGCATTAAAGCATATAATTCTGATAAAATAGAAGAGACTTGTGGAACTGGTCCAGTAAATCCTATGATCCATTCAGCATTAGAGTACCTTATTACCCCTCTTATTCCGGCCGAAGTACTAGAAAAGGCACCATCCGTATTGAGCTTATAGCTCTTGTTAGCTGGGGGATACAATTTTAAGTCTTTGTGGCTTATTTTTTCTCTGTATTTCCTTGGATGGAAAGAGGCTAGATAAGTGAACTCCCCTGCTCGTTTAGTGATTTTGTCATGAGGAATACTATTTTTGGTTTTATGAAAGAGATTGTCATTACGGGTTAACCAAATATTCCATAAACTATAGGGTAAATAAGTTAGAGGGTTAATGTTTAAAGGAAGTCTGATTATAAGGAAATGATGTAGCCAAGTATGAGTATCAAACCGATGTCCAAGAGAACTAACTAATGAGGCCAAACATAAATGTTTCCAATAATTCTGTGCATTAACACATTCCATGAAAATATCCCTAGACATGTGATTTCATTCTTAAAGGCTGAAAGAATGGTTGAAAAAGGGTGTTTATCGTATTTAGAATTTGTGAGGGATGTGGGGGCTGAGACTCCTAGTATTGATTCTGTGCCCGTTGTGATGGACTTTCCAGATGTGTTCCCATCAGACCTGCCGGGCATGCCACTGAACAGGGATATCAATTTTGGTATTGATATAGTGCCGGACACTCAGCCCATTTCTATTTCTCCTTATCGTATGGCACCAGCTGAGTTGAAGAAATTGAAAGAAAAATTTCAGGAGCTTTTGGATAAGGATTGTGTCTCCGCGGGGTGCACCAGTGTTGTCTGTTAAGAAGAAAGATGGCTCAATGAGGATGTGTATTGACTATAGACAGCTGAACAAGGTAACAGTGAAGAACAAGTATCCTCTACCGCACATTGATGATTTATTTGATTAGCTCCAGGGAGTGAGGCTGTTCTCGAAGATTGATCTTCGTTCAGCCTATCACCAGCTGAAGATTAGAGATTATGATATTATGAAGACAGCCTTCAGGACGGGATATGGGCACTATGAGTTTCTTCTGATGTCTTTTGGGCTGACCAATACCCCAGCCGCGTTTATGCACTTGATAAATAGTATGTTCCGGCCGTATCTGGATTCATTCATGATCGTGATTATTGATGACATCCTGGTGTACTCTCGTAGCCAGGAGGAGCATGCTCAGCATTTGAGAGTTGTATTGTAGAGGCTGAGGGAAGAGAAGTTATATGCGAAGTTCTCCAAGTGCGAGTTTTGGCTCGAGTCTGTAGCTTTTTTGGGTCATGTGGTGTTTTGTGATGGTATTCAGGTTGACCCGAAGAAGATAGAGCCGGTGCAGAGTTGGCCTAAACCGTCCTCACCTACGGATATTCGGAGTTTCCTTGGTTTGGCGGGGTATTATCTCCGGTTTGTTTAGGGATTTTCATCTATTGCTTCTTCTTTGACCAGATTGACGCAGAAGGGTGCACCATTCGTGTGGTTGGATAAGTGCGAGGAGAGCTTTCAAAAGCTCAAGACAGCTTTGACCACAACTTTAGTGTTAGTTTCCATCAGCTTCAGGTTTATATATCGTATATTGTGATGCATTGAGAGTGGGGATATGTTGTGTATTTGATGTAGGAGGGTAGAGTTATTGCTTATGCTTCTTGTCAGTTGAAGCCTCATGAGAAGAATTACCCTGTTCATGATTTAGAGTTAGCTGTCATAGTTCATGCCTTGAAGATTTGGAGGCACTATTTGCATGGTGTGTCCTGTGAGGTGTATACTGATCATCGTAGTCTCCAGCACTTGTTCAAACAAAAGGATCTCAATTTGAGGCAGCGGAGGTGGCTTGAGTTGCTCAAGGATTATAATATTACTATTCTATATCATTTGGGGAAGGCCAATGTAGTGGCCGATGCTTTGAGCTGAAAGGCGGTTAGTATGGGCTGCTTGGCGTATATTATAGTTAGGGAGAGACCATTTGCATATGATGTTCAGGCATTGGCCAATCGGCTAGTGAGGTTGGATATTTCTGAGCCTAGTACGGTGTTGGCTTGTGTTGTTTCTCGGTCTTCCTTATATGATCGCATTCGTAAGTGCCAGTATGATGATCCACACTTGCTTTTCCTTAAGGACAGAGTTCAGCATGATGATGCCAGGGATGTTACTATTGATGGTGATGGAGTGTTGATGATGCAGGGCCGGATATGCGTTCCCAATATTGATGGCCTTCGTGAGTTGATATTGGAGGAGGCCCATAGCTCGCGGTATTCTATCCATCCAGGTGCCGCGAAGATGTATCGGGATTTGAGACAACATTACTGGTGGAGAAGGATGAAGAAGGATATTGTGAGTCATGTAGCATGGTGCCTCAACTGTCAGCGGGTCAAGTATGAGTATCAGAGGCCCAGTGGCATGTTTCAGCATATTGATATTCCCGAGTGGAAGTGGGAGAGGATTACTATGGACTTTCTGTGACGATCCGGTCCATCGTCACATGAGTTACCACCCCTCTTTCCCCTCATTATGTTGTTTCATGTTTCTATATCTATGTTAGAGTCTATCGGGTGAATTTGGATTGATTCTGGTTGAAAATAAGGCATATAGATTTTTTGAGTAAAGCTTGTTTTTAAAAAGTCAACCTGAAGTTGATTATGTGGTTTGAAGGCTCGGATGTGGATTCCGGTGATTTGGTTAGCTTCGGGAGGTGAATTGTGTCTTAGGGGAGCAATCGGAATTTAATTTGGAGGTCCAGTGTAGAAATAGGCTTGAATTGGCTAAGTTGGAATTTTGGCGAAATCCGATCGATAGGTGGGATTTTTATCCGGGAGTCAGAATGGAATTCCGTTAGTTGTAGTAGCTTCGTTAGGCAATTTTGGATATGTCTGCAAATTTTTAGGTCATTCGAACATCGTTTGGTTGGGTTTTTGATAGAATGTAGGTTTCAGAAGTTTTGATTGAATCTTAGGCTTGAATCCGCCTTAATTTGATGATTCGTGTGTTTAAGGGTATGTTTTTATGATGGGAACAAGTTCGTGTGATGATTTAGAGTGGATTTTTTTATTTTTGGTTGAGGTCCCGGGGGCCTCGGGATATTTTTGGAAGGTAAAATGAAAGAAAATCAGAAGTGGACTGCTGGTATTTTTGTTGCAGCAGTAATTTCCGTTTCTGTGGGAGGGAGACCACAGAAGTGGATTATGAATCGCAGAAGCGAGTCTTGGGGATGGCCAGCAAATTTTGTAGAAGCGGGTGCCTCATCGCAGAGGTGGGCCCGCATAAGTGGGCAATGGTCCGCAGAAGCGAAAATGAGCGGATTGTGGGACTTCGCAGAAGCGGAGGTGTTCTCGCTTAAGCGGTCTCGTAGGGCGAGACTTGAACCGCAGAAGCGGTTTGGTGACTTTAATGAAGGTCAGAGAAGCGACTATTATTTCGCAGGAGCGGACACGCAAAAGCGGCCCTTAGGCCGCAGAAGTGAAAAATTACATGAGGTTTAAGGAACAGTGATGGTCGAATTTCAGAATTTATTTACTCATTTGGGGCTTCGAACTTAGAGGGGATTTTGGCAATTTTGAGGAGGAAATCGAGGGGTATCATCAGGTAAGCACTCTTGGATAAGGGTGTATTGTGGGCCGGTTCAGGACCGGGACCGCGGGCCTGGCGGTCCTAACGGTCCTGGCAGGCCGGTCCTACCGTGCCGGGCTCCAGGTGGGCTTAAAGACCGTGATGGGCCGGTCCAACCCATTAGGACCGCAAGACCGGGACCGGCTAGCGGTCCTGGGCCGGTCTTAGCGGGCCTGGCAGGCCTCTGGCGGTCCTAATGGTATTATTTTAAAAAAAAAAAATTAAAAAAATGGCCCAACGGCCAGATTTATAAACTAGCCGTTGGAGGTTAAAAATAGCCGTTTTTGGCTTTAAAATTTAGCCAAATGGTCCACAAACTTTAATATAACCCCAAACATTATATAATTACACTTTTTCCTAATTCTCAACTACAAATACCCCCCATTCTTTCATTTTAACTCACCAATTCATCAATCTATCTTAATCTCTCGCAATCTCTCTCAATTGCTTATATTATTATTCCAATTTTGTGAAATTTTGTGAAGTTGGTGAATTGAAGTATTCAAGTCTTCAAGTCTTCAACACTTTGCAATTTTCAATTTTGAAGAAGTTGTTCGTCAATTCGGTAAAGTCGTTCCAACTCTTAATTCGGTAAACTTAATATGTATATATATATATACTTAACATATATATAATTAACATATATATAAACTTACTATATATATATATATATATATATATATATATAACTTAATATATATATATATATATATATATATATATATATATATATATATATATATATATATATATATATATATATATATATATATATATATATATATATATATATATATATATATATATATATATATATATATATATATATATATATATATATATATATATATATATATATATATATATATATATATATATATATATATATATATATATATATATATATATATATATATATATATTTAACATATATATACTTATTAAATATTTTGTTTTAATTAAAAGCCCACGAAGCCCACGAAGCCCACGAAGCCCGCCAGGCCCGGACCGCCAGGCCCAGGACCACGTGGGCTTAGGCCCGTCACGGGCCGGTCTTACCCACCAAGCCCGGGACCGCCAAAGAATAAGCCCACTAAGCCCGGGACAGTCTGGACCGGCCCGCCAGGCCCGTTTAGGCTCGGGGCCGGCCCAGAATACAGCCTTACTCTTGGATTCAATTTATATTAATATATTGATAAATTATGGAATTTACCACTGAAATTGGAAGAATTAAGGTATATCAATGGGGGATTTTTGCTCTAAGCCTAAGTTATAGAAAATCAATAATTTGAATGGGCAAATGGAGTCCAATTTTGACAAAATTTATACGTATGGACTCGTGGCGAGATAAGGTTCTGAAAATATGGGTTTCATAATTTTTTGAGAAGCGGGCCTGGGGCTCGAGTTTTGCTAGTTTTGAGATTTTTCATGTATTTCGATTGTTTTCAATTTGGTGTTATTCCATTAGCCTATTTTGATATATTTGTACTGATTTTGTCTAGTTTCGATGCACGTGGAGGCCGGTTCAAGGAGCTAAGGCGTCGCGGGCTTGAGTTTTTGCCGGATCGAGGTTGGTAATACTTGTAAATGATGTCCTGAGGGTTAGTAAATCCCGGACTTGCACATTCTAGTGATGTATTGAGGTGACTTGCACGCCGGATAATGGGCGTGGGGTAGAGCACCATTGGGGATTGTGACTTGGTCCGTCCCGCTTAGTAAAAATACTACTTAATTGCTTGAAATTGAATTGACACCCTAATAAAGATATTAATTATCAGGAATTGGACTGATTATCATATTTTGGGCTTCGTGCTGATTATCTGAATCCTTCAGGGATTGGTATCACTGTCTTGATAATACTGTGCATATTTTCATCTCAATCTAAGGTTTTAAAATGTATTTTGCTACTCATCATTTTCATAGGATTTGAAAAACTTGAACAAGGTTTTGATGACATTTTAGCTGTGAGCTGATATGATACTGTTGCCCAAGTGTCACGACCCTAGTTCACCAATCGTGAACATGTCGTGATGGCACCCAGTCCTCACGACTAGGTAAGCCTAACACGTTGCGGAATATACAAGCTATAAACACTTAAATAAGAAACAGCGGGAAAATAGCATAAAAAGATATGTAATCCGTGCCGCCTGGCACATACATCCGTCACACAATGAATAAAACGCTACCAAGATCCGGAATCCCACGGTAACACAGACTAAAAGAGAATATACAACTGTGGCTCTATGTGTAAAGAGTATCTAACAACGAAATGAAGGAAAAATGTCAACTAATACTATTAGAATAGAAGGAAAGCCTCCGGATCCGAGGACGTAGCAGATCATACCTCGAGGTCTCCCAAAAAGCTGCGGAATCACCTAGTACGAGCCTGTCCTGATGTACCTGGATCTGCACAACAAAAGTGTGCAGAAGAATAGCATGAGTACACCACGGCGGTACTCAGTAAGTGCCAAGCCTAACCTCGATGGAGTAGTGACGAGGAAGGTCAGGGCCCTACTGAGAGAACAATAATATAATGATGATAACAATAATAAACAGTTTAAATGATAATAATTTCCGAAATAACAACAATAAGATGATTACTGCAACCGTCTACAATTAAACTAACAACAATTAACCAACTCAAGAAAACAAGTCCAGGACCTGTGGGAATCGAACCCACAGTCCCATTGACAGTACCTCTAGGTCTCCGGGAATCGAACCCGCAGTCCCTACCAATAACTAATCAAGGGAATCGAACCCACAGTCCCTACTAATAACTCGGGATCTCGGGAATCGAACCCGCAGTCCCTACCAATAACTCAGGATCTCGGGAATCGAACCCGCAGTCCCTACCAATAACTCAGGATCTCGGGAATCGAACCCGCAGTCCCTACCAATATCATTCCGGGTCTCTGGGAATCGAACCCACAGCCCTGGGTCTCCGGGAATTGAACCCGCAGTCCACAAGCACAACAAATAAAGGAATACACAGAGAGAATAAATTATGCCTTACTATGACTTCACCAAAAAATAGTGCCAACAATTATCAAAAGTTCAAATAAGACAATTAGGCAACTAAACAGTTAAATACTACCTAATCATGCTTTTCTAATTACTACCGGGTAAGAATATCGAATTTAACAGCTAAAAGCAGGAATATCACTCATCGAACATTTTTTTAAGTAAAGTATGTGTTCAACAACCAGCGCATGTACACGCCCGTCACCTCGCGTACAAGGCATTTAAACTATCACATAATATCCTAGGGGTGAAAGTTCCCCCACACGAGGTTAGACAAGCCACTTACCTCGACTCCGGTACAAAACCGCTATGAAACAACTCTCTTGCCGCGAATGTCGGCCTCCACAAGTGTAGTATCTGATAAAAATCAAGATGATCATATCAAAATAGGTCAATTGGGCATTACCCAATCAAAACAACTCAAAATACGCCAAAACCCATAAGTTGCCAAAACCCGACTTTCGGTACGCTTATCAAAAATCACGAAAGTTACATATTCGGAACCCTCGTCTCAATACGAGTCTAAGCATATAAGATTTACCAAATTCGGACTCCATTTGCCCATTCAAAACCTTGATTTTCTAAAGTTCGAGCCTAGGGCTAAATCCTCCATAAATTACCCCAAATTCCTCCATTTTCATGATATAATTGCATAATATTACCAATACTAATCATAAGATGAGTCCATAGTTGATTACCTGATGATTTCCCTTGAATCTCCCTCAAAAATTGTCTAAATCGCCTCTTAAGCTGAGACCCCAATGTGAAATGTTTCTGAAATTTTCTAACTTCTGATACAATTAATCTTCTGCGATTTTCGCTTCTGCGGACTAGTTTCCGCTTCTGCAGATCCGCTTCCGCGACATTTTGTCGCTTCTGCGAAGCCCAGGCCTGGCTGGCCCATTCCGCTTCTGCGAGCCTAAAGCCGCTTCCGCGAGGCCGCTCCTGCGGAACTCTCCGCTCCTACGAACAGAAGTCCGCTTCTGCGGACTCGCCTAAGCGGAGGCTTGTCCGCTTCTGCGAAATTCCGCCCCTGCGCTCCAGTTCGCTTCCGCGCTCCAATTTCCGCCTCAGCGGACTCGCCTCTGCGGTTCCATTTCCGCAGGGGCGAAAACAACAGAGCCAGAATTCCTAAACCTGCAATTTCCATGATTTTCTCCCGTTTAACCATCCGAAACCACCCCCGGGGCCCCCGGGACCTCATCCAAACACACCAACACATCCTAATACCTTATTAGAACTTGTTCCAATCCTCAAAACACGTCTAACAACATCAAAACCCATAATTCACATCGAATTCAAGCCTAAATTTCTTAAAACTCTCCGAATTACACATTCGATCTAAAACCCGACCAAACGACTTCCGAATGACCTGAAAATTTGCGGACAAACCCAAAATCACATGACGAAGCTACAGAAATTATCGGAATTCCATTCCGACCCCCGGATCAAAATCTCACCTATCCTTCGGATTCGCCAAAATTTCAAACTTCGGCATTTCAAGCCTAATTGAGCCACTGGCCTCCAAAATACATTCCGAACGCACTCCCAACCCCGAAATCACCTAACAGAACTAATGGAACCATCAGATTTCCGTTCTGAGGTCGTCTTAATGTTGTTCCGACTACAGACTATTTTCCAACTTTAAAGCTCCCATTTAGGGACTAAGTGTCCCCAAACGCTCCAAATTTCAGAACCGACTCTCCCGGCAAACCACAATAGCAGAAATGAACTTAGGGGAACAGTTAAATTGGGGATTGGGGCGTAATTTTCTAAAACGACCGGTCGGGTCGTTACATCTTCCCACACTTAAAAGATTCGTTCGTCCTCGAACGAGCATAGAAAACATACCCGGAGTAGTGAAAAGATGAGGGTACTGGTTGTGCATATCCTGCTCGGTCTCCCAAGTCGCCTCCTCGACCAGCTGGCCCCGCCACTGAACCTTTACCGAAGCGATGTTCTTTGACCTTAGCTTTCTGACCTGCCTGTCTAGAACGGCAACTGGCTCCTCAACATAAGACAGATCCTTGTCTAGCTGAACCGAAGTGAAATCCAACACATGCGACGGGTCACCATGGTATCTCCGGAGCATGGAGACATGAAATACGGGGTGAACTCCGGCTAGGCTGGGAGGTAAGGCCAACTCATAAGCAACCTCCAACACGCCTCAAAATCTCAAAAGGGCCAATAAACCTAGGACTCAGCTTTCCTTTCTTCCCAAACCTCATAACGCCCTTCATGGGCGAGACTCGAAGTAGAACCCGCTCGCCAACCATAAAAGCCACATCGCGAACCTTCTTGTCCGCATAACTATTCTGTCTAGACTTGGGCTTCACGAAGTCTGTCCTGAATCACCTTGACCTTGTCCATAGCATCCTGAACCATATCAGTACCTAGCAACTTGGCCTCGCCCGGCTCAAACCAACCCACGGGAGACCTGCACCTCCTACCATATAGGGCCTCATACGGTGCCATCTGAATACTAGACTGGTAGCTGTTATTATAAGCAAACTCCGCCTGCGGCAAGAAGTGATCCCATGAACCTCCAAACTCAATCACGCACGCACGGAGCATATCCTTCAAAATATGAATAGTGCGTTCGGACTGCCCATCAGTCTGGGGGTGAAAGGCTGTGCTCAGCTCTACCCGAGTACCTAACTCCTGCTGTACGGCTCTCCAGAACCGTGAAGTGAACCGAGTGCCTCTATCCGAAATGATGGAAACTGGAATACCATGCAGCCGAACTATCTCCCTGATATAGATCTCCGCCAGTCGCTTTGATGAATAAGTAGTGCTCACTGGTATGAAATGGGCGGACTTGGTCAGCCGATCCATGATAACCCAAATGGAATCAAACTTCCTAACGGTCCGTGGAAGTCCAGATACAAAGTCCATGGTAATGCGCTCCTATTTCCACTCTGGAATCTCAATCTGCTGCATCAATCCACCCGGACGCTGATGTTCATACTTGACCTGCTGGCAGTTGAGGCATCTGGAAACATAGTCAACTATATCCCTCTTCATCCGCCTCCACCAGTAATGCTGTTTCAGGTCCTGATACATCTTCGCGGCACCCGGATGGATGGAATACCGCGAACTATGGGCCTCTACTAGAATCACCTCTCGAAGATCATCTACATTGGGCACACAGATACGCCCCTGCATCCTCATAATTCCATCGTCCCCAATGGTAACATCTCGAGCATCACCACGCCGAACTCTATCCTGAAGGACAAGAAAATGAGGGTCGTCGAACTGACGCTCCCTGATGCGATCAAATAGAGAAGACCGAGAAACCACACAAGCTAGAACCCGGCTGGGCTACGAAAGATCCAGTCTAACAAACTGCTTCGCCAAAGCCTGAACATCCATCGCCATAGGCCTCTCCGAAGCTGGTAGATATGCCAAACTCCCCAAACTCTTTGCCCGGCGACTCAAGGCATCGGCAACCATATTAGCCTTGCCCGGGTGATAGAGAATAGTAATATCATAGTCCTTCAGTAGCTCCAACCATCTCCTCTGACGCATATTCAGGTCCTTCTGCTTAAGCAAGTGCTGCAAGCTCCGGTGATCGGTGTAGATCTCACAAGGAACCTCATACAAGTAATGACGCCAAATCTTTAAGGCTTGAACAATGGCAGCTAGCTCCAAATCATGAACATGGTAATTCTTCTCATGCACCTTCAGCTGTCTCGACGCGTAGGCAATCACCCTACCGTCCCGCATCAATACCGCACCGAGTCCAACTCGTGAGGCATCACAATATACGGTATAGGACCCCGTACCTGTAGGCAACATCAATATAGGGGCCGAAGTCAAAGCTGTCTTGAGCTTCTGAAAGCTCGCCTCACACTCGTCTGTCCACTAGAAAGGCGCACCCTTTTGGGTCAATCTAGTCATAGGTGCAGCAATCGAAGAGAACCCCTCTACGAAACGACGGTAATAGCCCGCCAAACCAAGGAAACTGCGAATCTCGGTAGCGGAGGAGGGTCTGGGCCAACTCTGCACGGCCTCCACCTTCCTCGGATCTACTCGAATACCATCACTCGACACCACGTGGCCCAAAAATGCCACCGAACTCAACCAGAATTCACATTTAGAGAACTTGGCATAAAGCTGCTTCTCCCTCAGAATCCTGAAGCACTATCCTCAAATGCTGCTCGTGCTCTTCCCGGCTCCGGGAATATAGTAGAATATCATCAATGAAGACAATCACGAATGAGTCAGATAAGGCCTGAACATACTGTGCATCAAATGCATAAAGGCTGCTGGGGCATTAGTCATCCCAAAAGACATCACGAGGAACTCATAGTGACCATACCGAGTCCTGAAGGCAGTCTTCGGGATATCTGGCTCCCGAATCTTCAGCTGGTGATACCCAGAGCGCAAATCAATCATAGAAAACACATGTGCGCCCTGTAGCTGGTCAAACAAATCATCAATACGGGGCAAAGGATACTGGTTCTTCACTGTAACCTTGTTCAGCTGACGATAGTCAATACACATATGCATAGAACCGTCCTTTTTCTTCACAAACAATACAGGAGCACCCCAAGGCGACACACTGGGTCGAATAAAACCCTTGCCCAATAACTCCTGTAACTGATCCTTCAACTCCTTCAACTCAGGAGGAGCCATACGGTACGGTGGAATAGAAATGGGCCGAGTGCCCGGCAACAAGTCAATAGCAAAGTCAATATCTCTGTCGGGCGGCATGCCCGGAAGATCAGCTGGAAATACATCAGCAAAGTCACGTACCACATGAACAGAATCAATAGAGGGAGTGTCAACACCGACATCCCGCACATAGGCTAGATAAGCAGCACACCCCTTCTCAACCATACTCTGAGCTCTGAGAAAAGAAATAACACGGCTAGGGGGT
The DNA here is from genome assembly GCA_032618575.1 of Nicotiana noctiflora. Taxonomy (NCBI): domain Eukaryota; kingdom Viridiplantae; phylum Streptophyta; class Magnoliopsida; order Solanales; family Solanaceae; genus Nicotiana; species Nicotiana noctiflora. The sequence continues at coordinate 639,584 of JASVEL010003200.1, forward strand.
GTGATCTAGGGCACCACTCCACTCAATACGTGGAATGCCTGGCATAGCCAGCGTCACGGTCTTGGCATGACAATCAAGAATAACATGATGGGGCGACAACCAGTCCATGCCCAGAATAATGTCAAAATCGACCATCCCGAGCAACAATAGATCCGCTCTAGTCTCAAAATCACAAACGGTAACCAAACACGACTGATATACACGGTCCACAGCCAAAGAATCACCCACTGGAGTGGAAACATAAATGGGGGCACTCAAAGAATCCCGAGGCACACCTAGATGAGAAGCAAAGTAAGAGGACACATATGAAAAAGTGGAACCAGGGTTGAATAGAACCGATGCCTCCCTGTGACTAACCAGAATAATACCTGTGATAACAGAATCAGATGCAACAGCCGCAGCGCGATCAGGAATAGCATAGAATCTGGCCTGTCCCCCTTCTCGAGGGCGGCCTCTGGAACTCTGACCCCAGCCTCTGGCTGGCTGGGCAGGTGGAGTGGCAGCTGGAGCTGGAATGATAGCCTGCCGGCCCTGAGAACTACGCTGAGGCTGCGAAGACTGATGAGGTGCTCCCCTCCTACGCCTGGGGCACTCCCTGACCAGATGGCGAGTATCCCCGCACCCAAAGCAAGCTGTGGGAGGACACGGTGGCTGTGACCGACCGACCTCACCCCCACTAGTCGACCCCCGGAAGGACCCCGCACGGGAGGTGCACTGGAAACGCGGGGAGCATAATAAGGCTGCTGAGGTGCTGGGAGAGGCCGGAGTACTACCGGCTACGGGCAATGCCGAGTGAACCGGACGACCGGAATAACCCCCGCCAAAACGACCGGGTGGCCGAAGTACGGGCACCAGAGAAGTGGCCCGACTCGCGAGACCTCTTGGCCTCTCTCTCTCCCCGCTCTCTAGGGAGCATACTCTCGATCCTCTTGGCGATGCTCACCGCCTGCTGATAAGATATATCCGTCTCCAACTCTCTGGCCATGCTGGATCGGATCGGCGGAATCAGGCCCTCAATAAATCTCCGCACTCTCTCCCGAACCGTGGCTACTAAGGCCGGTGCATTCCTGGCTAGACGGGTGAAACTGATAGCATACTCCGATACTGACATGGAGCCCCGTCGCAACCGCTCAAATTCCGAGCGCCAAGAATCCCTAAGGCTCTGTGGAACAAACTCCCTCAAAAACAGATCTGAAAACTGCGTCCAGGTCAATGAAGCAGACTCCTCTGGAGTATCCAACTCATACGTGCGCCACCAGTCATAAGCGGCCCCACAAAACTGAAAAACAGTAAAAGAAACCCCGCTGGTCTCCAAAATCCCCATAGTACAAAGAATACGATGACACTCATCTAGAAAACTCAATGTATCATTTGAAGCCAAACCACTAAACACCGGAGGGTCATATTTCTTGAACCTCTCCAATCTACGTCGCTCGTCCTCGGAGGCGGCTGGTCCACCTCCGGGCTGTGTGCTGGGGCGGCGGGAGGCATAACCAAAACATCCGGAACCTGTCCCACCGGCACACGCTGCTCCGGTGTAACGGCTGCGGGAGTCTGGGCCCCTCCCCCGGCCTGAGATGTAGCTGCGACGAGAGGAAGCAGTCCTGCCTGAGCTAAAGTGGTATACATACTCATGAACTGGGCCAGGGTCTCCTGTAGTGCTGGAGTAGTAGCAGCTGTAGTCGGTGTACCAGGTGCCTGCGCTCCAACCTGGTCTACCTGTGGCACCTCAGCGGCAGTGCGCGCGGGTGCTGTGGCTGCAACTCGGGCGCGTCCCCGTCCTCTACCTCGGCCCCGGCCTCTGACGGCGGCAACAGGGGGTGCGGGTACCTGATCGTCGCGAGTAGCTCGTGTCCTCACCATCTGTGAGAGAATAGAAAGCAATAGTTTAGATTTTTGATGCCAAGAATGTCGCACGACAAGGAATCCAAAAGAAATGAAGAGTTTCCTAAACAGTTACATAGCCCCTCGTAGATAAATACAGACGTCTCCGTATCGATCAGCGAGACTCTAAGTAACCGGTCCGTGTCCCGTGACTCCTATGAACCTAGAGCTCCTGATACCAACTTGTCACGACCCTAGTTCACCAATCGTGAACATGTCGTGATGGCACCCAGTCCCCACGACTAGGTAAGCCTAACACGTTGCGGAATATACAAGCTATAAACACTTAAATAAGAAACAGCGGGAAAATATCATAAAAAGATATGTAATCCGTGCCACTTGGCACATACATCCGTCACACAATGAATAAAACGCTACCAAGATCCGGAATCCCACGGTAACACAGACTAAAAGAGAATATACAACTGTGGCTCTATGTGTAAAGAGTATCTAACAATGAAATGACGGAAAAATGTCAACTAATACTATTAGAATAGAAGGAAAGCCTCCGGATCCGCGGACGTAGCAGATCATACCTCGAGGTCTCCCAAAAAGCTGCGGAATCACCTAAGATGAGCCTGTCCTGATGTACCTGGATCTGCACAACAAAAGTGTGTAGAAGAGTAGCATGAGTACACCACGGCGGTACTCAGTAAGTGCCAAGCCTAACCTCGATGGAGTAGTGACGAGGAAGGTCAGGGCCCTACTGAGAAAAATAGTAATATAATGATGATATCAATAATAAACAGTTTAAATGATAATAATTTCCGAAATAACAACAATAAGATGATTGATGCAACCGTCTACAATTAAACTAACAACAATTAACCAACTCAAGAAAACAAGTCCAGGACCTGTGGGAATCGAACCCACAGTCCCATTGACAGTACCTCCGGGTCTCCGGGAATCGAACCCGCAGCCCATGTCTCAATAAATAATCAATAACTCAGGATCTCCGGGAATCGAACCCGCAGTCCCTACCAATAACTCAGGATCTCGGGAATCGAACCCACAGTCCCTCCCAATAACTCAGGATCTCGGGAATCGAACCCGCAGTCCCTACCGATATCATTCCGGGTCTCTGGGAATCGAACCCACAGCCCTAGGTCTTCGGGAATTGAACCCGCAGTCCACAATCACAGCAAATAAAGGAATACACAGAGAGAATAAATTATGCCTTACTATGACTTCACCGAAAAATAGTGCCAATAATTATCAAAAGTTCAAATAAGACAATTAGGCAACTAAACAGTTAAATACTACCTAATCATGCTTTTCTAATTACTACCGGGTAAGAATATCGAATTTAACAGCTAAAAGCAGGAATATCACTCATCGAACATTTTTTTAAGTAAAGTGTGTGTTCAACAACCAGCGCATGTACACGCCCGTCACCTCGCGTACAAGGCATTTAAATTATCACATAATATCCTAGGGGTGAAAGTTCCCCCACACGAGGTTAGACAAGCCACTTACCTCGACTCCGGTACAAAACCGCTATGAAACAACTCTCTTGCCGCGAATGTCGGCCTCCACAAGTGTAGTATCTGATAAAAATCAAGAGGATCATATCAAAATAGGTCAATTGGGCATTACCCAATCAAAACAACTCAAAATACGCCAAAACCCACAAGTTGCCAAAACCCGACTTTCGGTACGCTTATCGAAAAATCACGAAAGTTACATATTCGGAACCCTCGTCTCAATACTAGTCTAAGCATATAAGATTTACCAAATTCGGACTCCATTTGCCCATTCAAAACCTTGATTTTCTAAAGTTCGAGCCTAGGGCTAAATCCTCCATAAATTACCCCAAATTCCTCCATTTTCATGATATAATTGCATAATATTACCAATACTAATCATAAGATGAGTCCATAGTTGATTACCTGATGATTTCCCTTGAATCTCCCTCAAAAATTGTCCAAATCGCCTCTTAAGCCGAGACCCCAATGTGAAATGTTTCTGAAATTTTCTAACTTCTGATACAATTAATCTTCTGCGGTTTTTGCTTCTGCGGACTAGTTTCCGCTTCTGCGGATCCACTTCCGTGACATTTTGTCGCTTCTGCGAAGCCCAGGCCTGGCTGGCCCATTCCGCTTCTGCGAGCCCAAAGCCGCTTCCGCGAGGCCGCTCCTGCGGACAAAGGTCCGCTCCTGCGGAATTCTCCGCTCCTACGAACAGCAGTCTGCTTCTACGGACTCGCCTAAGCGGAGGCTTGTCCGCTTCTGCGAAATTCACCAACTCGTCTCCTGACCGCTCCTGCTGTCCCCATCCTCGCACCCGCGATGTCGCTTATGCGGACAAGGACCGCCCCTACGCTCCAGTCCGCTTCCGCGCTCCAATTTCCGCATCAGCGGACTCTCCTCTGCGGTTCTATTTCCGCAGGGGAAAAAACAACAGAGGCAGAATTCCTAAACCTGCAATTTCCATGATTTTCTCCCGTTTAACCATCCGAAACTACCCCGGCGCCCCCGGGACCTCATCCAAACACACCAACACATCCTAATACCTTATTCTAACTTGTTCCAATCCTCAAAACACGTCTAACAACATCAAAACCCATAATTCACATCGAATTCAAGCCTAAATTTCTTAAAACTCTCCGAATTACACATTCGATCTAAAACTAGACCAAACGACTTCCGAATGACCTGAAAATTTGCGGAAAAACCCAAAATCACATGACGAAGCTACAGAAATTATCGGAATTCCATTCTGACCCCGGATCAAAATCTCACCTATCCTTCGGATTCGCCAAAATTTTAAACTTCGGCATTTCAAGCCTAATTGAGCCATGGACCTCCAAAATACATTCCGAACGCGCTCCCAACCCCGAAATCACCTAACAGAGCTAATGGAACCATCAGATTTTCGTTCTGAGGTCGTCTTAATGCTGTTCCGACTACAGACCATTTTCCAACTTTAAAGCTTCCATTTAGGGACTAAGTATGCCAAAACGCTCCAAATTTCAGAACCGACTCTCCCGGCAAACCACAATAGCAGAAATGAACTTAGGGGAACAATTAAATTGGGGATTGGGGCGTAATTTTCTAAAATGACTGGCCGGGTCGTTACACCAATGGGCTTATATGCTTTCATGACTATGCATGGATCGGGCTGCACGCCGCAGCATGAGTGATATTGATATTGCGCTTGGGCTGTAGGAGCCCCTCCAGAGTCTGAACCCCCATAGTGAGCGCGGGCGCCTTTGCATGGATCGGGTTGTACGCCACAGCGATATGCATTGCATTGCATATATACATTTGCTTACTTGTACTACGCAACATGACATTTAGCACTCATACATTACTGGCATACATGTGTTATCTGCCTTATTGACCACATGTTACTGGCATACATGTGGAAATTATTAAGGAATGCTGAGTCCAAGGGGCTGATTTGAGTGCAGACTTGCACTGTTGAGGTTGTACCCATGTATTGATATGTTATAATGAAAGAAAGAGAACTTAAAAAAAGATTTCTAAATAATCTACTCACATATGTTAAAAAAGAATACCCTGAAAGTGTACTTCAAATTAAAGGATAATTTGGTATGTTTATAGCATGAGATAGTGCTTTGTGTAGTTTTCTTTTCCTCGGCATTATTTACTTTTATTACCACTGAGTTGGAAGTACTCACTCGACTCCCTGCACCATGTGTGCAGATTTAGTTACCTGGAGGCTTAGTTGAGCTTGGTGCTGGTTTAGATCCAGTTGGGATCGTCGAGGTAGCTGCCTGGCGTTCGCAGGACCAGACATTTCCCCTTGTTACTCTATTATTACTTATTTTATTCCGTGTACTCTTTGACTTGTAGAGTCACTTACAATGTTGTATTGATATTCTGATAGAGGCTCTTGACTCGTGACCCCAGATCTTTGGGAAGTTACATATTTTTAAGAAGGTTTTGGGATATTATTATATCTATCACTTTAATTTGACTTCTTTCCCTGATAATGACTTAAAATAAGAGATTTTGATCTCTAAGCTCGGGATGAGAGTGTATTTGGTCGGCTGGCCTAGCATTGTGCTGGGCGCCATCACGACCGGGTTTTGGGGTCGTGACAAGTTGGTATCAGAGCCTAGGTTTACTAGGCCTCATGAGTCTCGAGCCGGTTAGTAGTGTCTCGCAGATCGGTACAGAGATGTCTGTATTTATCCTCGGGAGGCTGCAGACCTTTTAGGAAACACTTCACATTCTTGAAATTCTTATCGTGCGTACTTGATTTAGCTTGAGATGTAATTCTTGAAATTCCTTCCACACGTTTATATGCGTACTCGAGCGTTCAGTAATATAATTGCCTTGATGTTGTGACTCCCCGATCGAGGGGCAAGATATAATCTCCGTGAGTTCATGTTGGGCCAGTCGGGACGACTTGAGGCCAGATCTTTGTCTATGACTTGAGCACCAAGGTGCCGATTTTGTGAGTTGGTATTATAAAATTCATATGATCGATATTGTCCCTAATTGTGGAAATGGCAGCTTGATAATGGATAAGCCGTTAGGTGTTAGACTCTTATTGTGATCTATTGTGTAGCCCCGAGCTATGGGCGTGGTGAATATTTATCATATCTCTTAGTTGGAAGGTAAAATATACTACGTGTGGTAGTATGAGTTCAGACTCAGGAAGACCGAATTGGTTGTGCTATGTGTATTATGGTGAAAGGTATTTGATATGTGTTATGATTCGAGCAGATGCAACGCATGTCCATGTATCAATTTTGATAATATAATTTATATAGCCTTGAGATTTATGTTGTTGATATACATTGTGATGCCTTGTCGAATTGTGGATGTGCTGTTAGGATGATTTTGGTGATTCTCTGGCAGGTGGATAGGCCAAGTTACAAAGGAAACTCTGTCGAAATTTTTGGAAAATTTGGGACATAGAAAAGATTTTGGTCACCCTAAGAGTGGACTTAACTGTTGTGTGCGAATGAATGCAAGAATTGCAGAAGAGTTAAGATTTTTGATGGTTCGAGTCTCCGTCAAAGCTTGTAAATGACTCAAGTTTAATCTCACTATAACATTGCGGCATCATTTGAGTAAGAATGCTATGAGTGGTTAAAGGTACTTTGATATATGGCTTCGAGCCAAGTTGGGGAGGTTGCTATTTATTAAATAATCGCACTGTTGTATGTTATGTTGGTTCTGTCTCTAAGTATGTTGGGAAATTTTGATGAAGGTTATATGGTGCTTTGTTGTTATGAAGAAATACTAAGACGTTTGAAGTTGATGTTGATAAAGAATGCTCGGTGTATAATAAAGAAGATAGCTATTTGTATCTGTATGTAATCATGCTTTGCGGTATCAGAGTTCTAACAAGGCACGAGTGGTTCTGTTCAATAAGACAGTTGAATTACAGCTGAATAAGGGTGAATGACACCCGAGAATGGTTTTGCGGTGTTCAAGATTTTGCTTGTAACAGTCAGGTGCCTTAAGATTGTGTATGTGGCTAAAGACTATGGTTTTTTTAGAAGAAATCGAGACTTATGGTATGTTATGTTAATTATGGGATTCTATGTATCCGTATTGGAAGGTAATGATAACGAATTTCGAATCGTAGGAAGTTCTTCAAAATAAAGTATTGTAGAATGTGGTACTTATGGGAAACATCTCAAAAAGTATTTTGTGGCCTATGGGTCCTAGACCGTGTGGTCTTATGTATGGGTCTTGTGTGGTAACCTGAGTTGAGGTATTGTGGCATTACAGTAAGGGCTAATAATAAATTAAAGATGAATCAGAAAAGAAATTGGGTAAATGGAACATCTTAATAATAAACCAAAACGGTATGATAAGGATACGATTAATTCCTGGTATGCGTTCGAAGTAATGAGTCTTGCAGGTATTGTGCAACAAAGCTCTTGAGTGTTGGCAGCTGCGTAGCTCGATGTGGTTAAAAGGATTCAGTCCTGGCAGTTTAGTTTGTGCAATGGAATTGGGAGAAAAGTTCGTGATGTGTTTTACCGTGGTTTGAAAATGAGTATATCTCCTATTGGTATGCGAAGCTTAGAATGTATAATGATTTTTCTTCTATATGGGATCATGAAGGTCCTTGACTAGTTGAGTACGTCGATGTTTGCGGCGTAGATGGATAGAAGTTTCCATGTTATCTTAGTGTGGTATGGTATATGCGATGTGTTATGGAAAGTTGATAATGGCATGTTCAAGGTTTTGAGATCAGTTCATATTATATGGGAAGTCATTATAACTCTCGAGCAGCGCGATCAGCTGCAGATAGTCTAAGAATCAATCTTTCTGGTGATTAAGGAAAATGGTACTGCTATTCTAGTGATTTGACGGGGTATATGTTCAAAAGGGCAAGGTAATGTTAACTGATAATATCCGGTTGTATTGCGGTATTCTCTTGTTGGATCGACTGTAATAATTGAGTCATTGATGGCATAGTGAAATTTCTGAATGGCTTTTGTGGTATGTATAGATGCTTAACGTGTGTTATGTACTCATACGATGGAGTGTGAATCAGGCATAGTGATTCTCGTGTTATATATGTGCTGGAGACTAGAAGTTCTTGTAATCCACCTACGCAGTGGTTGTATATCGTGTGTATCGGCACCATTTAGCGGTTGTTGGAAGAACCAGTGGCTCTCTCTTTGGTTGGTATGATGAATTTGGGTTATGATATTTGATTGCAGACTGGTTGTCTAGACTAATATGATATGGATTATGTCGGAAAATGCTATAAATTGCGTAGCAGAGTGCATCAGATTATGTTCCAGCAGGGTAGTTGTACCCCAGGACCAGTGGACGGCTGGTAGGTATTGCTTTGTCAGTTTGGCCTTTATGGTAGATGTCAGTGCAGAGGTATCTACCATTGATTCAGTTCCGGTATTGAGGAACTTTGTCCGATGCATTTTCTTGTGACCGAGCTTGAGGCTATATATGTTTATTGTAATGAGCAACTTGACTCGATGTGCATTTCCTTTGCAAGATTTATGCGTGGATCGGGTGGCATGCCACCACGGGTTATTTAGATCGGGTGGAACGCCGCCACATGTATGGTATCTGGATAGGGTGGCACGCCGCCATGGGTATGTTGTTTGGAGCGGGTTGCACGCCGCAACAGTGTGATGTGGAGAATAGTTTTCTATATGTTACCTTGTATACAATACTTCCTAGTTTCTGAGGAAAGTCCATATTGGGTATTGCTCGGCAAATGGCGCATGGGTTGTGTCCCTACAAGATTTGATAGCGTATATTAATTGTTTCACCGTGGGTGAGATTGATTGCTTGAGTTCAGACCTAAATCTGTGCGTGGCTGACCGTTTTGAGCATGGTGACTTGAGGTGCTTCATGGGTAATAGTGTTTGGACAGAATCATGAGTTATGGCAAGGCCACGTCCTTTCTAGGAAGATTTGGTTACCCTATTTCTATGTTGTGAGATGGGATCTCAGTTTTGTGTTGTGATAGTACGGAGGAATTTGGAATTTCAGCTCTTGAGTTGAGTCAGTTGTCATGGCTTGAGTATGTTCAGACAATTTCTTATTAGAGCATGTGTTGTGCACGTTATGGCTTAGGTTGATATTGAGGTGTCATGTCACCAGTGTGGTATGTTATAATCAAAATGATCGTTGGAGTAATTAATGAGTGCATAAATGTTTGGCTCCGAAATCTGTTGTGGTACCAGTCAAAAAAGAAGTGGATTCATGAATGGTTGACCTGAGAGATGGATTTGATATATCACGTGTTTCGGTTGCCTTGGGCAGTATATGAAGGTGTGGAATAGGACTTTAGCTAATGAAAAGGGGTTTTTCAGTTGGTCTTTGGTTATTGTGGGCAATTGTTATGAATAAGGCCATCGTATTGAGTGATTGGGTTGTTTGGTACATCGCATGATCTCATCTGGAGTGGCGAGTATGGGTTATTACAGTGGTTTCGGGTGTATCTTGAGTATAGGCATGGGAAAAGGATTTTGTATAGGATTTCAGAAAGTTCAATGTGGTCTATGGTTCAGATAGACTATGGAAATTTAGCGATATTGTGTTATTAGACTTATGATAGATAGAGTGAAGTGGTATCACCCCGAATATATGCTTGGTAAGGTCATTCAGCTATTGGGTTGCTTCTAGTACAACTTTGGGTACGCTCGAGGACGAGCGTTTGTTTAAGTTGGGGAGAATGTGATGACCTGATCCGTCATCACGTGAGTTACCGCCCCGTTTTCCCCTTATTATGTTGTTTCATGTTTCTATATCTATGTTAGAGTCTATAAGGTGAATTTGGATTGATTCTGGTTGAAAATTAGGCATATAGCCTTTTTGGGTGAAGCTTATTTTTGAAAAGTCAACCTGAAGTTGACTATGTGGTTTAGAGGGCTCGGATATGGATTCCGGTGATTTAGTTAGCTTCGGCAGGTGATTTGTGTCTTAGGGTAGCAATCGGAATATAATTTGGAGGTCCGGTGTAGAAATAGGCTTGAATTGGGTAAGTTGGAATTTTGGCGAAATCTGATCGATAGGTGAGATTTTGATCCGGGAGTCAGAATGGAATTCCGACAGTTGCAGTAGCTTAGTTAGGTGATTTTGGATATGTCTGCAAATTTTCAGGTCATTCGGACATCGTTTGGTCGGGTTTTTGATAGAATGTAGGTTTTGGAAGTTTGGTTGAATCTTAGGCTTGAATCTGCCTTAATTTGATGATTCGTGTGTTTAAGGTTATGTTTTATGATGGGAACAAGTTTGTGTGATGATTTAGAGTATATTTTTGTATTTTTGGTTGAGGTCCCGGGGGCATCGGGATATTTTCGGAAGGTGAAACGGAAGAAAATCAGAAGTGGACTGCTGGTATTTTTGTTGCAGTAGTGATTTCCGCTTCTGCGGGAGGGAGACCGCAGAACCGGCTCCGCAGAAGCGGATTATGAATCACAAAAGCGACTCTTGGGGATGGCCAGCAAATTTCACAGAAGCGGGTGCCTCATCGCAGAGGCGGGCCCGCAGAAGCGGGCAATGGTCCGCAAAAGCGGAAATGAGCAGATTGTGGGACTTCGCAGAAGCGGAGGTGTTCTCGCTTAAGTGGTCTCGCATTAGCGAGATTTGAACCGCAGAAGCGGTTTGGTGACTTTAATAAAGGTCGCAGAAGCGACTATTATTTCGCAGGAGCGGACACGCGGAAGTGGCCATTTGGCCGCAGAAGCAAAAAATTACCTGAGGTTTGAGGAACAGTGATGGTCGAATTTCAGAATTTATTTACTCATTTGGGGCTTCGAACTTAGAGGCGATTTTTGCAATATTGAGCAGGAAATCGAGGGGTATCATCAGGTAAGCACTCTTGGACTCAATTTATGTTAATATATTGATAAACTATGGAATTTACCTTTGAAATTTGAATTGTAACGGCCCGGCCGGTCGTTTTAGAAAAATTATGCCCCAATCCCCAATTTAACTGTTTCCCTAAGTTCATTTCTGCTATTGTGGTTTGCTGGGAGAGTCGGTTCTGAAATTTGGAGTATTTTGGGACACTTAGTCCCTAGATGAGAGCTTTAAGGTTAGAAAATGGTTCGTAACCGGAACAGTGTTAAGACGATCTCAGAACAGAAATCCGATGATTCCATTAGCTCCGTTAGGTGATTTCGGGGTTGGGAGCACGCCCGGAATGTATTTTGGAGGTCCGTAGCTCAATTAGGCTTGAAATGCCGAAGTTTGAAATTTTGGCGAATCCGAACGATAGGTGAGTTTGATCCGGGGGTCAGAATGGAATTCCGACAATTTCTGTAGCTTCGTTATGTGATTTTGGATATGTTCGCAAATTTTCAGGTCATTCGGACGTCGTTTGGTTGGGTTTTAGATTGAATGTGCAATTCGGAAAGTTTTAAGAAATTTAGCCTTGAATTCGATGTGAATTATGGGTTTTGATGTTGTTAGACGTGTTTTTATGATATGAATGAGTTCGTATCGCATTTTTGAGTATGTTGGTGGTTTTCGTTGGGGTCCCGGGAGCCTCGGGATGAATTCGGGGTCCAAACGGACCAATTTGTGCCAAAAGGCACTGCTGTTCTGCTGCAATAATTGCAGAGCAATTTTGCTCTCCGCGATCACGGAGATGGCTATGCGATCGCGTAAGGGAAAAACCCTGAGCTCTGCGATCGTTAAGTAAAGCGTGCGATCGCGTAAGTCTGGGAGAGTAAGCATCGCGATCGCGTGAGGTAGTATGCGATTGCGTAGGGTAGTTTGGGGAGCCGGACGAGTTTGTTCTTCGCGATCGCGTTCGTGTCATTGCGATCGCGTAGGGTCGCTGAGTTGTTCACTGCGATCGCGTCCAGGATCACGCGATCGCGTAGAGGAAAAATAGGCCGCCCATATTTTGTGCATCGCGATCGCAAGCCCAGTGCTGCGATCGCGTAGAGTAAACTGGCCTGGCAGTGACTTTAAGTCCAGAACATTTCAGTCGCGGCCTAACACACCAAACCGCCATTGTTGAGCTCCAAGAGAGGGAATTGAAGGGGAAACGCTTGGATATCATCGGGAAATCATCGGGGGTAAGTTTCTTGACCTTAATTCGTTGGTTTATCATGAAATCCGTGATTATTTCACTGAAAATGGAAGATTAAAGGTGGGTTTGAGCCCTAGGCCTAAATTTTAGAAAACCTTTGATTTGAATGGGCAAACGGAGTCCGACTTTGATAAAGTTTATATGCACGGACTCGTATTGAGATAAGGAACCCGAATATATAATTTTCGTGATTTTTCGATAAGCGTACCAAAAGTCGGGTTTTGGCAAGTTGTGGGTTTTGGTGTATTTTGAGTTGTCTTGATTGGGTAATGCCCAATTGGCCTATTTTGATGTGATTCTATTGATTTTTATCAGATACTACACCTGCGGAGGCCGAAATTCGCGGCAAGAGAGTTGTCTCTTAGCTGTTTTGTACCGGAGTCGAGGTAAGTGACTTGTCTAACCTCGTGTGGGGGAACCTTTACCCCTAGGATATTATGTGATAGTTTAAATGCCTTGTACGCGAGGTGACGGGCGTGTACATGCGCTAGTTGTTGTTACAGCACTTTACTTGAATTGTCCAATTCGTGATATTCCTGTTCTTAATTTATTAAATTGTGACATTTAACTGGTATTCGTTAGGGAAGCATGATTAGGTAGGATTTATCTGTCTAATTGCCTAATTGTCCTACTTGAACTTCTTGATATTTGTTGGCACTAGTCCTCAGTGAAGTTGTAGTTAAGCATATTATGTTTTTCTGTGTGCGTTTTCTTTATTTGTTGTGTTGGTGGACTGCGGGTTCAATTGCCGGAGATCCCAGGGCTGTGGGTTCGATTCCTAGAGACCCGAATTTGCTATTGTTTGTGGACTGCGGGTTTAATTCCCGGAGATCCAAGGGCTGCGGGTTCGATTCTCGGAGACCCGGAGTTTATTGATATATTATTGAGATACGGACTGCGGGTTTGATTCCCGGAGATCCTGAAATATTGAGACACATCGTGAGATACTGAGATACGGACTACGAGTTTGATTCCCGGAGATCCTGAGATCATTGAGATATACCCTGAGGTATTGAGACACGGCCTGCGGGTTCGATTCCCGGAGACCCAGAGATACCGTTATTGGGACTGCGGGTTAAATTCCCGTAGCTCCTAGACCGTTGATTTTAGAGTGGGACTGTGGGTTCAATTCCCACAGGTCCTGGACTTGTTATTTGAGTTTTGTTACTTGTTGTTAGCTTACTTGTAGACGGTTGTAGCAATCTCTTCATTGTTGTTATTTCGGAATTATTATCCTTTAAACTGCTTATTATTGTTACTATCCTTTTATTTTTGTTTCTTCTTAGTAGTGCCCTGACATTCCTCGTCACTACTCCATCGAGGTTAGGCTTGGCACTTACCGAGTACCGCCGTGGTGTACTCATGCTACTCTTCTGCACACTTTTGATGTGCAGATCCAGGTACATCAGGACAGGCTCATACTAGGTGATTCCGCAGCTTTTTGGGAGACCTTGAGGTATGATCTGCTACGTCCGCGGATCCGGAGGCTTTCCTTTTATTCTGATAGTATTAGCAAACATTTTCCTTCATTTCTTTGTTAGATACTATTTACACATAGAGCCACAGTTGTATATTCTCTTTAGTCTGTGTCACCCGTGGGATTCCGGGTCTTGGTGGTGATATATACAGTGTGTTCTTGACGGGTGTATGTACCAAGCGGCACAGATTACACTTCATTTATATTATTCCGCCGTTATCTTATCTTTAATGTTCATAACTTGTATATTCCGCAACGTGTTAGGCTTACCTAGTCGTGGGGACTGGGTGCCATCACGACATGTTCACGATTGGTGAACTAGGGTCGTGACATGAATGGGCAAATGGAGTCTGATTTTGATAAACTTTATATGTATGGACTCGTGGCGAGATAAGGATTCTAAAAATATGGGTTTCGTAATTTTTCGAGAAGCGGGCCCGGGGCTCGAGTTTTGCTAGTTTCGAGATTTTTCATCTATTTTGATTATTTTCGATTTGGTGTTGTTCCATTAGCCTATTTTGATATTTGTACTGATTTTGGCTAGTTTCGACGCACATGGAGGCCGGTTCGAGGAGCTAAGGCATCGCGGGCTTGAGTTTTACCCGGATCGAGGTGGGTAATACTTGTAAATGATGTCCTGAGGGTTAGTAAACCCCGGACTTGCAAATTCTAGTGCTGTATTGAAGTGACTTGCACGCCAGATAATGGGCTTGGGGTAGAGCACCATTGGGGATTGTGACTTGGTCCGTCCCGCTTAATGAAAATACTACTTAATTGCTTGAAATTGAATTGACACCCTAATAAAGATATTAATTATCAGGAATTAGACTGATTATCATGTTTTGGGCTTCGTGCCGATTATCTGAATCCTTCAGGGATTTGTATCACTGTCTTGATAATATTGTGCATATTTTCATCTCAATCTAAGGTTTCAAAATGTATTTTGCTACTCAGCATTTTCATAAGATTTGAAAAACTTGAACAAGGTTTTGATGACATTTTAGCTGAGAGCTGATATGATACTGTTGCCCAAGGGGCTTATATGCATTCTTGACTATACATGGATCGGGATGCACGCCGCAGCAAGAGTGATATTGATATTGCGCTTGGGCTATAGGAGCCCCTTCGGAGTTTGAACTCCCATAGTGAGCGCGGGCACCTTTGCATGGATTGGGTTGTACACCACAACGTCATATGCATTGCATTGCATACATACATTGGCTTACTTGTATAGCACTCATACATGTGAGCACGTGATTTTTCCTCTAAGCAATAAAAT
The DNA here is from genome assembly GCA_032618575.1 of Nicotiana noctiflora. Taxonomy (NCBI): domain Eukaryota; kingdom Viridiplantae; phylum Streptophyta; class Magnoliopsida; order Solanales; family Solanaceae; genus Nicotiana; species Nicotiana noctiflora. The sequence continues at coordinate 654,736 of JASVEL010003200.1, forward strand.
TTCAAAATTAAATAAATAATATTTTTTGTGTGCAATTACATGTTTGTTTGAAATAAAGTGCATTTGTGTGAGTGAATAACTAAATATGAATTTTAAAAGAGATAGTACATAAAATACCCATCAAACTTCTCCGAAAAAACCATTTACACACCTAAACTTTACGGGCGACCTTTTACCCCACTATTCTAAACTTAAGTGAATTTAATACCCCCTTCAAAAAACTGAACCAAGTCTTATGATGGCTGTGTGTTACACGCACCAGTCCCCTATTTTCAGTTTTTCCATTTTTTTTAATTTTAGTTTCTAAAAAACGAAAATTTTATGTTAAAAAACAAAAAAAAAAGTTTTTACAAATTTGTGTTCCCAGTTTTTACAAAACAATTTTTTTTAAAAAAGTAAAAAAATAAAAATATTTTGTAAAAAATAAAATTTATTTTTTCTGTTTTAAAAAAAAATTCAGTTTATACAAAAAAATCAGTTTTTACAAAAATAAAATATTAAAAACAAAAAAAAATAACATTTTTAAAAAACAAAAATACTTTGCTTGAATTTTTTTCTTCAGTTTTTCAAAAACAAAAATATTTTGTTAAAAATTTTTTTTTAACAATTTGTAAAAACTTGTTTTTTGTAAAATTTTAAAAAATATTAAAATAAAAAAAATAGTTTTAAAAAAATATTTTTCGTTTTTAAAATAATGAAGAAAATGTTTCCAACAAAATATTTATGTTTTTGAAATTTATTTTTTCTTCAGTGTTTCAATTCTTTTTAAAGATTTTTTTTTGTGTAAAAACTACAAAAATAAATTTTGTAAAACTAGAAAAAAAAATTTAACATAATATTTTCCTGTTAAAGAAGAAAAAATGAAAAATAAAAGAGAAAAAAATAATATTAAGTTAATTAGTTATAATATCCTATTAAAAAGTGACACATGGACCTGTAAATTAATTTTAAATTTTTTTTTTGCCTTCACGCGCAGCTACTACGTTAACTACACGTTTTGCGCAGAGGGGAGTATTAAATTCACTTAAGTTTAGAAGAGTGGGGTAAAAGGTCGCCCGTAAAGTTTAGGTGTGTAAATAATTTTTTCGGACATGTTTTATCGGTACTTTATGTATTATCTCATTTTAAAAAAAATATGTTGACTGTAAATATCACAAACATAAGATTTTTAAAAGAAAATTAACAAAAATACATATATATACCGGAAAATAAGAAAAATAGCAAAAAGATGGCAAAAAATATTAGAAAAAATTGAGAAAATAGGAAATTAAAATAATTTGAGTAATTGAAAAAGAATACAAAAAATAGAGGATAAAATACAACAAGAAAATACGTAATAATAATAAAAATACCTGAAAAATACAAAAAATACACATCTGGGCCATTTGACCAGGCGAGATGCATTGGCCCAATCAAATAAATGGAACCGGTCCAAATTGATTAAGTGACAAAGATCTGAGCCGTCCATTTATCTAATCAAACGGCTAAGGATTAATTCGGAAATCTAATTAATTTAATAAGTTTTGATGTTTAAATCTGGGTCGTACATTCACTTAATCCAACGGAAGAGAGATCGAGTCTCTATTTAAACCAAACGACGCCGTGTGAGTAAAGTTAATCCTGGCCGTTGATCAACGATGATCCAATGGCTAGGAATCAATCAGGCGTTACAGGTATAAAAGGTCCGGTCTCTTAGAGACCGGCCATTTTATTTTTTTCACTTCAACCCTAGCCGCCTTTAGGTCTCTTCTTCTTCTCCTTCATCTCGCCGGCTATGGAGACTGCCCGCCGTTCATGGCAGTCTCCGGCCACTCCCTTACCCCAAAACCTCTCTCATCTCACTCCCCTACCCAAAACCACCATGAAAAACCAAGAGAACCCCAAAAGCCCCAAATCTTGAAAACACGGTCACCGGAGTTCTTCTCCGGTGACCACCATTTTTTGACACTGGTCTTTTGAATCTTTCTTAAACTGTTCGAATATTTAAAAATGAGTCGCCGGAACCCTAACTCTGGTCGACTCAAACCAAACCCTATACCAAAAACCTTCTCTTTTACATCTCTGAACCCATTTCTGCTATTAAAACCAATAAAAGTGTGATGACCCAGCCCGTCGTCACGGGAATTACCACCCCGTTATGTCGAAATTGTATGTTTTATGCTTTTATATCAGTGTTAAAGTCTATCGGGTGAGTTAGGAGTGATTTGGATTGGAAATGAGGCATATAGCCTTTTTGAAAGAAACTTGAATATGGAAAGTCAATATGGAGTTGACTATTTGGTTAGAAGGCTCGGAATCGGATTCTGATAATTCGGTTAGTTCCGGGAGGTGATTTGTGACTTAGAGGAGCGATCGGAATTGAATTTGGAGGCCCGGTGTAGAAATAGGCTTGAATTGGCTAAGGTTGAATTTTGGCGAAATCCGAACGGTAGGTGAGATTTTGATCCGGGGGTCGGAATGGAATTCCGACAGTTGCAGTAGCTCCGTTAGGTGATTTTGGATGTGCCTGCAAAATTTCAGGTCATTCGAACGTCGTTTGGTCGGGTTTTTGATTGAATGTGTAATTCGGAATGTTTTAAGGAATTTAGGCTTGAATTTGATGTGAATTATGGATTTTGATGTTGGTAGACACGTTTTGAGGATTGGAGCAAGTTTGAATAAGGTATTAAGATGTGTTGGTGGCTTTGGTTGAGGTCCCGGGGGTCTCGGGATCATTTTTGGATGCCTAACGGGCAAATTTTGTTCATAGAGTTGCTGCAGAAAATTGCAGTCAGTGATTGCTCTATGCGATCGCATAGAGCCATTGCGATCGCATAGAAGAGCTTGGAGGGGTGAGAAAAATGTACTATGCGATCGCATAGAAAGGGGTGCGATCGCATAGGTTTATCAGACTGTGCATTGCGATCGCATAGCCTGTGTTGCGATCGCAGAGAAGAAAGATGAGGCCTGGAAGGTTGTGCTATGCGATCGCGGAGGTGCATTGTGATCGCATAGAAGGGGAAATTGGCAGGAAAATTTAACTCTATGCAATCGCATAGGGTCATTGCGATCGCATAGAAGGAATGGCTGGCAGTGAAATTAAAAACCAGGACTTGTCAGTCGCACGTTTAATACCCAAAACCTCCATTTTGAGTTCCAAGAGAAGAAATTGACGGGAGATTGCTAGGAAATCATCGGGGTTTCGTTGGAGGTAAGTTTTGTGGCTTAATTACATCATTTTAACATGAAATCCTTGGTTAAATCCCTATAAATGGAAGATTAAAGGTGGGTTTGAGCCATAGGCCTAAATTAAAGATAAACACTGATTTGAGTGGGCAAATGGAGTCCAATTTTGGTAAATTTTATATGCCTAGACTCGTATCGAGATCAGGATTCCGAATATGTAGCTTTTGTAATTTTTCGACAAGCGTACTGAAAGTCGGGTTTTGACAACTTTGGGAATTATGATGTAAATTGAGTTGTTTTGATTGGGTATCGTCCCATTGGCCTAATTTGTTGTATTTCTACTGTATTTGATCAGATTCTACGTGTGCGGAGCTTGATTCTCGTGGCAAGGGCATCGCGGAATAGTCGTCGCGTTGTATTGAGGTGAGTAATAGATGTGGGTGATGACCAGCGGGTTTGAAACCCCGGTATACCACTTTGTGACGCTGTATAGCGGCGAGACACGTACTCTCTTGTGAGTGCGGGGTCGATTGTGATTGGGGACTATGACTTAGTCCGACTTGTTGATACCGTATTATGATATTAGGCTATTCTTGAGCCGTCGAACCTCCTTCTCGGATGGTTGCATGTTATATATTGTGATAATGGCCACTCTTGAGCCGAGGAACCCCCTTCTTGGGCGGTTGAGTATACTTGTGGGCCATGAGCCAGTTATTGGATCCCGCGAGGATCGTTATCATTGTCTTATCATATAGACATGCTAGTTTACTACTAGTCCGCGGATATTTCTGTCATAATGTTTTTCCAAATTCTGGAATTTCTAATATACTGTTTTCTATCGAAAATGATAAAAAGAGTTTTCAATACTACTTTTGAGCCTGCGAGGCTGCATTGCATATTAGCTGACTGGTGGTGGATTGGGCTGCACGCCGCAGCATATCATGGTATTATGCTTGGGATGTATATCTCTATGAGATGTGCTTGGGCTGTAGGAGCCCCTCCGGAGTCTGAACCCCCACAGTGAGCACGGGTACCCAAAATTGGAGTCGGGCTACGTGTCGTAGCGGTCATATCATGCATTGCATTGCATTTAGCTACATCTGCTAGCTGTTATGCTATTTATTGGTATTTGTTGGTACAGGTACAGTGAATATTGATTTTGTGACAGGGTAGCCGATTATAGCTTTACATAGTGCTTTATTGCGGATTTCTTATCTGCGCTGTCTTACCCTTGTTTATTACCACTGAGTCTGGCAGTACTCATTTTACTCCCTGCACCTTGTGTGCAGATCCAGGTACCTCTCAGCAGTGATCCAGTAGCTGTGCGAGGCGACGTTTGTGGATATTCGAGGTAGCTGCAGAGTCCGCAGGACCCGATATTCCTTCTCACTGTCTCTTGATTTCATATTGACTTTTCTTTCCGCACTTGGTATCTTGTAAACCTTTATACACTCATGTTCAGAGTAGAGGCTCATGACTCTTGACCCTTCGGTCTATGGGAGTTGATGTATTATGGGACTTGGTTCCCGTTTTCGTTATATGTATCATTGTTGCTTCGTAAATTAATATGCTTAAATGGGTTAAAGAGAGCTTCTAGCTCCATTGTTAATATTGGATTGGTCGGGCTGGCCTAGCAGTGTGCTGGGCGCCATCACGACCGGATTTGGGGTCGTGACAAGTTGGTATTAGAGCCTAGGTTTACTAGGCCTCGTGAGTCTTGAGCCGGTTAGTAGAGTCTTGTGGATCGGTACGGGGACGCCTGTACTTATAGTCGGGAGGCTGCGAACCTTTAGGAAACACTTCACATTTCTTGGAATTCTTATCGTGCGCACTTGATTCAGCTTGAGATATAATTTTTTGAAATTCCTTCCATACATCCGTGTACGCATCGAGCGCTCAGTAATGTGATTGCCTTATGGCTTGTGATTTCCTCGAATGAGGGGCGAGATAATCTCGGTGAGTTCATGTTGGGCCAGTCAGGATGACTTGAGGCTGGACCTTGTTTATGACTTGAGCATTGAGGTGCTGATTTTGTGAGTGGTGGCAATAGATAATGTATTCAGGGTTTGAAATCCCGTATTTTTGCACTATACAGTGCTGTGCTGAGATGGAATATGCGTCATGTGACAAGCGTGGTGGTATTGTGACTGGGGATTTGGACTTGATCCTTCCTAATTGATAAATTACTGTGTAAAGTGACTGAGACTCTGGGCTTATATCTATGTACTTGGGCTAGTAGCCATGTTTGGGGCCTTGTGCCGATCTGTAGAGTATTAGGGAGGCTTACTAATGGATGAGTTGTTAATTGTTCGACTCTTATCTAAACTGTTGTGTAGCCCTGAGCTATGGGCGTGGTAAATATTTATCATATCTCGTAATGGGAAGGTAAAATGCCTTATGTGTAGTGGAACAAGTTTAAACTCGGGAAGACTAAAGTGATTTTGCTATGTGTATCCTGGTGGAAGGTATTGTGATGAAATGCTAAATTGAGAAGAAGTAGGAGGGTTGATCCTCATGTGTAATTGAAAGGTATTTGATATGTGTTATGATTCGAGCAGGTACAGCGCAGGTTCAAGTATAAATTGTGATAAGATGATTTGTATAGTATTGAGATTTAATGTTGTGGAAATACATTGTGATGCTTTGTTGAGTTATGGATGTATTGTTAGAATGGTTTGGTGATTCTCCGGCAGGTGGATAGGCCAAATTACAAAGGAAACTCTGCCGAAATTTTGGAAAAATATGGGACTTAGAAAGATTTGTGTCACCTAAAGAGAGTGGGCTTATTGGTGGTGCGTGTATTAATGCAAGAATTGCAGAAGAGCTAAGGTCTCTGATGATTCGAGTCTCTGTCAAGGCTTGTAAATGACTTGACATTAATCTCACTATAACATTGTGGCATCATTTGAGTAAAGAATGCTATGAGCGGTAAAATGTGCTTTGATATATGGCTTCGAGCTAAGTTGGGGAGGTTGCTATTGATTAACTGATTGCACTATTGTGTGCTATGTTGATTCTGTCTCTAAGTATGTTGGGAAATTCTGGTAAAGGTTATGGTGCTTCGTAGATTTGAGGAAGGACTAGGGTGTTTTGAACTGCTGTTGGTAAAGAATGTTCAGCGTATAGAAAAGGCAGGTAGCAAATTGTATCTGTATGTAATCATGTCCTGCGATGTCAGAATTCTAACAAAACACGAGTGGTTCTACTCAATAGGATAGTTGAATTACAGCTAAATAAGGGTGAATGATGCCCGAGAATGGTTTTGCAGTGTTCAAGATTTTGCTTGTAACAGTCAGGTGCCTTAAGATTGTGTATGTGGCTAAAGGTGGCGGTTTCGTTAGAAAGGATCAAGGCTTGTGTTATACCATGTGAATGATGGGATTCTAGGTATCCGTATTGAGAAGTAATGATAACAAATAAAAAAAAATCGCGGGAAGTTCATCAAAATAAAGTGTGGTGGAATGTGGTGCTTCGGGAACACCGAGAGAGTATTCGGTGGCCTATGGGTCTTAGACCGTGTGGTCTTGTGTACGAGTCTTGTGTGGTAAAAAGGGTTGAGGCATTGTCGTGCTACAGTAAAGACTGATATGAAATTAGAGATGAATCAGAAAGGAAACTGGGTAAATGGAACAACTTGTTAATAAACCAGAATGGTATAAAAAGGAATACGATTGATTCCTGGTATGTGGTTGAAGTAATGAGTCTTGGAGATATTGTGCAGCAAAGCTCTGGAATGCTGACAGTTGTGTAACTTGATATGGGTATAAGGACTCAGTCCTGGCAGTTTAACTTATGCAATGTAATTGGGAGAAAGAGTTTATGATATGTTTCATCATGGTTTGAAAATGAGTATATTCCTGTCGATATGCGGAGCGTGGAATATGTAATGAGTTTTCTCTATATGGGATCATGAAAGCCCTTGACTAGTTGAGTGCGCCGATGTTTGCGGCGTAGGAAAGGAATATGAATTTCCATGTTATCTTAGGGTGGTGTGGCATATGCGATGTGTGATGGAAAGTTGATAATGACATATTCAAGGTTTTGTGATCAGTTCATAATATATGGGAAGTCATTAAAATTATTTAGCAGCGCGGGCAGCTGCATGTGATTTAAAGAATCGATCTTTCTGGTGATTAAAGAAAATGGTATTGCTATTCTAGTAATTTGGCAGGGTATATGGTCCAAAAGGACAAGGTAATGTAAACAGATAATATCCAGTGGTATGGTGGTATTCTCTTGTTGGATCGACTATAATAATTGAGTCGTTGATGGCATAGTGAAATTTCTGAATGGCTTTCGTGGTATGAATGGACGCTTGATGTGCGTTATTTATTCGTACGGTGGAATACAAAATCAGGCATAGTGATTCATGTGTTATATATGTGTTGGAGACTTGAAGTTCTCGTTAGTCCGCCTATGCGGTGGTTGTATATCATGTGTATCAACATCGTTTAGTGATTATTGGAAATCGGAAGCCCTAGTGGCTCTCTGTTAACTTGATATGACGAATTTGGATTATGATACTTGATTGCTGACTGGTCATCATTGGGCCAGGTTGTCTAGACTAATGTGATGTAGACTATGATGGTATGGCACAAATTGTGTAGCAGAGTGCATCAGAGTATGCTCCAGCGGGGTAGTTGTACCTCAGGACCAGCAGACGGCTGGTGGGTATTGCTTTGTCGGTTGGGCCTTCGTGGCGGATATCAGTGCAGAGGTTTCTATCGTTGATTTGGTTATGGTATTGAGTAACTTTGTCGGATACGTTTCTTGCGGCCGAACTTGAGGCTATATATGTTTACCATAATGAGCAACTTGACTCGACGCACATTTCTTTGGCGAGGGTTCTATATGGATCGGGTGGCGCGCCGCCACAAGTACTGTTATTTGGATCGGGTGGCACGCCGCCACAGGTACTGTTATTTGGATCGGGTGGCACACCGCCACGGGTATGTCATTGGAGCGGGTTGCACGCCGCAACGGTGTAATGTGAAAATAGAGTTAGTTATATATTACCTGGTATACAATACTTCCTAGCTTCTGAGGAAAAGTCTGTATTGAGTATCGCTTGGCGAATGGCACATCGGTTGTGTCCTTTTCAGGATTTGATAGCATACGTTAATTGTTTCACCGTGGGTGAGGTTGATTGCTTGGGTTCAAGACCTAAATATGTGTGTGGCTGATCGTTTTGAGCTTGGTAAATTAAGGTGCTTCATGAGTAATAGTGTTTGGGTAGAATCATGAATCGTGGCAAGGCCACGTGATGTTATGACCCCTCGAGGAGGATTCAGGTACTCTATTTCTATGATGCGAGACGCGATCTCAGTTCTATGTTATGATGACACAAAGGAATTGAATTACATCTCTCTTGTTGAAGACAGTTATCATGATTTGAGTATGTTCGGATGTCTCTATTGGAGCTTGTGTTGTGCTCGTTGTGGCTTGGGCCGGTGTTGAGGTGACATGTCACCAGTGCGGTGTGTTATAATCGAAATGATCATTTGAGTCATTATGGAGAGATAACATATGTGATTTCAGTGGGTTAGAAAGGTAATACCGAGATGTGGGTCCGAAATCTATTGTGGTATCAGTTAAAGTGAAATGGATTCATGAATGGTTGACCTGAGAGATGGGTTCGATATATCGCGTGTTCGGTTGCCGTGGGCATGATATGAAGGTGTTGGAACAAGACTCTATCTAATGAAAAAGGTTTTTCAGATGGTATTTGGTTATCGTGGGAAATTATTATGATTAGAGACTATTGTCTCGAGTGATTGGGTTGTTCGATACATCATATGATCCCACCCGGAGCGGTGAGTATGGCTTATTGCAGTGGATTCTAGTGTATCCTGAGTATAGGCATGAGAATTGCAATTGGTATATGATTTCGGCAATGTACAATGTGGTTTATGGTTCAGATGGTCTGTGAAATTTCAGCTATATCGTATTGTCGGACTTATGATAGATAGGGTGACGTGGTATCACCCCGAATATATGCTTGGTAAGGTCATTCAGCTATTGATATGCTTCTAGTACCACTCTGGTACGCTCGAGGACGAGCGTTTGCTTAAGAGGGGGAGAATGTGACGACCCGGCCCGTCGTCACGGGAATTACCACCCCGTTATGTCGAAATTGTATGTTTTATGCTTTTATATCAGTGTTAAAGTCTATCGGGTGAGTTAGGAGTGATTTGGATTGGAAATGAGGCATATAGCCTTTTTGAAAGAAACTTGAATATGGAAAGTCAATATGGAGTTGACTATTTGGTTAGAGGGCTCGAAATCGGATTCTGATGATTCGGTTAGTTCCGGGAGGTGATTTGTGACTTAGGGGAGCGATCGAAATTGAATTTGGAGGCCCGGTGTAGAAATAGGCTTGAATTGGCTAAGGTTGAATTTTGGCGAAATCCGAACGGTAGGTGAGATTTTGATCCTGGGGTCGGAATGGAATTCCGACAGTTGCAGTAGCTCCGTTAGGTGATTTTGGATGTGCCTGCAAAATTTCAGGTCATTCGGACGTCGTTTGGTCGGGTTTTTGATTGAATGTGTAATTCGGAATGTTTTAAGGAATTTAGGCTTGAATTTGATGTGAATTATGGATTTTGATGTTGTTAGACGCGTTTTGAGGATTGGAGCAAGTTTGAATAAGGTATTAAGATGTGTTGGTGGCTTTGATTGAGGTCCCGGGGGTCTCGGGATCACTTTTGGATGCCTAACGGGCAAATTTTGTTCATAGAGTTGCTGCAGAAAATTGCAGTCAGTGATTGCTCTATGCGATCGCATAGAGCCATTGCGATCGCATAGAAGAGCTTGGAGGGGTGAGAAAAATGTACTATGCGATCGCATAGAAAGGGGTGCGATCGCATAGGTTTATCAGACTGTGCATTGCGATCGCATAGCCTGTGTTGCGATCGCAGAGAAGAAAAGATGAGGCCTGGAAGGTTGTGCTATGCGATCGCGGGAGTGCATTGCGATCGCATAGAAGGGGAAATTGGCAGGGAAAATTTAACTCTATGCGATCGCATAGGGTCATTGCGATCGCATAGAAGGAATGGTCTGGCAGTGAAACTAAGACCAGAACAGAACCAGTCGCGGGTTTAATACCCAAAACCTCCATTTTTGAGTTCCAAGAGAAGAAATTGACGGGAGATTGCTAGGAAATCATCGGGGTTTCGTTGGAGGTAAGTTTTGTGGCTTAATTACATCATTTTAACATGAAATCCTTGGTTAAATCCTTGTAAATGGAAGATTAAAGGTGGGTTTGAGCCCTAGGCCTAAATTAAAGAAAAACACCGATTTGAGTGGGCAAATGGAGTCCGATTTTGGTAAATTTTATATGCCTAGACTCGTATCGAGATGAGGATTCCGAATATGTAACTTTTGTAATTTTTTGACAAGCGTACCGAAAGTCGGGTTTTGACAACTTTGGGAATTATGATGTGAATTGAGTTGTTTTGATTGGGTATCGTCCCATTGGCCTAATTTGTTGTATTTCTACTGTATTTGATCAGATTCTACGCGTGTGGAGCTTGATTCTCGTGGAAAGGGCATTGCGGAATAGTCGTCGCGCTGTATTGAGGTGAGTAATAGATGTGGGTGATGACCAGCGGGTTTGAAACCCCGGTATACCACTTTGTGATGCTGTATAGCGGCGAGACACGTACTCTCTTGTGAGTGCGGGGTCGATTGTGATTGGGGACTATGACTTAGTCCGACTTGTTGATACCGTATTATGATATTAGGCTATTCTTGAGCCGTCGAACCTCCTTCTCGGATGGTTGCATGTTATATATTGTGATAATGGCCACTCTTGAGCCGAGGAACCCCCTTCTTGGGCGGTTGAGTATACTTGTGGGCCATGAGCCAGTTATTGGATCCCGCGAGGATCGTTATCATTGTCTTATCATATAGACATGCTAGTTTACTACTAGTCCGCAGATATTTCTGTTATTATGCTAATTCCAATCTCTGGAACTTGATATTACTGTTTTCCAACTGAAAAATGATAAAAAGAGTTTTCAAAAACTACTTTTGAGCCTGCGAGGCTGTATCTGCATATTAGCTGACTAGTAGTGGATCGGGCCGCGCGCCGCAGCGAGATATATGTTGGATCGGACTGCACGCCGCAGGAATATCTCTATGAGATGTGCTTGGGCTGTAGGAGCCCCTCCGGAGTCTGAACCCCCACAGTGAGCACGTGTACCCAAAATTGGAGTCGGGTTACGCGCCGTAGCGGTCATATCATGCATTGCATTACATTTAGCTACATCTGCTAGCTGTTATGCTATTTATTGGTATTTGTTGGTACAGGTACAGTAAATATTGACTCTATGACAGGGTAGCTGATTATAGCTTTACATAGTGTTTTATTGCGGATTTCTTATCTGCGCTGTCTTACTCTTGTTTATTACCACTGAGTCCGGCAGTACTCATTTTACTCCCTGCACCTTGTGTGCAGATCCAGGTACCTCTCAGCAGTGATCCAGTAGCTGTGCGAGGCGACGTTTGTGGATATTCGAGGTAGGTGCAGAGTCCGCAGGACCCGATATTCCTTCTTACTGTCTTGATTTTGTATTGACTTTTCTTTCCGCACTTGGTATCTTGTAAACCTTTATACACTCATGTTCAGTAGAGGCTCATGACTCTTGATCCTTCGTTCTATGGGAGTTGATGTATTATGGGACTTGGTTCCCCGTTTTCGTTATATGTATCGTTGTTGCTTCGTGAATTAAAATGTTTAAATGGGCTAAAGAGAGCTTCTAGCTCCGTTGTTTATATTGATTGGTCAGGCTGGCTTAGCAATGTGCTGGGCGCCATCACGACCAGATTTGGGGTCGTGACAAAAAGACTTCAAGCTTGAAGTCTGAAGTCTAAAAGAAAAGAAAAGGAAACTGGAAAAAAGAAAAGAAAAGAAAAGAAAAGAACAAATAAGGGGAAAGCTCAGGAGACATATCCTGCTAAGCTAAGTCCCCATCCTTTTTAAATTCTTGTTTTGAGCATGATTTTTATGTGTAGTTCTGCTTTTCTTTTTAACCTTCTCTAATTAGACTAGTTGCATGCTTAGATTATCTGCTATTTTGACTTCGTTTCTTGTTTTTCTTAATTTGTTTTCTCATTTTAAGCATGAATCCCTGATTAACTGTTTATTACACTTGACTATGTATGCTCGAGCCTTTTAGGGTTTTTGTTAGTCTTTAACATGAAAATGTTCTGAGTATGCCTCTTATGTCAAATCTGATATACTGTGCATACAATCTGAATTGTGAAGTTATTTGATTGAAATTCAACAATATTCAAATTTCCCTCTGAGTTTTGGTTAAATGAAAAATGATTGTGATTTTGTGACTATGTGTGCAATTTGATATGAAAAGGCTATATTTGTAATAGATTCATATTATTAGACTACAATTAAGCTTAATATGCTCTTAGGTGATATTGGTTATAGTTTTTTAGACAAATAATTGGATAAGTTGATTAATTTTGAAAACATAAAAGTAGTTCAATTAGATTAAAAATGAAAATAACATAAAAAGTGGCTAAAATTGAAATAACAATAGAGTGGTTAGTGTTAAAACTGGCTAACTCTGTAAAATTCTAAGTCTGAATCACAGTGGTTAGTTCTGAAATTAGTTTAACTCTTAGTAATAGACAATAAAAGCCTAAGATGGCTAAATTTGTAAATCTTAAACTAGCCTTAAAAGGGCTATTGAATAATAGTGTTTAATTTTGTAAAAGCCAAGTCCAAAATATTGGACTGGCTGAAATTGAAAGGCTTAAACCTTGATAAATAAAGGGGCTAGTCCTGCAAATTAACTCTAACATAAAAATTAAAAGAATACTTCTTTAAAAGAGGTTAAAATTGAAATGAAGTTAAGACTCTAATTTGGCTAAGTCTTAAAGAGTTATATAACAATGGCCAGAAGATAAATAAGGGTTAAAATTGAATACCCAGACCTGGATAAGATCAGGTAATTAGTAATCAACAATAAGGGTATAAGAGGAAATGAAAATGGCATAATTGTGGATTTAATAGAGCCTATAAGGACAATTTAGACATTTAGGCATAGTATTTCTGTAATATTGCACAAAACAAAGGGTATAATAGACCCAATAAAAAAGCAAATCAGTTAATAACCTTAGCAAGTGTGGGTATACTAGTAATACACCCAAAATAGAACCTAATAGAACCTTCCAGCACATGCTGGAAGGCAAATTTAAATCTGAAATAGGTATTAAAGTGTAACAAATAAAAGAATTAAGGGGAGGGAATTAGGAATAACTTTCTCAAATTCCCCCCCCCCCCCCAAAATTTCACCAATACTATCTATAAATAGGCTGGAATAGAGACTGATTAGAGGCCGGATTTTGAATGAATTCAGAGATATACTGAAAATACAAACACATAGGGTAAGTTTCTGAGTATTAGTCGAAGCTTTGCTCTGAAGCTCTGTAGAAATTCCTCTGTTATCTGCTGGTTATTTGGGTTTTCTACTGGTTTTCTGCTATTGTGTTACTGGGTATTGCTTTGCTGATTCTGGAATCCATACTTGACTGCTGAACTTGATTGTGTTGTTGTGATTCATTCATCTCATCTGCTGTTGCATTACTGCTGTGATCTACCTACTTATTCCTCATCTTCATCTCCTTTAGACTCATAAACTTACCTTGCTGAATCAGGTACACAGCTGAACCTCGTGTAATTGCAGTTGAATTGAAGTGGATGAATAAAGCAAATTGAATTTTCAATGAGCTCTTCTTCTGAATTTATTTTGTATTTAGATTAGGATTAGTTGAAACTGTAATTCAGTAGGAATTATTGTATAATTGATTCATGAGAGACACGGATGAAGGCTGGAACAATGTAATAGTGTAGTAAGTAGATTAGCGTAGTTATAGTGACCGTAATCACCGAATTAGTTTAAAATAGGCTAATAATTAATCTGATTCACTCAATCTAAAAGCGAATTCGCAATAAGTAGATTAACATTAATGTTATGCATGTGCGTTAAGTAGTTCAATCCAGTACCTGTTAATTCAATCTTGACAGTTTAATAACAATTAAGAAGGTATAGGTAAAACTGATAATCAAGTATGAAGTTATAAAACACATAGTTCAGTTAAATGAGTTACATAAAATAGTTTAATGTTTAATACAATTGGTTAATTCTCTGGAAGTTACAATTAATTGGGATTAATGTATTGTCAGGTAAATTTCATATAGTTGAACATATTTTGTCATTTTAGTTAATTAATAACTTGTTTAGTAGATTAAAATTAGTCATTGAACCATAGAGGCAAAATCAGTTGGTTAATTAGATTCCACTTACATCAGATAGTTAAAATTAGAAATTGTTAAGGTAATTCTGTATTATCTTCTATTCATTCAATAAATACAATTCAAATTTGTTCTCTACTGGTTCTGAATATTTATATATGATGAGTTTTAATTTTAGTTCTTGTTCTTCAATCATGTCTAGTTTGGGCCTAACGAATAGTGATGGCCTGAATATGGAACGGTTCATAATTGAGCCTTATGTTGGACATTTTCAACGTATTCTGGGTTTTAAGACCCAGACGCATGAACTGATATGCTGAAATGAGCACAGACAGCCCAGGCCCATGTAATATAAAAATAAGGCCTGGACTTAAATTCTGGAAAAGACAATAAACTAGAGAAAAACCAAAAATAGAAAATATAGTATATATATAGGAATGGACTATAAAATCAAGTGGGATGAGCCTCGCATTGGAAACAAAACAGCGGGGCCCCCATATAAATGAATAGTTATATAATAGACTCGAAAAGGTTGATAGTTAATTTCACAACCCTTCTAAAAGATTAAAAGCCGATAGATGATATAGGCGCGACTTTAAAAATATACTTTCCCTAATACGAGTGCACATTTGATGTGACTCAAATCATAAATCTCAGCGAAGCCGAAACGTATTAAAAGTCACAGGCGTACTTGTTGCGGTGTGACTAGAAATACATTTTTGCGACGTCGCAATTCGTAAAATATTCAAAGCAAAACACGTTCATATTGTTAAAAGGCATGTAATAAATCATATAAATTCAAGAACGACAGTTGAGCGACCGTGATAAAACCACGGAATCTGGGAGTGCCTAACACCTTCTCCCGGGTTAACAGAATTCCTTATCCGGATTTCTCGTTGCGCGGACTGTTAAAAACAAAGTCAACTTGCTCGGATTCGGGATTAAACGGTGACTTGGGACACCATTATTTTCCCAAGTGGCGACTTTGAAATTTTTAATAAAATCCCGAACCGATTGTCGTTTATTTGGAAAAACTCCTTCCTCATTGTTATTATATCCTTCTACGGTGTATTTATAATATCGAGGTATACCTTATTCTCTTAATCAGGGAAATCAAAAAGGTAGTAAAAAGGGAGGTGTGACAGCTCTGACGACTCTGCTGGGGATAAGCAACCCAGAACTTCGGGTCAGGGTTTAAGAATTCGAGCTCGTTAGAATTGCCGTTCTTAGTATTATTTGATTTTTGTTACATGCTTTGACCAACATGCTATGTGTTTTATCGCTTTAATATTATGTGGATTGTATATATAAAATTGTGCCGAAAACCCTTCTCTTCTTTACCTCTGGGGATGTGCTTATTGGTTGAGACTCCCCTTTCTGTTAAGTTATACCCAAAATAAGAAATAGAGGCCGGATAAGTTACAAAGCCGGATGACCCCGCGGGTCATCGGTACGTAGCCCCCTCCTCGATTCGAGTTGTCCACTCGGATACACAGTCTAGCACCATATGAAACTATAAGATATTGAACATAGGTTTAGGACGATTATTTGCATCATAATTGACTTAGGGGACTCAACACAGGGGTTGGGTCCGTCTAGGATAAGTAACCCGGTAATTAAAGACCGAGCATATTATATGTTGCATTTTAATTGTCTTAGATCATTAGGCGGACCGGCCAAATTCCAGATAAAAAAAAAGAAAAAGAAAATTCAGAAAAAAGAGCATTGAAATATTAGTGAAAAGTTGTTGGAAAATTCGAAAAGAAAATCTGAAAACAGGAAAAAACATTGTTGTTAAAATAATTGGTCAAATAATCTTACCGAACTACGCAGGTTTGATTCTCGCCATTAGGTGGGATACGTAAACAACCCTTGACGGGTCCAACCACCCTTTTAGAAAATGACCAAAAAAATATTGAATTTTAGTTTCAAAATAATCGAGGTGATTGTTGTTTTTGGAAATAGCCGAATGTTCCGAAAGGGCGCCGGAAGGCTGTTTTGGCAAAAATGGCCACTTCGAAGTCATAAAAGCCTGAAAAGGTTAGCTCTGTCAAGAAAACGAAAATTGGCTTTGAAAAATATTTTTTCTTTTTCTAAATAAAATCGCTTTTAATAAATGTGCAGGATGAGCGCAGTATAGAATGAACCCTTCACCTTAATGAATAAAATCCCTTTGGAGTTGAGACTATGGTGGAACGATATGGGTCAAGAAGGACAAGATTGGGTTAAATGTTATATAAAGGACCTTACGGGATTGATGGACATAATTCCCCGTGGTGATATAATTCGGGCACTTGTCATATGTTGGGATCCCGCATATAATGTTCTACACTTCTCGGACTTCGAGATCACTCCTACTTTAGAGGAAACTGCTTACTATATCGGGAAAAATGAGGTTCCCTTGAAAGAGAAATACCCGGTGGCTCTGAGGGCGATAACAGTGCACAGATTCCTCGATTCTCTGAAGATTGCTAGGAACGTCCACAATGAAGACTTGGTTAATGGGTTTTGTTCTTTGAATTTCATCTACAGCAGATATGGACATATTGGGGGGTTCAATGACCCTACGAACAAGCTCTATAGTAAATCCAACCGAGTCAAGTGGGAAGAGCATATGCGATATGCCTTTATAGTGGCATTCCTTGGGCTAATCATATTCCCAAAAAAAGATGGAAACATTGATACAAGGGTCGCTGGGGTGGCCAACACTCTTCGTGTACAAGATAATAGCACACTGGCACCAATGATTATAGCTGATATCTTCCGTGCCCTCACATCCTGCAAAGCGGGGCATGACTTCTTTGAGGGTTGCAATTTGATTCTCCAGATTTGGTTGATAGAACATTTGTGTCGTCATCCTCCGTTCTCAAGTTATGGGTCGTCTGAGAAGACGTGCATTGAAGAGTTTTATATGAGAACAAAAGAAGTTAAGCTGTCGGAGGGAGCAAAAGATTGGATTTCATACTTGCGATCGTTGACCTCAAGCCAAATTGATTGGGCATACAGATGGTTTCCCCTTGATGAGGTGATGTATATGCCAACAGAAGGGTCGCATTTATTGATCATGGGTCTTAAAAGCATTCAGCCTTATGCACCGTACAGGGTACTACGACAGCTTGGAAGATATCAAGTTATACCAAAAGACGGGGACCTCAGCTTAAAAGCAGTAGAGATTAGCCCGGATGGACAGTTCCCGGAAGCAAAGATCCGACAGATTTGGAATGAATGTCAAAACTTGAAGGTAGAAACTTGTGTGGCAAATCGAGCTTAGGGAGAAGTATTGCCAGGGTATGCCGCATGGTATCGCTGGGATGTCGAGCATGATAGACCACTGAAAAGGCCTCACATTCAAGATTTGGCCGAGCAGTCTAAGGAACACAGAAATTGGGTGGCCAGAGAAAATGAGTATAGAGCCAAGATCAGCTTGCTAGAGAAACAATTTCGAGATCTCCAATTCGAGAGCGGTTTACAAGCAGCATCTGACGAAGGAGAAAAGTAGCAGCTAAGAAAGGAGAATGAAATCTTAAAGGCTCAAATCGCAAAAATGAAAATTGCATCCGAGACCCCAGTTCGCCTAGCCCGCGATGAGAAGTTGATTGAAAATCTTCAGCGCAAAGTGAATGACTATAGCTTCGATCTTGATAAAGCAGAAAAGGAGTTAGTTAGGGTTTGGAGACGACTAGCCAGAGATGCAGAGGAAAGAGCTAGAATGGTTTAGCAATTGCAAGATAAACACGAGGTTGAGGTAGCTCGATTGAGAAAGAAAGTCATTACAACTGCAGTCAAAAGTAGCAAGATAATCAAAGAATTTGAAGAAGAGAGAGAGAGCATTGTTACACGGCTATGGCTCGGTTAGATTTTGAGTTACAACAACTATAGAAAGAGAACCAACAAACCTTAGACGCTCGCGCCAAACAGATCAGCAAGTTGCTTTAAGAAAAAAGGGTCATTCGAGAAAGAATCGTCAATATTGCTCAGTACATCACCAGAAAATGCCAAGTGTGTGAAGATATGTCCCAGGCAACATTCACATCTGCAGTAAAGTTCTTTGCAAAGCAAGTCATGTCTGACCTAGATAAACTCCAAAGTGGATTGGCATATAGGCCCGCGACAAGACCGAACGATGTCTCGCGGGCACTAGGAGTATTAATGTACTCATAGGGCATGCATTTTGTATCTGTATTCCTTTTGCATTTGTAGCACAACATCATTTTGTAATCAATGTTTTTGAGTATCAATGAAAAAATTCAAAAGAAGTTGTTATCATTCTTTTTCCGCTTTATACCAAATGTCTGGGCGATAGGCAAATATGTAGGAACGGAAAAACAAAATTGAAAAAGAAATTGAAAAAAAAAAGAAAAAGAAAAGCAATAGAAAAGAAAAAAAAGAGAGAATAGGAAAAAAAGAAATGGTAGTTCAAAGAGGAATAAAATGCCGGAATAATGCATAATGATCAAGGTCAAAAGTTGTGGTTTTTAATCGTTACATTTTACCCCTTATGAACTAACTATTAACGAGTTATGTTGTTGATGAGTATCAGATTTCAGCTGGCAACTGGCATTCTAGCACAACATCATTACCATACACGATCAAAAGCTATGTCTAAGGCTTTGACTCAGGAGATTGAACCTACCATCATGGACCCAGTACAGGAAGAAGAGGTTGTAGATGTTGCGGGTATGAAAGAGGAGATGTATAAGCTAAAGCAGCAAATGTCGGAAATGTACCAAGCCTGGTCTAAGGGTCAACCTTTGCCCACATATCCAGCCAATCCTGCATATGTCCCTCCCGCAAATCCTAATCCTGAACCACATACCATAAACTCATCCTCCACGTATCCAAGTTACCAACACTACTATGCCACAACTTCACAGGCACCACCACCACTATCCAAACAGATTCCACCTCAACCACCTCAGGTCGCACCGGTATATGTGGCACCACCACTTGTTGCTCTGTATAAATCGTCAAGTGAACTAGTGTTCTATGTGCAAGACACGCATTATTATCCACCGGAGCCAACACTCAGGTAGCACGACTCATATACCCCACTTATAGATATGACGGAATAAAAGCCAGTCAGGAACTTGGAGCAAGAAGAGATGGCACGGAAGATGAGAAGTTTAGAACAATCTTTCCATGACATACAAGGGCTAGGAGGCCAAGTAAGCGTCGCATATAAAGATTTATGTTTGTTTCCAGAAGTGTAACTCCCGGCTGGATTCAAGCTACCTAAGTTTGATATGTACGATGGACATGGGGATCCGATAGCCCATCTAAGGGGTTATTGTAGAAAGATGCGTGGTGTAGGGGGGATAGATGAACTATTGATGGCTTATTTTAGTCAGAGTTTGAGCGGTTCTGCACTGGAGTGGTATACCCGTCAGGATCACACCAGATGGTTCATCTAGGATGATTTAGCTCAGTCATTCGCTAACCACTTCCAGTACAATTTGGAGATAATTCCAGACAGGCTGTCACTAACAAAAATAGAGAAGAAGCACGTGGAAAGTTTCTGGGAGTACGGTTTTAGATGGAGGGAACAAGCAGCACGAGTGGACCCTCCTATGAAGGAAACAGAAATGGTGGACTCCTTTCTAGAGGCCTTAGAGCCTACTTACTATGGTCATCTGGTATCAGCTATTGGTAAAACTTTTAATGAAGTGGTGAAAATGGGAAGTTTCGTAGAAGTGGGATTGAAAACCAATAAAATCATGAGTTTTTTGGCTATTAAGGCCACGAATCAGGTGATACAAACCGGAAATGGGGGATCTATCGGTAAAAAGAAGAAGGAGGAGGTCACAGTTGTTGAAAGTAGACCGTGGTCTCGGGGCCAAAATATATACCCTCACCCACCTCGCCCATACTAACCATACCCACCAGCACCTTACAAGCCACCTCCATCATATTATCCCCCCACAATCCTTATTATTCCATCCCACATGCTCAATATTACCCACCGCCTCCACATGTATGGCGAGCCCAAACCCCGTAAAACATCTACCACACACAAAACACCTACCCACCTTCCAGAACATATAAAAATTCAAACAGACCCAGCTTCCGTCCAGATCCGGAAGTGAGAAACAGAGCCCAAACAAAGAAAACATTCACTCCACTAGGGGAGTCATACACCAGTCTTTATCATCGCCTGAAAGAGTTAGGGATGCTAAGCCCAATTGAGCCAAAACTTCCAAACCCACCACCCAGAAACATTGACCAATCAGTCCGATGTGAATATTGTTCCGGGGCGCCGGGACACGACACTGAAAAGTGTTGGCACTTGAAATCCGCCATACAAGAGCTTATTGATACTAAGAGGATCGAGGTGCAGGCTCTAGAAACTCCTAATATTACACAGAATCCATTACCAGCCTATCATGAGACGCACATGATAGAGTTGGAACAAGGAGAAAGCAGTAAGCAACCGTCCTAATCGGTGATGATGATAAAAGCCAATAGCAAAATGGAAATAAAGGTTGAGAAATAGAAAGCGACAGCCGAGTTGCCAGTGAAAAAGCCACCAGTTGTTGAAACTATGAAAATAGTAGTGCGAGGAGCTAAGCCGTTGTTGACAGTAAAAGGAGCATATGTGGAACCTGTAGTCATTAAACCGGTGGTGCAAATGGCAATTGTAGACACTAAAGCCATACCGTGGAACTATAACAAAGTCATAGTGACGTACAGGGGAAAGGAGGTTACGCGAGAGGTCAATGAAACACATGGCCTAACTCGTTCAGGGTGATGCTTTGCCTCGGAAGAGTTGAGGAAAACGAAAGTGGTGAAAGAGAATCCTAATCATATGAAGAAAGCGGTTTCTAAAGAAGAAGCAGAAGAGTTTTTGAAAAAGATGAAAGCTCAAGACTATTCAACAGTAGAGCAGCTAAGAAAGAAGTCTGCGCAAATTGCATTGCTTTTATTGTTAATTCATTCAGAAGAGCATACGAAGGCGTTAATGAATATTCTGAACAAAGCACATGTCCTCGAGAAAATCTTAGTTTGCCATCTTGAAAAGATCACGAACAAAATCTTTGAGATGAACAAGATAACATTCTCAGATAATGAATTGCCACTTGAAGGGACGGAACACAACAAAACACTTTATCTTACTGTCAAGAGCGAAGAATCTGTGGTTACCCAGGGCCTAGTAGACAACGGGTCGAGTGCAAACATTTTTCCACTCTCAACTTTGGGAAAGCTGAAGATTAATCCTAATAGAATCCGTCAAAACAGTGTGTGTGTGTACGGGGCTTTGACGGAGGAAGCAAGAATACTTTGGGGGATATTGTGTTGGAAGTTACCATTGGACTGGTGGACTTCACCATGGAGTTCCAAGTGTTAGATGTCACTGTTTCTTATAATCTGTTATTGGGACGTCCGTGGATCCACGCGGCCAAAGTTGTACCATCTTCTCTGTACCAGATGGTAAAATTCAAATGGGAACAGCAGGAAATCATAGTGCATGGAGATGATGATGTCTGTAATACCATAATGCCTTTTGAGAAAATCGAATGGGGCAAGGGCCCATGGGTATATCAGGTGATGGATGCTGTGATAGTTAACAAAATATCCGAAGGGGAGGGCATGCCAATTCCTACAGTGGCTCCTATAGTAGTAATGGTGGCTAAAGAAATGATCAGAAATGGGTTCGCACCAGGAAAACATTTGGGGATAACTTTACAAGAGATAACACAACATGTCCACTTGTCGGGAAATAATGATACCTTTTGCCTGGGTTTTAAGCTTACTTATGCCGACATCCAAAGATCCAAAAGAATTAAGAAGAAAAGTTGGACCCTCCCGAAACCAATTCCAAAATTATCTGACACCTTTACTAGGCTTGGTACACGAAGACATATGACAACTACTATGCCAAGTTATGCTGAAATAAGGCCGGATGTGGAGCTTCTCGCAAGGTTTGAAATGTTGTTCGAGGATGTAAACATGTTGGAAATGGGTGAGGGGACGAGTAGGATGGATGTCCAATTCGTGGGACCCATCGCTGCACTTGATAATTGGGAAGCTACTCCTCTTTCGATGAGGAGGGAGTTGTGGTAGTTAGCCTTAAAAATATTTCATCTTTCCCAAAGCCGTTTTATTTTGTAATCCCACACCCCACTGAAATCAAATGTATCCAACCTCTGTTATCTTTTTGAAACAATATCAATGAAATGCAATTTCTTTCTTTCTTCACTTTGCCTTATTTTATTTTTTATCTTCTTTTGTATAGTTCAATATTTGCTGATTCCAATGATATGTCATGTATGAAGGATTCCCGGTCCAGTCTTGACAATCGAATAGTTATACAAAAAATTGAAAATGAAAGTGAAATAGAATATGAAGATGAGGAAATACTGGAGGAAATTAGTAAAGATTTGAATCAATATGAGGAAAAACCCAAGCCAAACTTAAATGAGACAGAAGCTATTAATCTGGGGAGTGAGGATAATGCCCGAGAAACAAAGATCAGTGTACATTTAGAGGCTTCCCTCAGAGAAGATCTAATAAAGTTATTACATGAATACAAGGACATATTTACTTGGTCCTATAATGACATGCCCGGACTCAGCACTGATCTGGTGGTACATAAATTGCCCATTTATCCAGAATGCCGGCCGGTACAACAGAAGCTAAGAAAGTTTAAAACGAACATCATCATGAAAATAAAAGAAGAGGTTAATAAGAAATTTGAGGCGAAGGTCATACGAGTTACTAAATACCCCACCTGGTTAGCAAATGTTGTGCCAGTTTCGAAGAAAGATGGAAAAACCAGGGTGTTAATTACAGAGACCTTAACAAGGCTAGTCCAAAGGATGATTTTCCATTGCCAAATATCCATATACAGATTAACAATTGTGCCAAGCATGAAATTGGCTCTTTTGTAGATTGTTATGTGGTTATCATCAAATCCTAATGGACGAAGAAGACGCAGAAAAGACAGCCTTTATCACGCCTTGTGGAACATATTGTTATAGAATGATGCCGTTTGGGTTGAAGAATGTCTACATATATGAGGTCAATGACCACTATGTTTCATGATATGATTCACTGAGAGATAGAAGTGTATGTAGACGATGTCATCATTAAGTCCAAAAAGCAATGTGATCATGTCAAAGATTTGAGGAAATTTTTTCAGAGGCTTCGAAGATATAATCTTAAGCTCAATCCAGCAAAATGTGCTTTTGGGGTACCTTCAGGAAAGTTATGGGGTTTATAGTAAGCCGGCGTGGTATTGAATTAGATCCATCGAAGACAAAAGCAATCCAAAATTTGCCTCCGCCGAAGAACGAGAAGGGAGTAATGAGCTTACTAGGCATGTTGAACTATATTAGCAGGTTCATTGCTCAGTTGATATCAACATGTGTGCCTATTTTCAAGTTGTTGAAGAAAGATGCAGCAGTAAATTGGACTAGTGAATGCCAAGAAGCCTTTGATAAGATTAAAGAATATTTTGGCTAATCCTCTAATGTTAGTTCCTCCGGAATCGGGAATACCTTTGATCTTGTATTTGACTGTGCTAGACAACTCTTTTGGCTGCGTACTGGGGCAGCATGATGAGACTGGAAAGAAAGAGCAGGCGATATATTACCTCAGCAAAAAGTTTACATCTTATGGGGTAAAATACACTTAGTTAGAAAGAACGTGTTGTGCATTAACCTGGGTTGCTCAGAAACTTAAACACTACTTGTCAGCTTATACTACATATCTGATATCACGGTTAGATCCATTGAAGTATATATTTCAGAAGCCCATGCCTATAGGAAGACTTGCTAAATGGCAGATTCTACTCACAGAATTTGACATCGTCTATGTAACACGTACGACAATGAAGGTGCAAGCAGTTGCAGATCATCTAGCAGAGAATCCAGTGGATGATGAATATGAGCCGCTAAAGACATATTTTTCGGATGGTGAGGCAATGAATGCTGAAGAAATAGAGCAAAGTGACAAGCCAGGTTGGAGAATGTACTTCGACGAAGCCGTCAACAATAAAGGAGTTGGAATTGGAGCAGTACTTATTTCAGAAACGGGTTAGCACTATCCCGTTACCGCTCAGCTTCAATTTTTCTATACAAACAATATGGCCAAATATGAAGCGTGTATACTGGGATTGAGGATGGCAATAGATATGGGTGTTCAAGAGATTTTGGTCATGGGTGACTTGGATCTTTTGATACATCAAATTCAGAGAGAATGGGAGACAAGAGATTTGAAATTGATACCTTATTGGCATTGTCTACCTGAGCTATCCCATAGATTTCAATCTATAGAGTTTAAACACATCCCAAGAATGCACAATGAAGTAGTAGATGCTCTGGCCACATTATCCTCTATGCTGCATCATCCGGATAAAGCCTATATAGATCTACTTCAGATACAGGTGTGTGATCAAAATGCTTATTGTTTTGTTGTGGAAGAAGAGCTAGATGGAGAACCGTGGTATCATGACATCAAGGAATACTTGAAGACAGGAAAGTACCCAGAACAAGCCACTGGAGATCACAAGAGGGCTATAAGATGATTAGCAAATGGGTTTTTCTTCAGTGGAGGGATTGTATATAAAAGAACACCGGACTTGGGATTGCTGAGATGTGTGGATGCGCAACAAGCTGACATGATTATGACTGAGGTACATGCGGGAGCTTGCGGACCTCATATGAGCGGGTATGTTTTAGCAAAGAAGATTCTGAGAGCAGGATATTACTGGCTCACCATGGAACGGGATTGTATTAGATATGTGAAGAAATGCCACCAATGTCAAGTACATGGAGATTTGATTCATTCCCCACCTTATGAATTGCATACGATGTCTGCACCTTCGCCATTTGTTGCCTGGGGCATGGATGTCATCGGACCAATAGAGCCTGCAACCTCTAATGGACACAGATTTATCTTGGTCGCGATTGACTATTTTACTAAATGGGTGGAGGCAAAGACATTCAAGGCAGTGACGAAGAAGGCCATGGTGGAATTCGTACATGAAAATATCATATGCCGATTCAGAATTCCCAAAGTAATTATCACAGACAATGGGGCAAATCTGAACAGTAACCTCATGGTGGAAGCATGTCAAAGATTGAAAATCCTGCATCGTAACTCTACACCTTACAGACCAAAGTCAAATGGAGCAGTAGAGGCTGAAAATAAGAATATAAAGAAGATTCTCAGGAAAATGGTGGAAGAATCTAGATAATGGCATGAGAAATTACCTTTCGCTCTTATGGGTTATCGTACAACAGTACGTACTTCGATTGGTGCCACATCCTATTCAGTGGTGTATGGAACAGAGGCTGTTATACCCGCGGAAATTGAGATACCATCTCTTCGAATCATAGCTGAAGCTGAAATCGATGATGATGAATGGGTAAAAGCCCGGTTGGAACAATTGAATCTGATTGATGAGAAGAGGTTAGCAGTTTGCCATAGGCAATTATATCAACGGAGAATGGCTAGAGCATATATTAAGAATGTACGCCCTCGGAAATTTGAAGTAGGACAATTGGTATTGAGGCATATCCTGCTGTATTGGGCTGAGGCGAAAGGCAAATTTGCACCAAACTAGCAAGGATCATTCATGGTATCACGGGTGTTGTCCAATGGAGCCCTATATGTAACAAATGTTAAAGGAAAATGTGTAGAGACTGCTATCAATTCAGATACCGTCAAAAGATATTATGTATGTTTCCTTTTCATTTGTATAATTGTGTTTGTTGTGATTTTGGAATTGAAATGATGAAGGCATTTTATTCTCTATCCAAACACTTTATCCATTGATATCCCCGTTGAGCCTTGTTCGATCTATTCTTTCATACCCCTCTCTCGGAATTGCTCATGATACAGGAGAAAAAGCAGAAAAATGAAAAAAAATGGAAAAGGATGAAATAAAAAAAATGCAAACAAAAGAGACAAAAGAAATCAGGAAAAAGTCAAACGAAACCATGAATTATTGGCGTAGTTTGAACTACGTCTGACTTGATCCCGAAAGGGTACGTAGGTAGCCTCACTGAGGTTCAGTCACAATAAAGGAAAAATCCAAAAATCCCCCACGTATTAAAACTGGGGCAGAAGTTATGTTTTATTATTCCGAGAGTTGTAAATATTTTTAAACCCTCGTAAAATTTTGAGCCTTTATATCCTTCTTTATGAACCCATCCAAAAGCCACATTACGGTCCAAAGAAAGACCTTCTAATCAATTTCAAGAAAATGACAATACAATGAGAATAAAGGAGAACAGGGCATGGACAATATCAGTGGTTCCGAAAACAAAGGACAAAAAAAATATAAAAAATGAGAGAGTCTCATCGGTGAAAACCTTAACCGGCGTGAGGCGATTGTGAGGCTGAGAGAATAAAATGAGAGAGTCTTATCAGTCAAAACCTTAATTGTCACTGTAATGCGATGATGAATTTTGAGAGAAATAAATGAGAGAGTCTTATTGGTGAAAACCTTTAATGACACCGTAAGCCGAATGTGAGGACCATTTTGAGAAAAAGGAAAATAACAAAATAAGATTGGTTTGGGTTGAAAGAAAGTTGTAGTTAAAATAATGGCAATTCGATTGGACAGACTGGGTCGGAGTTTAAATACATGGCATGGTCAGAGGAATCAGCCAACATACCCAGATAAGTCCTATCATTCTTCCAAATCACCCTTACCCTTTAAATTCATTTATTTTTGCATTTCATTGATTGAAAAGCCAATTTGTCCATTGAAAGATAACTACCAGCTTCTCATGATACGAGGTGAAATAACGCTGGGTCGAGAAAAAAAAAGAAAAAGGAAATAAATAAGGACGGCGATCAGAGCCAAAAAGAAAAAGAAAAAAGAGAAACAAGGAAAATACAAAAAGATTTTACAAAGGAAGTCAACTGAAAGGCTGCATAGCTGAAGAAAAGCAAAATAGGAAAGCAATAAAAGGCAGAAGCAACAAATGTCAGTTGCTAGCAATTTATGACTAATAAGATTGTTCTTTGATTTAGGGAGGAATAAATTATCACTAATCACTTTAAAGTGAATGTGACCAATGTGAAAAGAAAGAAAACATAAAAAAGAAGTACAACAATAAAATGAGGAATTCGTAGCAAAGGACTCACTCAATCAAGTAAGAAAATACCAAAAACAACAAGAAGGTATCATCTTTTCAAATTCACACCCAGTTATCAAACTGAGGGAATACTTTTCTGCATTCGCATTTCATGCATCAGATGCCCACCTAGATAATAAGGGAATATTTTTCTGCATTCGCATTTCATGCATCAGGCGCCCACATGGATAACAAGGGAATACTTTTTTGCATTCGCATTTCATGCATCAGGCGCCAACCTGGATAACAAGAGAATACTTTTCTGCATTCGCATTTCATGCACCAGGCGCCCACCTGGATAACAAGGGAATACTTTTCTGCATTCGCATTTCATGCATCAGGCGACCACCTGGATAACAAGGGAATACTTTTCTGCATTCGCATTTCATGCATCAGGCGCCTACCTGTATAACAAGGGAATACATTTCTGCAAATTTTGATTTGTGTTAGCTAACATGAGTAACACTGTAACATGAGAAAAAGCCCACACTGGGGCAGGGGAAAAAGTTTTGTTGTTTTGTTTTGTTTTAAGCAGGTATCAATTTGAAAGCAAGGAATACAATTGGGAGTCACACCAAAAAGAAAGAAAGCGAGAAAAAAAAAAGAAGGATCGTAGCACAGAAAATTAAGAAAAAGAGACAAGGAAGAATAAGAAGACGAGAAGTACATAGGAACCATTGTAATTCATAGTATTATTGCTTAGAATAGCTTCTTCATTTTACATTTTTCACCCCTGGTGTAATAAGGAATAAGTCAGTAGTCATAGCAATAGCAATGCAACAGCAAAGTCTTGGTAGTTTTAAACTACCAGACCTTCCCGAACTACACTGACCTGATTCCTGTTTAGCCCAGGATATGTATGCAATCTCTGAGGCAGGGTGCGGTCAAAAAGTTTTCAAAATGCTTCTCACGGAATATGCAAGTGGGCAAAAATCTCTCATTACTGCTCACTTGTCTTTGCACTGAAACTCTTTGTGTTCCCGAGCAAAGAGGGGCAGCTGTGAGCACGTGATTTTTGCCCTAAGCAATAAAATTCTAAAATTAAATAAATAATATTTTTTGTGTGCAATTACATATTTGTTTAAAATAAAGTGCATTTGTGTGAGTGAAAAACTAAATATGAATTTTAAAAAAATAGGTTGAGTATAAATATCACAAGCAAAAGATTTTTAAAAGAAAATTAACAAAAATACATATATATACCGGAAAATAAGAAAAATAGCAAACAATATCAGAAAAATTGGAGAAAATAGGAAATTAAAAGAATTTGAGTAATTGAAAAAGAACATAAAAATAGAGGATAAAATACGATAAGAAAATACGTAATAATAATAAAAATACATGAAAAATACAAAAAATACACATCTGGGCCATTTGACTAGGCCCAGATGCATTGGCCTAATCAAATAAAGGGAACTGGTCCTAATTGATTAAGTGACAAAGATCTGAGCCGTCCATTTATCTAATCCAATGACTAAGGATTAATCCGGAAATCTAATTAATTTAATACGTTTTGATGTTTAAATCTGGGCCGTTCATTCACTTAATCCAACGGAAGAGAGATCAAGTCTCTATTTAAACCAAACGATGCCATGTGAGTAAAATTAATCCTGGCCATTGATCAACGATGATTCAATGGCCAGGAATCAACCAGGCATTACAGGTATAAAGAGACCAGCCATTTCATTTTTTTTCACTTTTTTCACTGCAACCCTAGCTGCCTTTAGGTCTCTTCTTCTTCTCCTTTATCTCGCCAGCTTTGGAGACTGCCAATCGTTCATGGCAGTCTCCGACCACTCTCTTACCCCAAAACCTCTCTCATCTCACTCCCGTACCCAAAACCACCATGAAAAACTAAGAAAACCCCAAAAGCCCCAAATCTTGAAAACTCGGTCACCGGAGTTCTTCTCCGTCTCCGGTGACCACCATTTTTTGACACTGGTCTCCAAATTAACACCCCAAAACCCCCCTTCTCTTGATCTATAGCCCCATGTAAACCATTTCTTTCGAATCTTTCTTAAACTGTTCGAATATTCAAAATGAGTCGTCGGAACCCTAACTCCGGTCGACTCAAACCAAGCCCTATACCAAAAACCTTCTCTTTTACATCTCTGAACCCATTTCTGCTATTAAAACAAATAAAAGACATCAAGCTTGAAGTTTGAAGTCTGAAAGAAAAGAAAAGGAAACTGGAAAAAAGAAAAGAAAAGAACAAATAAGAGGAAAGCTCAGGAGACATATCCTGCTAAGCTAAGTCCCCGTCCCTTTTAAATTCTTGTTTTGAGCATGATTTTTATGTGTAGTTCTGTTTTTCTTTTTAACCTTCTCTAATTATATTAGTTGCATGCTTAGTTTATCTGCTATTTTGACTTCGTTTCTTGTTTCTCTTAGTTTGTTTTCTCTTATTAAGCATGAATCCATGATTAACTGTTTATTACACTTGATTATGTATGCTCGAACATTTTAGGGTTTTTGTTAGTCATTAACATGAAAATGTTCTGAGTATGCCTCTTATGGAAAATCTGATATACTGTGCATAAAATCTGAATTGTGAAGTTATTTGATTAAAATTCAACAATATTCAATTTTCCCTCTGAGTTTTGGTTAAATGACAAATGATTCTGATTTTGTGGCTATGTGTGCAATTTGATATGAAAAGGCTATATTTATAATAGATTTATGTTATTAGACTACAATTAATCTTAATATGCTCTTAGGTGATATTGGATATAGCTGTTTAGATAATTAATTGGATAAGTTGATTAATTTGAAAACATAAAAGTAGTTCAATTAGATTAAAAATGAAAATAACATAAAAAGTGGCTAAAATTGAAATAACAATAGAGTGGTCAGTGTTAAAACTGGCTAACTCTGTTAAATTCTAAGTGTGAATCGAAGTGGTTAGTTCTGAAATTAGTTTAACTCTTAGTAATAGACAATAAAAGCTTAATATGGCAAAATTTGTAAATCTTAAACTAGCCTTAAAAAGGCTATTGAATAATAGTGTTTAATTTTGTAAAAGCCAAGTCCAAAATAGTGGACTGGCTGAAATTGAAAGGGTTAAACCTTGATAAGTAAATAGGCTAGTCCTGCAAATTAACTCTAACACAAAAATGAAAAGATTACTTCTTTAAAAGAGGTTAAAATTGAAATGAAGTTAAGACTCTAATCTGGCTAAGTCTTAAAGACTTATATAACAATGGCCAGAAGTTAAATAAGGGTTAAAATTGAATACCCAGACCTGGATAAGGTCGGGTAATTAGTAATCAGCAATAAGGGTATAAGAGAAAATGAAAATGGCATAATTGTGGATTTAATAGAGTCTATAAGGACAATTAAGACATTTAGGCCTAGTATTTCTGCAATATTGCACAAAACAAAGGGTATAATAGACCCAATAAAAGGCAAATCAGTTAATAACCTTAGCAAGTGAGGGTATACTAGTAATTCACCCCAAATAGAACCTAATAGAACCTTCCAGCACATGCTGGAAGGCAAATTTAAATCTGAAATAGGTATTAAAGTGTAACAAATAAAAGAATTAATGGGAGGGAATTAGAAATAACCTTTTCAAATCCCCCCCCCCCAGAAAAAAATTTCACTAATAATATCCATAAATAGGTTGGAATAGAGCCTGATTAGAGGCTGGATTTTGAATGAATTCAGAGATATACTGAAAATACAAACACATAGGGTAATTTTCTGAGTATTAGTCGAAACTTTGCTCTGAAGCTCTGTAGAAATTCCTCTGTTATCTGCTGGTTATTTGGGTTTTCTACTGGTTTTCTGCTATTGTGTTACTGGGTATTGCTTTGCTGATTCTGGAATCCATACTTGACTGCTGAACTTGATTGTGTTGTTGTGATTCATTCATCTCATCTGCTGTTGCATTACTGCTATGTTCTACCTGCTTATTCCTCATCTTCATCTCCTTTAGACTCATAAACTTACCTTGCTGAATCAGGTATACAGCTGAATCTCATGTAATTGCAGTTGAATTGAAGTGGATGAACAAAGCAAATTGAATTTTCAATAAGCTCTGCTTCTAAATTTATTTTGTATTTAGACTATGATTAGTTGAAACTGTAATTCAGTAGGAATTATTGTATAATTGATTCATGAGAGACACGGATGAAGGCTGGAAAAATGTAATAGTGTAGTAAGTAGATAAGCGTAGTTATAGTGATCGTAATCACCGAATTAGTTTAAAATAGGCTAATAATTAATCTGATTCACTCAATCTAAAAGCAAATTCGCAATAGGTAGATTAACATTAATGTTGTGCATGTGCGTTAAGTAGTTCAATCCAGTACCTGTTAATTCAATCTAGATAGTTTAATAACAATTAAGAAGGTATAGGTAAAACTGATAATCAAATATGAAGTTATAGAACACATAGTTCAGTTATATGAGTTACATAAAATAGTTTAATGTTTAATACAATTGGTTAATTCTCTGGAAGTTACAATTAATTGGGATTAATGTATAGTCAGGTAAATTTCATATAGTTGAACACATTTTGTCATTTTAGTTAATTAATAACCTGTTTAGTAGTTTAAAATTAGTCATTGAACCATAGAGGCAAAATCAGTTTGTTAATTAGATTCCACTTACATTAGATAGTTAAAATTGGAAATTGTTAAGGTAATTCTGTATTATCTTCTATTCATTGAATAAATACAATTCAAATTTGTTCTCTGCTGGTTCTGAATATTTGTATGTGATGAGTTTTAATTTTAGTTCCTCTTCTTCAATCATGTCTAGTTCGGGCCTAACGAATAGCGATGGCCTGAATCTGGAACAGTTCATAATTGAGCCTTCTGTTGGACATTTTCAATGTATTCTGGGTTTTAAGACCCAGACGCATGAACTAATATGATGAAATGAGCACAAACAGCCCAGGCCCATGTAATATAAAAATAAGGCCTGGACTTAAATTCTGGAAAAAATAATAAACTAGGGAAAAACCAAAAATAGAAAATATAGTATATATATATAGGAATGGACAATAAAATCAAGTGGGATGAGCCTCGCATTGAAAACAAAACAGCGGGCCCCCCATATAAATGAATAGTTATATAATAGACTCAGAAAGGTTGATAGTTAATTTCACCACCTTTCTAAAATATTAAAAGCCGATAGACGATATAGGCGCGACTTTAAAAATATACTTTCCCTAATACGAGTGCACATTTGATGTGACTCAAATTATAAATCTCGGCGAAGCCAAAACGTGTTAAAAGTCACAGGCGTACTGGTTGTAGTGTGACTCGAAATACATTTTTGCGTCGTCGCAATTTGTAAAATATTCAAAGTGAAACACATTCATATTGTTAAAAGGCATGTAATAAATCATCTAAAATCAAGAACGATAGTTGAGCGACCATGCTAAAACCATGAAATCCGGGAGTGCCTAACACCTTCTCCCCGATTAACAGAATTCCTTATCCGGATTTCTCGTTGCGCGGGCTATTAAAAACAGAGTCAACTTCCTCGGATTCGGGATTAAATGGTGACTTGGGACACCATTATTTTTCCAAGTGGCGACTCTAAAATTTTAAATAAAATCCCGAACCGATTGTCCGTTATTTGGAAAAACTCCTTCCTCGTTGTTATTATATCCTTTTACGGGGTATTTATAATATCGAGGTATACCTTATCCTCTTAATCGGAAAAATAAAAAGGGTAGTAAAAAGGGATGTGTGACAATATATTACTGGCATACATGTGTTATCTGCCTTATTGACCAGATCCCCTGGTGGAAATTATTAAGGAGCGCTGAGTCCAAGGGGCTGATTTGAGTGCAGACTTGCACTGTTTGAGGTTGTACCCAGGTATTGATATGTTATAATGAAAGAAAGAGAAGTTAAAAAGAGATTTCTAAATAATCTACTCATATATGTTAAAAAGGAATACCCTCAAAGTGTACTTCAAATTAAATGATAATTCGATATGTTTATAGCATGAGATAGTGCTTTGTGTGGTTTTCTTTTCCTCAGTATTATTTACTTTTATTACCACAGAGTTGGAAGTACTCACTCGACTCCCTGCACCATGTGTGCAGATTCAGGTACCTGTAGGCTTAGTTGAGCTTGGTGCTGGTTTAGATCCAGTTGGGATGGTCGACATAGCTGCCTGGCGTCCGCAAGACCCAACATTTCCCCTTGTTACTCTGTTATTGCCACGACCCCAAATCCGGTCGTGATGGCGCCCAGCACATTGCTAAGCCAGCCTGACCAATCAATAACAATAACGGAGCTAGAAGCTCTCTTTAGCCCATTTAAGCATATTAAATCACGAAGCAATAGCGATACAAATAACGAAAACGGGAAACCAAGTCCCATAATACATCAACTCCCATAGACCGAGGGTCAAGAGTCGTGAGCCTATACTGAACATGAGTGTATAAAGGATTACAAGATACCAAGTGCGGAAAGAAAAGTCAATACAAAATCAAGAGACAGTAAGAAGGAATATTGGGTCCTGCGGACTCTGCAGCTACCTCGAATATCCACAAATGTCGCCTCGCACAGCTACTGGATCACTGCTGGGAGGTACCTGGATCTGCACACAAGGTGCAAGGAGTAAAATGAGTACTGCCAGACTCACTAGTAATAAACAAGGGTAAGACAGCGCAGATAAGAAATCCGCAATAAAGCACTATGTAAAGCTGTAGTCAAATACCCTGTCACAGAATCAATATCAACTGTACTTGTACCATCAAGTACCAGCAAAACAGTATAACAGCTAGCAGATGTAGCTAAAATGCAATGCAATGCATGATATGACCGCTACGGTGCGTAGCCCGATCCAATTTGGGTACCCGTGCTCACTGTGGGGGTTCAGACTCCGGAGGGGCTCCTTCAGCCCAAGCACAATATCACTGCGGCGTGCAGTCCGATCCAACATACATACTGCTGCGGCGCGCAGCCCGATCCACTACTAGTCAGCTAATATGCAATCACAACCTCGCAGGCTCAAAAGTAGTTTGAAAACATCTTTTATCATTTTTTTTTCAGTTGAAAACAGAAATATCAAGTTCCAGAGATTGGAAATAACATGATAACAGAAATAGCTGCGGACTAGTAGTAAACTAGCATGTTAATATGATAAGACAATGATAACGATCCTCGCGGGATCCAATAACTGGCTCATGGCCCACAAGTATACTCAACCGCCCAAGAAGAGGGTTCCTCGGCTCAAGAGTGGCCATTATCACAATATATAATATGCAACCATCCGAGAAGGAAGTTCGATGGCTCAAGAATAGCCTAATATCATAATACAGTATCAACAAGTCGGACTAAGTCATAGTCCCCAATCACAATCGACCCCGCACTCACAAGAGAGTATGTGTCTCGCTGCTATAGAGCGTCACAAAGTGGTATACCGGGGTTTCGAACCCACTGGTCATCACCCACATCTATTACTCACCTCAATACGGCGCGACAACTACTCCGCAATGCCCTTGCCACGAGAATCAAGCTCCGCACGCGTAGAATCTGATCAAATAGAGTAGAAATACAACAAATTAGGCCAATGGGACGACACCCAATCAATACAACTCAATTTACATCAAAATTCCCAAAGTTGTCAAAACCCGACTTTCGGTACGTTTCTCTAAAAATTACGAAAGTCACATATTCGGAATCCTCATCTCGATACGAGTCTAAGCATATCAATTTTACTAAATTCGGACTCAATTTGCCCATTCAAAACCTTGATTATCTAAAGTTCATGCCTAGGGTTAAATCTTCCATGATTCACCCCAAATTCCTCCATTTTCATGATATAATTGCATAATATTATCAATACTAATCATAGTTTGAGTCCATAGTTGATTACCTGATGATTTCCCTTGAATTTCTCTTCAAAATCGCCCAAATCGCCTCTAAAGCCGAGACCCAAAGGTGTGAAATGTTTCTGAAATTTTTCTAACTTCTGATACACTTAACTCACAGCGATTTTCGCTTCTGCGGATAAAATTCCGCTCCTACGAGTCTGTATCCGCGACCAGATGGTCGCTTCAGCGATTCCAGGCCTAGCCGGCCAATTCCGCTTCTTCGAGAAAAGGACCACTTGTGCGCGTCCGCTTCCGCGATTGAACCTCCGTTTCTGCGAAAACTCCCGCTTCTGCGCACCAGAGTCCGCTCCTGCGGACTCGCCCAGGCGGTCAAGAATCCGCTTCTGCGGACCTTCCCATTTTTCATAAAGTCCGCTTCTGCGATCACTGACTCGCACCAGCGATGCCGCTTCAGCGGAAAGGATTCCGCTTCTGCGATGCCAAGCGCTCCTGCGCTCCTCAGTCCGCTCCTGCGGACTCGCCTCCGCGCCCACATTTCCGCAAGGGCGAAAATGACAGAACTAGAACTCTTCAACCTGCAATTTCCATGATTTTCTTCCGTTTAACCATCCGAAAACACCCCGAGGCCCCCGGGACCCCATCCAAACACACCAACACCTTCTAATACCTTATTCAAACTTGCTCAAATCCTCAAAACACGTCTAACAACATCAAAACCCATAATTCGTATCGAATTCAAGCCTAAATTCCTTAAAACATTCCGATTTACACAATCAATCAAAAACCCGACCAAACGACGTTGGAATGACCTAAACTTTTGCAGGCACATCCAAAATCACCTAACGGAGCTACTGCAACTGTCGGAACTCCATTCCGACTCCGGATCAAAATCTCACCTACCGTTCGGATTTCGCCAAAATTCAACCTTAGCCAATTCAAGCCTATTTCTACACCGGGCCTCCAAATTCAATTCCGATTGCTCCCCTAAGTCACAAATCACCTCCCGAAACTAACCGAATCATCAGAATCCGATTCCGAGCCCTCTAACCAAATATTCAACTCCAGGTTGACTTTCCTTATTCAAGTTTCCTTCAAAAAGGCTATATGCCTCATTTTCAATCCAAATCACTCCTAAATCACCCGATAGACTTTAACACTGATATAAAAGCATAAAACATACAATTTACAACATAACGGGGTGGTAATTCCTGTGACGACGGGCCGGGTCGTCACATTCTCCCCCTCTTAAGCAAACGCTCGTCCTCGAGCGGGTCAAGAAACATACCCGAAGTCTCAAACAAGTGAGGATATCTGCTCCGCATCTCCCGCTCGATCTCCCAAGTGGCCTCCTCCACGGGTCGACCTCTCCACTGAACCTTAACTGATGCAATCTCCTTAGACCTCAATTTTCTCACCTGCCGTCCCAAAATGGCGATAGGCTCCACATCATAGGATAGATCACCATCAAGCTGAATGGTGCTGAAATCTAATACATGAGACGGATCTCCAATGTACTTCCGGAGCATAGACACATGGAATACTGGATGAACGCTGGATAAGCTGGGTGGCAAGGCTAACTCATATGCCACCTCCCCAACTCTCCTGAGTATCTCAAAAGGACCAATGTACACGGGACTCAACTTCCCTTTCTTCCCGAACCTCATGACACCCTTCATGGGTGAAACCTTCAACAATACTCTGTCACCAACCATGAAAGACAACTCTCGAACTCTACGGTCCGCATAACTCTTCCGACGAGACTGTGCTGTACGAAGCCTCTCCTGGATCAACTTTGCTCTATCCAGAGCATCCTGGACTAACTCAGTCCCTATCAATCTAACCTCACCAGGCTCAAACCATCCCACGGGGGATCTACACCGTCCGCCATACAATGCCTCGTACGGGGCCATCTGAATACTCGACTGATAACTGTTGTTGTAGGCAAACTCAGCAAGTGGTAGGAACTCGTCCCACGAACCACCAAAGTCAATCACACATGCTCGTAACATATCCTCCGGAATCTGAATAGTACGCTTAGGACTGCCCATCTGTCTGGGGATGAAATGTTGTACTCAACTCAACCCGTGTACCCATCTCTCGCCGAAATGCTCTCCAAACCGAGAAGTGAACCGAGTACCCCTGTCGGATATGATAGACACCGGAACTCCATCCAACCGAACAATCTCTCGAATAAAGATCGCCTGCCAACCGCTCCGATGAGTAGGTAGTACTAACCGGAATGAAGTGAGCCGACTTGGTCAGTCTATCCACAATCACCCATACGGAATCAAACTTCCTCGCCGACCGAGGGAGTCCGAGTAACAAAGTCCATAGTGATCCTCTCCCATTTCCACTCGGGGATCTCAATTCTCTGGAATACACCACCAGGCCTCTGGTGCTCATATTTAACCTGCTGACAGTTGAGGCACCGTGCTACATGTCCGACAATGTCCATTTTCATCTTTCTCCACCAATAGTACTTGTCTCAAATCTTGATACATCTTCGCGGCTCCTGGATGGATAGAATACCGCGAGCTATGGGCCTCCTCCAGAATCAACTCACGAAGGCCATCAACATTGGGCACGCATATCCGGCCTTGCATCCTCAATACGCCGTCACTATCAATGGTGACGTCTCTAGCATCATCATGCTGAACTCTGTCCCTAAGGACGACCAAATGTGGATCATCATACTGGCGCTCACGAATACGATCATATAGAGATGACCGAGATACAACACAAGCCAATACCCTGTTGGGCTCCGAAATATCTAACCTCACTAGCCGATTGGCTAGCACCTGAACATCATAAGCAAATGGTCTCTCCTCAGCTGGAATATATGCCAAGCTCCCCATACTGACCGCCTTCCGGCTTAAAGCATCGGCCACCACATTGGCCTTCCCCGGATGATATAATATAGTAATGTCATAATCCTTCAGCAACTCAAGCCATCTCTGCTGTCTCAAATTAAGGTCTTTCTGTTTGAACAAGTGCTGGAGACTACGATGGTCGGTATACACCTCACAAGACACACCATACAAATAGTGCCTCCAAATCTTCAATGCATGAACAATGGCGGCTAGCTCCAAATCATGAACAGGATAGTTCTTCTCATGTGGCTTCAACTGCCGAGAAGCATAAGCAATCACCTTACCTTCCCGCATCAACACACAACCTATCCCGACTCTCGAGGCATCACAATAAACAATATATGAACCTGAAGCTTATAGCAATACTAACACTGGAGCTGTGGTCAAAGCTGTCTTGAGCTTCTGAAAGCTCTCCTCGCACTCATCCGACCACACGAATGGTGCACCCTTCCGAGTCA
This sequence comes from Nicotiana noctiflora, assembly GCA_032618575.1. Classification (NCBI taxonomy): domain Eukaryota; kingdom Viridiplantae; phylum Streptophyta; class Magnoliopsida; order Solanales; family Solanaceae; genus Nicotiana; species Nicotiana noctiflora. The sequence goes on from JASVEL010003200.1 coordinate 693,393, forward strand.
ATTTAGTCAATGAAGAAGCAATGGATGAAAATCCCTGAACAAACCGGCGATAATATCCCGCCAAGCCAAGAAAACTCCTAATCTCTGTAGCTGAGGACGGTCTAGGCCAACTCTGCACCGCCTCTATCTTCTTAGGATCAACCTGAATACCATCACGAGACACCACATGTCCCAGAAATGCTACGGACTCGAGCCAAAACTCGCACTTGGAGAATTTAGCATACAGCTTCTCCTCCCTCAATCTCTGCAACACAATACTCAAATGCTGAGCATGCTCCTCCTGACTACGGGAGTAGACTAGAATGTCATCAATGAACACAATCACAAATGAATCCAAATAGGGCCCGAACACACTCTTCCTCAGATGCATGAATGCTGCTGGGGCATTGGTCAGCCCAAAAAACATCACAAGAAACTCATAATGACCATATCGGGTCCTGAATGCAGTCTTCATAATATCCGAGTCCATGATCTTCAGCTGATGATAGCCTGAACGAAGATCGATCTTAGAAAACACCCTCGCACCCTGTAACTGATCAAACAAATCATCTATGCGCGGTAGAGGGTACTTATTCTTTACTGTCACTTTGTTCAATTGTCGATAATCAATACACATTCGCATGGAACCATCTTTCTTTTTAACAAATAATACCGGCGCACCCCACGGAGACACACTAGGGCGGATGAAACCCTTATCCAGAAGCTCTTGAAGCTGCTCTTTCAGTTCTTTCAACTCAGCTGGTGCCATCCGATAAAGAGGAATGGATATGGGCTGAGTGCCCGGCACCAAGTCAATGCCAAAATCAATATCCCCGTCCGGCGGCATGCCCGGCAGGTCTGAGGGAAATACATCTGGGAAGTCCCTCACAACAGGTACAGAATCAATGCTAGGAGACTCAGCTCCCACATCTCTCACAAAAGCTAAGTACGATAAACACCCTTTTTCAACCATCTTCTGAGCTTTTAGGAACGAAATAACACGGCTAGGGACGAAATCGGTCGAACCCCGCCACTCAATCCGAGAAATACCAGGAATGGCCAACGTAACTGTCTTAGCATGACAGTCCAATATAGCATGGTACGGAGACAACCAGTCCATACCCAATATAACATCGAAGTCCACCATACCCAACAATAACAAATCTGCCTGGGTCTCCAGACCCCCAATAGATATAACACAGGATCTATAGACATGATCCACAACGATCGTATCACCTCACGGGGGTGGATACATGAACAGGTAAGTCAAGATTACCACGAGTCGCACCCAAATGATGTGCAAAATAAGAGGACACGTATGAATATGTGGACCCCGGATCAAATAGAACAGAGGCATCTCCGTGACAGACAGAAATGATACCTGTAATCACCAGCATCGGAGGCAACTGCATCACGCCTGTCAGGAAGTGCATAGAACCGTGCCTGGCCTCCACCAGATCTCTCCTCGCCCCTGGGGCATCCACGAGAAGACTGACCTCCACCTCTACTAGACTGAGATGGTGCCGATGATGAGGGCTGATCCCTCTGCTGAGTCCTACCCCTACGTAGTCGAGGGCACTGTCTCCTCATGTGGCCAAACTCACCACACTCATAACATGCACCTGGTGTTGGAGAAGGGGACTGAAGGGAACCCCTCGTCGCAGAAGAACCCTGGGCTGATGAAGTAGGTGCTGGAAGGGCACCAAGCGATGACTGACCCTGCTGAAACCCCTGTCGACCAAGACCATAAGAACCTCCGCTCTGCTCTAGGCGGCCTGAATGAGAAGGTCTCGATGAGCGACCTCTGCTCTGCTGGGAATGCCCTCTAGATGGAGCACCACTGAAACTGCCAGAACCACGAGGCCTCTTGGCCTCCCGCTCCTCTCTCTCTCGGCGACGATCCGCCTCAATGGAGCGTGCCATATCAACAACCTGCTCAAATGATGATGACAAAACTCTCTCTCTAGTCATAAGAATGCGGATAGAGTAGTTGAGGCCATCAATGAACCTCCTGATCCTCTCCCTATCATTAGGGATCATCCATGTGGCATGCCTAGCCAACCGTGTGAATCCGAGCTCATACTGGGTCACAGACATGTCGCCCTGAACCAACCACTCGAACTAGCAACGTAGCTCCTCGCGACGAGACTGTGGTACATATTTCTCTAGAAAGAGAGTAGAGAACTGCTGCCATGTGAGAGGTGCTGCTCCTGCAGGCCTACGCCTCTCAAACTCTTCCCACCAATCAAATGCGGGACCGGTGAACTGAAAGGTAGTAAATGAAACTCCGCTGGACTCAAGAATACCAGCCGTCCGCAACATCCTCTGACACTTGTCCAAGAAACCCTGAGCATCCTCGCCCTCAACGCCACTGAAATGGGGTGGCTGAAGTCTACCAAATCTCTCAAGACGACGCTGCTCGTCATCGGGCATAACCTGAACCATATGCTCTGGAGCTGGAGCTGGTGCAGCTGGAGGAATAACCGGTGCAACCACCTGAGCGGGGACCGCCTCTGGCGTCTGAAGTCCCTGAATAACCGGGTCAGGTGTGCGAGCTGCAGGGGTCTGCTGACCACCCCCTGACTGAGATGTCGCTACAGTAGCGGTAGCTGAAACTACCTGAGCCAAACCGGAACACACTGATAATATCTGAGCAAGAGTCTCCTAAAGACCAGGAATAGCAATAGATATAGTCTGGCCCTGAACTGGGGCTGCTGGAGCATCAACCACTGGGGGATGCTCCTGAACTGGTACAACAGGCGGGTCAGCTGGCACTGCCTCAGCCGCCCTACCTCTAACTCTAGCACGACCGCGCCTACGGCCTGTAACAGGTGGCAATGGAGGTCGTCCACCTCGTCCCGATGCTCGCGTTCTCGCCATCTACGAGAGAATAGAATATAGAAGTTCAGTTCTCAGAACAACAAGATCGCACGACAGAGTTCAAGAAAAGTGAAGTTTTCCTAAAGGTTCGCGGCCTCCCGAGGATAAGTACAGGCGTCCCCGTACCGATCCACAAGACTCTACTAACCGGCTCAAGACTCATGAGGCCTAGTAAACCTAGGCTCTGATACCAACTTGTCACGACCCCAAATCCGGTCGTGATGGCGCCCAACACATTGCTAAGCCAGCCTGACCAATCAATAACAATAACGGAGCTAGAAGCTCTCTTTAGCCCATTTAAGCATATTAAATCACGAAGCAATAGCGATACAAATAACGAAAACGGGAAACCAAGTCCCATAATACATCAACTCCCATAGACCAAGGGTCAAGAGTCGTGAGCCTCTACTGAACATGAGTGTATAAAGGGTTACAAGATACCAAGTGCGGAAAGAAAAGTCAATACAAAATCAAGAGACAGTAAGAAGGAATATCGGGTCCTGCGGACTCTGCAGCTACCTCGAATATCCACAAATGTCGCCTCGCACAGCTACTGGATCACTGCTGGGAGGTACCTGGATCTGCACACAAGGTGCAGGGAGTAAAATGAGTACTGCCAGACTCAGTGGTAATAAACAAGGGTAAGACAGCACAGATAAGAAATCCGCAATAAAGCACTATGTAAAGTTGTAATCAAATACCCTGTCACAGAATCAATATCGACTGTACCTGTATCAACAAGTACCAGCAAAACAGTATAACAGCTAGCAGATGTAGCTAAAATGCAATGCAATGCATGATATGATCGCTACGGCGCGTAGCTCGATCCAATTTGGGTACCCGTGCTCACTGTGGGGGTTCAGACTCCGGAGGGGCTCCTACAGCCCAAGCACAATATCACTGCGGCGTGCAGTCCGATCCGACATATGTACTGCTGCGGCGCGCAGCCCGATCCACTACTAGTCAGCTAATATGCAATCACAGCCTCGCAAGCTCAAAAGTAGTTTGAAAACATCTTTTATCATTTTTCAGTTGAAAACAGAAATATCAAGTTCCAGAGATTTGGAAATAACATGATAACAGAAATAGCTGCGGACTAGTAGTAAACTAGCATGTCAATATGATAAGACAATGATAACGATCCTCGCGGGATCCAATAACCGGCTCATGGCCCACAAGTATACTCAACCGCCCAAGAAGGGGGTTCCTCGGCTCAAGAGTGGCCATTATCACAATATATAATATGCAACCATCCGAGAAGGAGGTTCGACGGCTCAAGAATAGCCTAATATCATAATACAGTATCAACAAGTCGGACTAAGTCATAGTTCCCAATCACAATCGACCCCGCACTCACAAGAAAGTACGTGTCTCGCTGCTATAGAACGTCACAAAGTGGTATACCGGGGTTTCGAACCCGCTGGTCATCACCCACATCTATTACTCACCTCAATACGGCGCGACAACTACTCCGCAATGCCCTTGCCACGAGAATTAAGCTCCGCACGCGTAGAATCTGATCAAATATAGTAGAAATACAACAAATTAGGCCAATGGGACGACACCCAATCAATACAACTCAATTTACATCAAAATTCCCAAAGTTGTCAAAACCCGACTTTCGGTACGCTTCTCGAAAAATTACGAAAGTCACATATTCGGAATCCTCATCTCGATACGAGTCTAAGAATATCAATTTTACTAAATTCGGACTCCATTTGCCCATTCAAAACCTTGATTTTCTAAAGTTCAAGCCTAGGGTTAAATCTTCCATGATTCACCCCAAATTCCTCCATTTTCATGATATAATTGCATAATATTATCAATACTAATCATAGTTTGAGTCCATAGTTGATTACCTGATGATTTCCCTTGAATTTCTCTTCAAAATCGCCCAAATCGCCTCTAAAGCCGAGACCCAAAGGTGTGAAATGTTTCTGAAATTTTTCTAACTTCTGATACACTTAACTCACAGCGATTTTCGCTTCTGCGGATAAAATTCCGCTCATACGAGTCCGTATCCGCGACCAGAGGGTCGCTTCAGCGATTCCAGGCCTAGCCGGCCAATTCTACTTCTGCGAGAAAAGGACCGCTTGTGCGCGTCCGCTTCCGCGATTGAACCTCCGTTTTTGCGAAAACTCCCGCTTCTGCGCACCAGAGTCCGCTCCTGCGGACTCGCCCAGGCGGTCAAGAATCCGCTTCGCGGACCTTCCCATTTTTCATCAAGTCCGCTTCTGCGATCACTGACTCGCACCAGCGATGCCGCTTCAGCGGAAAGGATTCCGCTTCTGTGATGCCAAGCGCTCCTGCGCTCCTCAGTCCGCTCCTGCGTACTCGCCTCCGCGCCCATATTTCCGCAGGGGTGAAAATGACAGAACCAGAACTCTTCAACCTGCAATTTCCATGATTTTCTTCCGTTTAACCATCCGAAAACACCCCGAGGCCCCCGGGACCCCATCCAAACACACCAACACCTTCTAATACCTTATTCAAACTTGCTCAAATCCTCAAAACACGTCTAACAACATCAAAACCCATAATTCGTATCGAATTCAAGCCTAAATTCCTTAAAACATTTTGATTTACACAATCAATCAACAACCCGACCAAACGACGTCCGAATGACCTGAAATTTTGCAGGCACATCCAAAATCACCTAACGGAGCTACTACAACTGTCGGAATTCCATTCCTACTCCCAGATCAAAATCTCACCTACCGTTCGGATTTCACCAAAATTCAACCTTAGCCAATTCAAGCCTATTTCTACACCGTGCCTCCAAATTCAATTCCGATTGCTCCCCTAAGTCACAAATCACCTCCCGGAACTAACCGAATCATCAGAATCCGATTCCGAGCCCTCTAACCAAATAGTCAACTCCAGGTTGACTTTCCTTATTCAAGTTTCCTTCAAAAAGGCTATATGCCTCATTTTCAATCCAAATCACTCCTAAATTACCCGATAGACTTTAACACTGATATAAAAGCATAAAACATACAATTTCAACATAACGGGGTGGAAATTCCCGTGACGACGGGCACGGTCGTCACAGTTATTTACTTATTTTATTCCATGTACTCTTAGACTTGTAGAGTCACTTACAGTGTTGTATTGACATTCTGATAGAGGCTCTTGGCTCGTGACCCCAGATCTTTGGGAAGTTACATTGTTTTTAAAAGGTTTTGGGATATTATTATATCTATCACTTTAATTTGGCTTCTTTTCCTGATAATGACTTAAAATAAGTGATTTTGAGATCTAAGATCGGGATGAGAGTGTATTTGGTTGGGCTGGCCTAGCAATATGCTAGGCGCCATCACGACTGGGTTTTGGGGTCGTGACACTTTGTTAGTGGTCTCCCTCGGATAGTGAGGAAGTTTGATTTAGTTTGGGTGATTGTGGATAGGCTGACCAAGTCAGCTCACTTCATTCCTGTGTGTACTACATACTCCTTGGAGCGGTTAGAAGAGATATTCATCCATAAGATTATGAGATTGCATAGAGTTCCAATTTCTATTACATCAGACAGAGGTACTCAGTTTACTTCGCAGTTCTTGTGGACATTTCAGCGTGAGTTGGGCTCACAGGTTGAGTTGAGTACTGCATTTCATCCTCAGACGGACGGATAGTCCGAGCATACCATTCAGATCTTTGAGGATATGTTGCACCCCTGTGTTATTGAATCGGTGGTTCATGGGATGATTACTTGCCTCTCGCAGAGTTTGCTTATAACAACAACTACCAATCCGGTGTTCAGATGGCACCGTATGAGGCTTTATATGGGAGGCGGTGTAGGTCTCCAATTGGTTGGTTTGAGCCCGGTGAGGCTAGGTTGTTGGGGACCGAGTTGGTTCAGGATGCATTGGACAAGGTCAAGGTGATTCAGGAGAGACTTCACACAGCCCAGTCGTGCCAGAAGAGTTATGCGGACCGGAAGGTTCGGGATGTGTCTTATGCAGTGGGTAAGAAGGTCTTACTGAAGGTTTCACCTATGAAAGGCCTCATGAGATTTGGAAAGAAAGGAAAGCTCAGTCCGAGATTCATTGGCCCTTTTGAGATTCTCAGGAGGATTGGAGATGTGGCTTATATGCTTGCTTTGCCACCCAGCCTATCGGGAGTTCATTCGGTGTTTCACGTGTCTATGCTCTGGAAGTATGTTGGAGACCCCTCGCACGTGTTGGATTTCAGTACAGTTCAGTTTGGTGATGACTTGACTTATGATGTGGAGCCTATAGCTATATTGGGTCATCAGGTGTGGAGATTGAGGTCCAAAGATATTGCATCGGTGAAGGTTCAGTGGAGAGGTCGCCCAGTAGAGGAGGCCACTTGGGAGACCGAGCAGGAGATGCAGAGTAGATATCCTAACTTATTTGAGACTCCAGGTATATTTCTTGACCCGCCCGAGGATGAACGTTTGCTTAAGTTAGGGAGAATGTGATGACCCGGCCCGCCGTCACATGAGTTACCGCCCTGTTTCCCCCTTATTATGTTTTTTCATATTTTTATATCTGTATTGTCTATCAGGTGAATTTGGATTGAATCTGGTTGAAAATAAGGCATATAGCCTTTTAGAGTGAAGCTTGTTTCAGAAAAGTTAACCTGAAGTTAACTATGTGGTTAAAGGGCTCGGATGTGAATTTCGTTGGTTCGGTTAGCTTCGGGAGCTGATTTGTGACTTAGGGGAGCGATCAGAATTGAATTTGGAGGTCCGGTGTAGAAATAGGCTTGAATTGGCTAAGTTGAAATTTTGGCGGAATCCGGTTGATAGGTGAGAATTTGATCGGTGGGTCAGAATGGAATTATAACAGTTATAGTAGCTTCGTTAGGTGATTTTGGATATGTCTGCAAATTGCGACATCATTCGGATATCATTTGCTCGGGTTTTTGATTGGGTGTAGGTTTCAGAAGTTCTAAGAAAAATTAGGCTAGAATCCGAGGTAATTTGGTGATTTTTATGTTTAAGGGCATGATTTCATGATTGGAACAAGTTTGTATGATGTTTTAGAGTGGGTTTGTATTTTTGGTTGAGGTCCCGGGGGCCTTGGTATGGTTTCGGAAGGTTAAACGGGAAAATTCATGTGTTGTAGCAGGTCTGATTTGAAGGTTTCTGGTATTTTCGCTTCTGCGGAAGGTGGACCACAGAATCTAGTCCACAGAAGCGGTATTTGGAGCGCAGGTGCAAGATTTGGGTAGCCTAGCAAGGTCCGTAGAAGCGGACATTTGTTCGCAAAAGCGAGACCGCAAAAGTGGGAACTCGTTCGCAGAAGCGAGAAGGGCCAGCTTGGGAGGTTCCGCAAAAGCAGAACATTGTCCGCGTGTGCAAGGTCATAGAAGCGCATTTCTAATCGCAGAAGCGATATGGGAGTTTAAGTGAAATACTGCATAAGCGGTCAGGAGGTCGCAGAAGTGAAGCCACTGAAGCGGCTTATGAGCCGCAGAAGCGAAAGGCGTTAGAGGGTTAAGGTACCAGCTTGTTCGAAAACTTCAGTAGTGTTAAAATTAATTGGGGCTTCGAACTAAGAGAAAAAGTGGGCAATTTTGAAGAGTAAATTGTGGAGTATTATCAGGTAAGGACTCTTGGACTCAAATTATGTTATTATATTGATAAAACATGTATTTAATCTCTGAAAATGGAGGAATTAAGGTGTAAAAACGGAAGATTTTGCTTGGAGTCTAAGAAATAGAAAATTGATGATTTGAATGGGCAAATGGACTCCGATTTTGATAAATTTTATATGTATGTACTCGTGGAAAGATGAGGATTCTGAAAATATAAAATTCATAATTTTTCGAGAAGCGGGCCCGGGGCTCAGGTTATGGCAACTTCGTATTTTTGGGTGTAATTTGAGTTATTTCGATTGGGTTATGTTCCTTTAGCCTATTTTGATGTATTCCTATTGGTTTTGATAAGATTCGGCACCCATGGAGGTTGATTCTCGAGGCAAAGGCATTTGAGTTGGTTCGAGTTGAGTAATGGGTGTGAATGATGACCTGAGGGTTTGAAACCCCGGTATATCACTATGTGACGTTGTATTGAGGCGAGACACGTACTCTACTATGAGTGCAAGGTCAATATTGATTATGGACTATGGCTTAGTCTGAAGGTATAGCATTGTACTATGTTGTTAGCTATACTGGGAAACAACCTCTCTACCATAGGGTAGGGGTAAAGTCTGCGTACACACTACCCTCCCCAGACCCTACCAAGTGGGATTATACTGGGTTGTTGTTGTTGTTGTTGTGTTGTTGGCTATAAATGAGCCGGTAAACCTCCTACTTGGATGGTTGTGGATATATATTTGGGTTGTGAGCCAGTTATTTGGATCCCTTGAGGATCATTATCATTGCTTCTATGATTATAGCATGTTATCGTGATGTCAGTCCTAAGCTAAATTGTAAGGCCCCGTAAAATTTTTGTGTGCTTAAAACCGAGTAACCCATGGAATCATGGTCCGAATAATGTGTTAGGAATGCGTAGAATTCTTCGTGGCGAGCTTGCTCGTCGCGGTTCAGACCCTTGGTGGTGATTTAAGCTTTAAAAATTGAAAGAATAATATTTTTTAGAAATTGTCAAATTTGCGGTCAAGAATGCGGTCGCAGATCTGCTATGCAGACCGCATTCCTACCGCAGAGTGTAACAGAATATTTTCCAAAATTTCTGTTGAAAATGCGGTCCAATATGCGATCGCATAATGGAAATGCGGATCACAGATCCATCACATAATTTCTTGAGAATTTTGAGTGTCAATTCTGCGGCGCGTTCTGCGACCGCAGAACACGAATGCAGACTGCATTCTGGTCACATATCGTAATAGAATAGGTGAATTTTTGGGGCAATTCTGCGGTCTATTATGCGAACCGCATGTTGATTCTGCGATCGCAGATGAGACCGCAGAATTGACTCAGCCCAGATTTTTATAAAATTTTAACCCGACTCCTTCTTTAACAAAACACCTCAAACTTTAATTTTCTCATATTTTCTTAGCAAAAATAGAGAGAGGAAATTGGGATTCTAGAGAGAGAAATCTAACCATCTTCAAATATTATTTCTGATCATTTGGTCCGGAAGATCCTAGGGCAAGTGTCATCTTACCCAATCTCTAAAAGGTAAAAACCCTAGCCAATTTTCTTTAATTTTCAATTGTCAAAGGTGGAGAAAGATTTTCATGCTTTAGCTTTTGAAAATAGAATTTACCACTCATGCATGTTATTTGAACTTGAAATTTAGTAAAAAGAAGTGGGTAGGAGTAAGAGTTTGCAAAAACGGAAGTTGGCAACATAGGATAACTGGGTGAACTTAAAGTAAGAGATTGAATGAAGTAAATTCGACTCCGGGTATGTATGACTAACTTTGATCCTTGTGAAATTGCCTTATGTGTATAACTCATTTGGTATGTGATAATTTGAGAATTGTTGTGTAAATCTTTGATTTAGTTGTTGGGTATTTAATTGATTTGAACTATGTGTTGTATGGTATGGGATGAGAACCGAAAGATAAAAAAGGATGTCATATTTGGTAAGGAAATTGAGAACGATTGTAATGATGGCATACTTGGCCTCTTGTGGGAAAACTAATGAAATAACTCGAATTGTGATAAACTATTGAATAAAATGGTATGGGTACTCTCGGATATGGAAACATTGTAACTTGGTTGTGATACCGGCTAAAAAAGTATTTGAAAGCATGAACAAATTTGTGATTCGCTTATTGCCTTTGTTGTAATATTGTATTGTGCTCTTGTTAGCTGTTTGTGATTGTTGTGATTTGAAACTGTAAAGTGGGATCGGGTTACACGCTGCAACATGAAGTAATAAGGTGTGGGTTGGGGTGATAAGGGTGGCCGAGGTAATAAGGGTGGAAAGCGATCGAAATCGCCATTAAAATTGATATGAAATCATTGATGTGAAATTGTGAAAGGATACATCATGAGAGTTTGCAACCTGTAGGGCACTGATTGCCCCTTTGTTTGACTTGATTATGCTTCCTGTGTTTGTTTGGTTCTTGCCTTCCTTGTTGAACTTTAATTCTACTTGGGTTGAGGACTACTTGAAACAAAGTAATGTGGGAACGTGATTGGCTGGCTTTGTTATTTCTTGGTGTAATCGTTGGTTGTTTACTATCGTGATTTATTTGATTTATGGCTTGAGTTTACTTGGAACAAAGCTTGTCCATACATACCAGTACAATTCCAATGTACTGACGTCCCTTTTGCTGGGGACGCTACATTCGTGTTATGATGGATCCGTAGCAGGCACTTCAACTCATCGGCAGTAGCATTCTTCATCTTCCACTGGCCATTTTGGTGAGCCCCTTTCCTCTTGGGGCCCTGCATGGCTCACGCCACTTGTATTTCGGATTTCTATTTTGATTTTGTAAGGTATAGTCGGAGCCTTGTTACTGGCAAGTATTGTATCATCCTTTGTATCCTAGAGGCTCCGTAGACAGTAAACTGTGGGATTATAGTCTTATGTATATATTATGTCGGGCGTTGCAAATTGTAAACTTGTTAAGAAGTAAAGTGTGTTGTTATGTTGTTAAAGGTATGATTTTAACAATAAATTGGTAAAGTCCTTGATTTTTAAGTAATGAAAAATATAGGGGAAACGCGTGGGTTAGAAAGGTACCCAGGTCCGCTTGACTGGGGCTACCCGGTCAGGCGCCGGTCATGTCCCTCAATTTGGGGCGTGACATAAGCACTGTCTAAAATGATGTAACGACCCGGCCCGTCGTTACGGGAATTACCACCCTGTTATGTTGTAATTACATGTTTTATGCTTTTATATCAGTGTTAGAGCCTATCGGGTGAGTTATGAGTGATTTGGATTGAAAATGAGGCATATAGCCTTTTTGAAGGAAACTTGAATAAGGAAAGTCAACCCGGAGTTGACTATTTGGTTAGAGGGCTCGGAATCGGACTCTGATGATTTGGTTAGTTCCGGGAGGTGATTTGTGACTTAGGGGAGCAATCGGAATTGAATTCGAAGGTCCGGTGTAGAAATAGGCTTGAATTGGCTAAGGTTGAATTTTGCCGAAATCCGAACTGTAGGTAAGATTTTGATCCGGGGGTCAGAATGGAATTCCGACAGTTGTAGTAGCCTCGTTATGTGATTTTGGATATGTCCGCAAAATTTCAGGTCATTCGGACGTCGTTTGGTCGGGTTTTTGATTGATTGTGTAATTCGGAATGTTTTAAGGAATTTAGGTTTGAATCCGTGTGTAATTGGTGATTTTGATGTTTAGTATGGTGTTTTTATGATTGGAACAAGTTCGTATCGTGTTTTGGAGTATGTTGGTGGTTTTCGTTAGGGTCCCGGGGGCCTCGGGATGAATTCGGGGGTCCAAACGGACCATTTTGTGCTAACTGCACTGCTGTTTCTGCTGCAATTAGTGCAGAAGATTTTTGTGCTTCGCGATCGCAAAGCTATGTCTGCGATCGCGTAGGGTAAAGCTGGGAAGCTCTGCGATCGCAAGGGGGAGACTGCGATCGCATAGTATATTGGAATGAGGCTGGAAAATTTGTTCTTCGCGATCGCGGGAGGAGTGATGCGATCGCGTACGTCTGGGATTTAGAGCAGTGCGATCGCGGGTGGTTTCACGCGATCGCGTAGTGTTGAGGCATGAGGCAGTGCGATCGCGTAGGGAATGTCACGATCGCATAGAGTAATTTTGGAGCCTGATAAATTTGTTCATCGCGATCGCGAGCCTAGGGCTGTGATCGCAGAAGGTCGCCTGGCAGTCAGTGAATTAATATAACAGAACAGTCCACTCGTGAACCCCATACCCAAAACCTCCATTTTTGAACCCTAGAGAGAAGAAATCACGGGAAAACGCTGGGAAATCATCGGGTATTCATCGCAGGTAAGTTTCTTGACTCAAAAACATCATTTTATGGTAGAATTAACATCAATCTTCATGAATTTGGGTAGAAATTGTGAAGGATTGTGGCCTAGATATTGAAAACGAAAATTTGGGTTTTGAAAGGCCAATCGAACTCCGATTTTGGTAAATTTTATATGTATGGACTCATGGCGAGACGAGGATTCTGGAAATATGAGTTTCGAAATTTTTCGAGATGTGGGCTCGGGGCTCGGGTTTTGCAAATTTCGTGATTTTTGATATTTTTCGAGTTCTTTCGATTGGGTGATGTTCCATTAGCCTATTTTGATATATTTGTGTTGATTTGTGCTAGTTTTTACGTGCATGGATGCCGGTTCGAGGAGCTAAGGCGTCGCGGGCATGAGCTTTCGTCGGTTCGAGGTGGGTAATACTTGTAAATGATGTCTTGAGGGTTAGTAAACTTCGGACTTGCAAATCTTAGTGCTGCGTTGAGGTGACTTGCACGCCGGATAACGGGCGTGGGGTAGAGCACCATTGGGGATTGTGACTTGGTCCGTCCCGCGTAATAAATAATAACACCTAATTGTTGAAATGAATTGGACAAATTATCATGTTTGGGCTTCGTGTCAATTATTTGAGTCCTTCAGGGATTGGTATCACTGTTTTGATAACACTGTGCTTATTTTATTCTAAATTTAAGTTTTAAAATGGTATTTTTGCTATTCAGCATTTTTATAAGGTTATGAAAAACTTGAACAAGGTCTTAATAACATTTTTAGTCTGTGAGTTAATATGATATTGTTGCCGTAGGGCTTTCTTGATTATTTGTTAGACTGATTGGGGCCGAGGGCCATAAGTTAGGGCATGACATTTTATGTGAGCATATGCATACACATGCATGGATCGGACTGTACGCCGCAGTGGTATACGGATCGGGCTGTGCGCCGCAGCAGGTGTGATATTAATATTGTGCTTGGGTTGTAGGAGCCCCTCCGGAGTCTGAACCCCCACAGTGAGCACGGGTACCCAAATTGGATCGGGCTACACGCCGTAGCGGTCATATGCGTTGCATGGCATACATACATTGGTTTATGTGTACTACGTGGCATAACATTCAGCACTCATACATTACCGGCACACATGCATTAGTTGCCTTATTGACCAGATCTCCTGGTGTAAATTGATAAGGAGTGCTGAGCCCGAGGGGCTGATTTGAGTGCGGACTTACATTGCTTGAGATTGTATCCAGGTATTGGTATATTATTATGAAAGAAAGTAGCTAAAATTGAGATTTCTAAATAATCTACTCACATATGCTTGAAAGGAATAAAAAGATAGTTCCGTATTGTGTAGCATGAGATAGTGCCTATCGTGGTTTTCTTCCCTTCAGCATTATTTACTTTTATTACTGCTGAGTTGGAAGTACTCACACCCGACTCCTTGCACCTTGTGTGCAGATCCAGGTACATCACAGTGGAGCTGATTCTATTGCGGCTCGGGAGTGCTTTTGGACAGTCGAGGTAGCTGCCAGCGTTCGCAGGACCTGATTCTCCAGTTTGTCTGTATTTTTGTTCTGATCATCCCACACTTGTGCACGGTTATATTCACTATTTACACTTTGTATACTCTGTAGAGGCTCATGACTCTTGACCCTTCGGTCTATGGGAGTTGGCACGTGTTGGGACTTGGTTCCCTGTTTTTAATATATCTATCACTGTTATGCTTAAATTGGATAAAGTGAGCTTGTGGCTCTGTGATTGTTGCTGATTGGTCGGGCTGGCCTATGTGTGCTGGGCGCCATCACGACCGGATTTGGGGTCGTGACAAATTGGTATCAGAGCCTAGGTTTACTAGGCCTCATGAGTTTTGAGCCGGTTAGTAGAGTCTTGTGGATCGGTACGGGGACGCCTGTACTTATCCTCGGGAGGCTGCAAACCTTTAGGAAACACTTCACATTTCTTGGAATTCTTATCGTGCGCACTTGATTCAGCTTGAGATATATTTTTTGAAATTCCTTCCACACGTCTGTGTACGCTTCGAGCACTCAGTAATATATTTGCCTTGACGGCTTATGATTCCCCAAAACGAGGGACGAGATATAATCTCTGTGAGTTCATGTTGGGCCAGTCAGGATGACTTGAGGCTGGACCTTGTTTATGACTTGAGCATCGAGGTGTTGATTTTGTGAGTGGTGGCAATAGATAGTGTATTGAGGGTTTGAAACCCCGTATTTGCACTATACAGTGCTGTGCTGAGATGATATACGCGTCATGTGACGAGTGTGGTGGTATTGTGACTGGGGATTTGGACTTGATCCTTCCCGATTGATAGATTATTGTGTATAATGACTGAGACTGGCTTATATCTATGTATTTGGGCTAGTAGCCATGTTTGGGGCCTTGTGCCGATCTGTAGAGTATTAGGGAGGCTTACTAATGGATGAGTTGTTAATTGTTCAACTCTTGTCTAATCTGTTGTGTAGCCCCGAGCTATGGGCGTGGTGAATATTTATCATATCTCGTAATTGGAAGGTAAAGTGCCTTTTTGTATAGTGGAACGAGTTCAAACTCAGGAAGACTAAAGTGATTCTGCTATGTGTATCCTGGTGGAAGGTATTGTGATGAAATACTAAATTGAGAAGAAGTAAGAGGGTTGATCCTCATGTGTAATTGAAAGGTATTTGATATGTGTTATGATTCGAGCAGGTACGCAGCGCAGGTTCAAGTATAAATTGTGATAATATGATTCGTATAGTATTGAGATTTAATGTTGTTGAAATACATTGTGATATCTTGTTGAGTTGTGGATGTATTGTTAGAATGGTTTGGTGATTCTCTGGCAGGTGGATAGGCCAATTTACAAAGGAAACTTTGCCGAAATTTTTGGAAAATTTGGGACTTAGAAAAGATTTTTGTCACCTAAAGAGTGGGCGTAACTGTTGTGTGTGAATGAATACAAGAATGGTAAAAGAGTTAATATTTCTGATGATTCGAATCTTCGCCGAAGCTTGCAAATGACTTGAGTTTAATCTAACTAGAACTTTGTGGTATCATTGGAGTAAGAAGGCTATGAGTGGCTAAAAGTGCTTTGATGTATGGCTCCGAGCTAAGTTGGGGAGGTTGTTATTGATTAACTGATTGCACTGTCGTATGCTGTGTTGGTTCTGTCTCTAGGTATGTGGGGAAATTTTGATAAAGGTTATGGTGCTTCGTAGATATGAAGAAATACTAGGATGTTGTGAACTTATGTTGGTAAAGAATGTTCGGTGTATAGAAAAGAAAGATAGCTAATTGGATCTGTATGTAATCATGTTCTGCGATGTCAGAATTCTAACAAGGCACGAGTGGTTCTGTTCAATAAGACTATTGAATTATAACTGAATAAGGGTGAATGATGCCCGAGAATGGTTTTGCAGTGTTCAAGATTTTGCTTGTAACAGTCAAGTGCCTTAAGATTTGTGTATGTGGCTAAAGATGGCGGTTTCGTTAGAGAAGATCAAGGCTTTTGTTATATCATGTGAATGATGGGATTCTAGGTATCCGTATGGGGAAGTAATGATAACAATTTAAAAATCGCGGGAAGTTCATCAAAATAAAGTGAGGTAGAATGTGGTACTTTTGGGAAACATTGAGAGAGTATTCAGTGGCCTATGGGTCTTAGACCGTGTGGTCTTGTGTACGAGCTGTGTGCGGTAAAAAGGGGTTGAGGCATTGTCGTACTACAGTAAAGACTGATATGAAATTAATGATGAATCAAAAAGGAAACTGAGTAAATGGAACAACTTTTTAATAAACCAGAATGGTATAAAAAGGAATACGATTGATTCCTGGTATGTGGTTGAAGTAATGAGTCTTGCAGACATTGCAGCAAAGCTCTTGAGTGCTGGCAGTTGTGTAACTTGATATGGGTATAAGGACTCGGTCCTGGCAGTTAAACTTATGCAACGAATGGGAAGAAATAGTTCGTGATGTGTTTTATCATGGTTTGAAAATGAGTATATTCCTGTCGGTATGCGAAGCGTGGAATGTGTAATGAGTTTTTCTTCTATATGGGATCACGAAAGTCCTTGACTAGTGGAGTGCGCCGATGTTGAGGCGGAGGAAAGGGATATGAATTTCCATGTTGTCTTAGTGTGATATGGTATACACGATGTGTTATGGAAAGTTGATAATGGTATATTCTAGGTTTTGAGATCGGTTCATAATATATGGGAAGTCAATAAAATTATTGAGCAGCGCGGACAGCTGCAGGTGAATTAAGAATCGATCTTTCTGATGATTTAAGAAAATGGTACTACTATTCTCGTAATTTGGCAGGGAATATGGTCCAAAAAGGGCCAGGTAATATAAACCGATAATATTTGGTGGTGTGATGGTATCCTCTTGTTAGATTGACATTGATGATTGAGTTGTAAATGGCATAAGGAAATATCCGAATGGCTTTCGTGGTATGAATGGGCGCTTGATGTGCGTTATGTATTCGTACGGTGGAGTGTGGTACCAGGTATAGCGATTCATGTGTTATATATGTGTTGGAGACTAGAAGTTCTCGTAATCCGCCTATGCAGTGGTTGTATATCGTGTGTATCGACACCATTTTGTGGTTATTGGAAATCGGAAGCCCTAGTGGCTCTCTCTTAGCTTGATATGATGAATTTGTGTTATGATACCTTATTTCAGACTGGTTGACATAAGACAGGTTGTCTAGACAAATGAGCTATGGACTATGTCGGAAAATGGCACAAATTGCATAGTAGAGAGCATCAGAGTATGCTCCAACAAAGTAGTTGTACCCAGGACCAGCGGACGGCTGGTAGGCATAGCTTTGTCAGTTGGACCTTAGTGGTGGATGTTAGTGTAGAAATATCTACCATTGATTAGTTCTGGTATTGAGGAACTTTGTCGGATGCGTTTCTTGTGGCCAAACTTAAGGCTGTATATGTTTATTATGATGAGCAACTTGACTCGACGCGTATTTATTTGGCGAGGGTTACTTGGATCGGGTGGCACGCCGCCACAGGTATGGTATCTAGATCGGGTGGCACGCCACCACGGGTATGTCATTGGAGCGGGTTGCACGCCGCAACAGAATATTGTGAAAATATAGTTAGTTATATGCTACTGGGTATACAATACTTCCCCACTTTTGAGGAAAAGTCCGTTTTGAGTATCGCTTGGCAAATGGCACGTCGGTTGTGTCCTTTCAAGATTTGATAGCATACGTTAATTGTTTCACCGTGGGTGAGGTTGATTGCGTGGGTTCAAGACCTAGATCCGTGCGTGGCTAACCGTTTTGATCTTAGTGGCTTGAGGTGCTTCATGAGTAATAACGTTGGGATAGAATCACGAATCGTGGCAAGGCCACGTGATGTTATGACCTCTCGAGGAGGATTCAGGTACTCTAATTCTATAATGCGAGACGCGATCTCAGTTCTATGTTATGATGTCACAGAGGAATTGAATTGCAGCTCTTTTGCTGGAGACAGTTATCATGATTTGAGCTGTCATAATTCGAGTGTGTTCAGACGTTTCTATTGGAGCCTATGTTGTGCTCGTCGTGGCTTAGGCCGGTGTTGAGGTGTCTTATCACCAGTGCGGTGTGTTATAATCGAAATTACCGTTGGAGTTATTAATGAATACGAGCATATTGGATCTTAGCTTGTTAGAAAGGTAAAAATCGAGGTTTGGCTCCGAAACCTATTGTGGTATCAGTTTTAAAAGGGAAATGGATTCACAAATGGTTAACCTGAGAGATGGGTTCGGTATATCTCGTGCTTCAACTGCCGTGGGCAGGGTATGGAGGTGTTGGAATCATACTCTATCTAATGAAAGAGGTTTTCATCTAGTATTTGGTTATTGTGGCCAGTTGTTGTGATTAGAGACTATCGTCTCGAGTGATTGGGTTGTCGATACATCATATGGTCTCACCCGGAGTAGCGAATATGGGTTATTGCAGTGGATTCGAGTGTATCCTAAGCATAGGCATGGGATTTGCATTTGGCATATGATTTCAGAAAGTGCAGTGTGATTTATGATTCAGATGGTCTGTGTAATTTTGACTATATGGTGTTTTCGGACTTATGTGAGATAGGGTGACATATGATCGCCCGGATATATGCTTGGTAAGGTCATTCAGCTATGGGGTTGCTTCTAGTACAACTCTGGGTACGCTCGAGGATGAGCGATTATTTAAGTTGGGGAGAATGTAACGACCCGACCCGTCGTTACGGGAATTACCCCCCCCCCCCCCGTTATGTTATAATTACATGTTTTATGCTTTTATATCAGTGTTAGAGCCTATCGGGTGAGTTATGAGTGATTTGGATTGAAAATGAGGCATATAGCCTTTTTGAAGGAAACTTGAATAAGGAAAGTCAACCCGGAGTTGACTATTTGGTTAGAGGGCTCGGAATCGGACTCTGATGATTGGTTAGTTTCGGGAGGTGATTTGTGACTTAGGGGAGCAATCGGAATTGAATTCGGAGGTCCGGTGTAGAAATAGGCTTGAATTGGCTAAGGTTGAATTTTGGCGAAATCCGAACGGTAGGTGAGATTTTGATCTTGGGGTCAGAATGGGATTCCGACAGTTGTAGTAGCCTCTTTATGTGATTTTGGATATGTCCGCAAAATTTCAGGTCATTCGGACGTCGTTTGGTCGGGTTTTTGATTGATTGTGTAATTCGGAATGTTTTAAGGAATTTAGGTTTGAATCCGTGTGTAATTGGTGATTTTGATGTTTAGTATGGTGTTTTTATGATTGGAACAAGTTCGTATCGTGTTTTGGAGTATGTTGGTGGTTTTCGTTAGGGTCCCGGGGGCCTCGGGATGAATTTGGGGGTCCAAACGGACCATTTTGTGCCAAATGCACTGCTGTTTCTGCTGCAATTAGTGCAGAGGATTTTGTGCTTCGCGATCGCGAAGCTATGTCTGCGATCGCGTAGGGTAAAGCTGGGAAGCTCTGCGATTGCAAGGGGGAGACTGCGATCGCGTAGTATATTGGAATGAGGCCGGAAAATTTGTTCTTCGCGATCGCGGGAGGAGTGATGCGATCGCGTACGTCTGGGATTTAGAGGAGTGCGATCGCGGGTGGTTTCACGCGATCGCGTAGTGTTGAGGCATGAGGCAGTGCGATCGCGTAGGGAATGTCGCGATCGCATAGAGTAATTTTGGAGCCTGATAAATTTGTTCATCGCGATCGCGAGCCTGGGGCTGCGATCGCAGAAGGTCGCCTGGCAGTCAGTGAATTAATATAACAGAACAGTCCACTCGTGAACCCCATACCCAAAACCTCCATTTTTGAGCCCTAGAGAGAAGAAATCACGGGAAAACGCTGGGAAATCATCGGGTATTCATCGCAGGTAAGTTTCTTGACTCAAAAACATCATTTTATGGTAGAATTAACATCAATCTTCATGAATTTGGGTAGAAATTGTGAAGGATTGTGGCCTAGATATTGAAAACGAAAATTTGGGTTTTGAAAGGCCAATCGAACTCCGATTTTGGTAAATTTTATATGTATGGACTCGTGGCAAGACGAGGATTCTGGAAATATGAGTTTCGAAATTTTTCGAGATGTGGGCTCGGGGCTCGGGTTTTGCAAATTTCGTGATTTTTGATATTTTTCGAGTTTTTTCGATTGGGTGATGTTCTATTAGCCTATTTTGATATATTTGTGCTGATTTGTGCTAGTTTTTACGTGCATGGATGCCGGTTCGAGGAGCTAAGGCGTCGCGGACATGAGCTTTCATCGGTTCGAGGTGGGTAATACTTGTAAATGATGTCTTGAGGGTTAGTAAACCCCGGACTTGCACATCTTAGTGTTGTGTTGAGGTGACTTGCACGCCGGATAACGGGCGTGGGGTAGAGCACCATTAGGGATTGTGACTTGGTCCGTCCCGCGTAATAAATAATAACACCTAATTGTTGAAATGAATTGGACTAATTATCATGTTTGGGCTTCGTGTCAATTATTTGAGTCCTTCAGGGATTGGTATCACTGTCTTGATAACATTGTGCATATTTTATTCTAAATTTAAGGTTTAAAATGGTATTTTGCTATTAAGCATTTTTATAAGGTTATGAAAAACTTGAACAAGGTCTTAATAACATTTTTAGTTGTGAGCTAATATGATATTGTTGTCCGTAAAGTTTTCTTGATTATTTGTTAGACTGATTGGGGCCGAGGGCCATATGTTTAGGGCATGACATTTAATGTGAGCATATACATGCATGGATCGGACTGCACGCCGCAGTGGTATACGGATCGGGCTGCGCGCTGCAGCAGGTGTGATATTAATATTGTGCTTGGGTCGTAGGAGCCCCTCCGGAGTCTGAACCCCCACAGTGAGCACGGGTACCCAAATTGGATCGGGCTACACGCCGTAGCGGTCATATGTATTGCATGGCATACATACATTGGTTTATGTGTACTACGTGGCATAACATTCAGCACTCATACATTACCGGCACACATGCATTAGTTGCCTTATTGACCAGATCTCCTGGTGTAAATTGATAAGGAGTGCTGAGCCCGAGGGGCTGATTTGAGTGCGGACTTACATTGCTTGAGATTGTATCCAGGTATTGGTATATTATTATGAAAGAAAGTAGCTAAAATTGAGATTTCTAAATAATCTACTCACATATGCTTGAAAGGAATAAAAAGATAGTTCTGTATTGTGTAGCATGAGATAGTGCCTATCGTGGTTTTCTTCCCTTCAGTATTATTTACTTTTATTACTGCTGAGTTGGAAGTACTCACACCCGACTCCCTGCACCTTGTGTGCAGATCCAGGTACATCACAGTGGAGCTGATTCTATTGCGGCTCGGGAGTGCTTTTGGACAGTCGAGGTAGCTGCCAGCGTTCGCAGGACCTGATTCTCCAGTTTGTCTGTATTTTTGTTCTGATCATCCCACACTTGTGCACAGTTATATTCACTATTTACACTTTGTATACTCTGTAGAGGCTCATGACTCTTGACCCTTCGGTCTATGGGAGTTGGCACGTGTTGGGACTTGGTTCCCTGTTTTTAATATATCTATCATTGTTATGCTTAAATTGGATAAAGTGAGCTTGTGGCTCCGTGATTGTTGTTGATTGGTCGGGCTGGCCTAGCAGTGTGCTGGGCGCCATCACGACCGGATTTAGGGTCGTGACAAATGATTTTCCAAACTTTGGTATTTCTAAACACGAATTTCTATTATTACTGTTAAAAAGGATTTCAAATGATAAATTATTGTGCCAGTGAGGCTTGCATTGCATGTAGCTGGACTGGTAGTGCATCGAGCTGCGCGCCGCAGCATGTCACTAATATTGCGCTTAGGCTATAGGAGCCCCTCCCGAGTCTGAGCCCCTACAGTGAGCGCGGGTACCCAAATGGATCGAACTATGCACCGTAGCGGTCATGTTCATGCATCTGCATTGCATTTAGACATATATATTGTATCATTTAGCTGTCATTGCTTTATCTGATACTGATATTGTTAAACATGTTAAAATTGGTATTATATTGCTTTGCTGAGTGGTTTATTGGGTATTTTTACCTTCAATGTCTTTATCCGTGCTTATTACCACTGAGTTAGAAGTACTCACACTACTCCCTACACCTTGTGTGCAGATCCGGGTACATCACAATATGGTTGACTTCCCAGCTGCTTCAGAGCTTTTGTACAGACTGTCAAGGTAGCTGCTTGGCGTCCGCAGGACCCGACTTTCCTTGTTATCCCTTTCTTTGACTTTTTCGCATTTTTGTCAGACACTTTATGTTTTCGGTATTATTGTGACACTCTTGGTAGAGGCTCCTGACTTATGACCCCAGATTCTGTGGGAATATTATACTGTTGGGTTATTTTGGCAACTATGATAGATGTTTCATATTTTTTTATCATTGTTAATGCTTTTAAAGTAAAGTGAGAGCTGGTAGCTCGGTATTCTAAGAGGTTGGTTAGGCTGGCCTAGCAATGTGCTGGGTGCCATCACGATCGGATTTTAGGATCGTGATAAATGTTGAAGCGGCAAAAAAAATATTGTGCATGATCTTCATTTTTCATCCTCAAGTTGCATGTGTTGTACTTGGTGTTTTCAGAGATTGGGAGGCCCTCTTTGAGCTACCCAAACACTTTATAACATTCGGTACCCTTTTGATAGTGCTAATTTCTTTGAACTCCCCTCTTTTGGAATCAAGTTAGATTCACAAAAAAAAATACATTTCCACATAAGGTTTGTTTTAGAAGTTCATCCCAAAAGAAAATAGAGAAAAAGAGAAGAAAAGAAAAAGAAAAAAGTCAAAAGATGGAGAGAGAGAGCAAGAGAAAAAAAACAAAAGAGAAGAAAAGAAAAATAACAATAACAAAAAATATTCCTGTGAACTACGTTTGATCTAATTCTAGTCACCACAAGATACGTAGGCAACCTTACATTTCGATCGCACCAAATACAATATTTTACAATCCCACGAAGTCAAGAGTGGGATTATTTTTATTAGATATTCCATCTAAAAAAAAGAATCAAATTCTCTTGTTTTAGAAAACCAAGGAAAAGTTTTTAAAATGGATAAAAAGTTGTAAATAAATTAACCCTGTTGTCTTAGTTATTTTGAGCCTTTAGGATATCATTTCTTTCTAATCCTGTCCAAAAGCCACATTACAGTCCAAAAAAGACCTTCCAGATAATCTTTGAGGGTGCCGAGTTAGACATGCCAGGAGCATATGATATTTCTACCATGGTTAATGCCTTATCATCTGCAGTACTAGAGGAAATAAAAAGAAAAGAATAAAATGAGAGAGTCTTATCGGTGAAAACCTACACCGGCACCATACGACGATGGTAAGTGAGAGAAAAAATAAAATGAGAGAGGCTTGATGGTGAAATCCCTTCGAGCACTGCAAGTCAAATAAAGATAGTGAATCACACAAGATAATTGGAGCATTGAAGCTCGGTTTCACGGCTTAGAGGTATAACAAAAGTCGAACATTACACTTACTGACATATTAGGCCACCTAATCCAAAATGCGTGTCATGGTCATTAGAATTGTTGTCCACATCAGATAAGTTTCTACTTTGTAATTCTCCTGTAGATATCATCTCTCTCCATTGTGCCATCACTATGTTTCTCTTGATTTGTTTAAGTCATTTTTTTGAGTTTGTTTTGTCAAAACAATTGAGAAATGACTTCAAAATCTGCTATCAACTTTCCAATTCCTTAAGTTGTTAATCTTATAATAGGGTCAATTTTAGTTTCTTTAAGTTGTTAATCTTTAGCATTCCTTTAGTTAAGGGGTCTAGCCTGGAGAATAGGGTCAGTATTTAGTTTCTTTAAGTTTTAATCTCTAGTTTTGCTTGAGTTCAGGGGTCCACCGGAGAATATGGTCAATTTTAGTTTAGTCAAGCTCAGTTTATAGTTTTCCTTAAGCTCAATCTCATATAAGACATACATCCTATTTGAGTCTTTTGTTTTACTCTCATTATCGCATCATTCACCAATAGAATATGTGATTTATCACTTTACTAACAACTCACAAATTTTCCTAGTGCAAACATGGGCAGAAAATTTTGTTTGTTTTATTTGTTTTGACTATAGGCACCTACCTGGTTAACGAGAGATAATATTTCAGAAATCGATTTTTAAGTTCAAGTAAGAGAGGCATCAGGAGCCTGCCTGAATAATAGGGTCAACTTTCAGTTTACAAGTTCAAGTTAGAGAGGCATTAGGAGCCCTCCTGAAGAACGGGGTCGAGTTTCAATTTCGTTCAAAATCAAACAAGAGGATCTTGCCTGAAGAATAGGGTCAAATTTCAGTTTACAAGTTCAAGTCAAAGAGGCATCAGAGGCCCGCCTAATAATAGGGTCAACATTCAGATTTCAATTTCAAGTTAGAGAGGCATCATAAGCCCACATGAAGAACAGGGTCAACTTTCAGTTTTCATGATTCAAGTAAAAAATAGTAGGATTCCGCCTAGAGAATAACGACAATTTTTAGTTCAAATAGGAAGTAGCACGAGCCCACCCGAAAGACAAGGTTGTCAAGCTCAAGTCTACTCAAATTTCTTGTTTATTTCAAGTCGAAGCAGCGGGAGCCCACATGAAGAACATGGTCAACTTCCAATTTTCTTCAAATTCAAGTCAGCAAGATGCACACCTGAAGAAAATGGTAAATTTTCAATTTCATGTTGAAGGGGCAAGTGGAGATTCAAGACAAGAAGTAGATATGATCTTGTATATTTTTTTTATTTTTTATTTTATTTTTTAGGTAATAGCAGGAACCGCAGACAGAACCTCGACGACACCTTATCAGCTATCCACCTCGGCACTTCATCGCTTTTTCTAGTTCTGAACTACACGTGGCCTTGTTCCTATATAGCAAAGATATGTTGGTAGCTCAGATATCAGGGCTCGGTCACATTCTTTTGCCCATATTCGATTCGTTTTGAATAAGCGTCAAGTCATAAATCAATTATGTTGCTCATTGTTTTTTGCTCCTAGAACTCTTCGTGTTTTCAAGCAAAGAGGGCAGCCGTATGCACGTAATTTTTGACCCACACGACTTCTAAAAATTAGTATTTAAAAATATTTTATTATTATTATTATTATTTATTTATTTTTCATAGGATTTTTGTCTAATTTTACTTTTAATTTTAATTTGGAACATAACTTTGAAAACACAAAAATTATTTTTTTTGTCTTATTTCTATTTAGTTTAGGTTATTAGTATTTTTATAAGGATATTATTTTAATTTCTCTCATGATTTTAACCTATTTTATTTTAATATTGAAAGTGTCATAATATTTCCGCCTTGATCTAATTTGAGGTCATTTGATATTTTAGGTTTTGAATATTTAATTAGTGTTGATTAATTTCAAAGAATTAAGAAGGTTTCGGCTTATTTTCTTTGCCCAACTTGGACTAGAAGAGGCCCAATCAGGGGCAAGAAAAAACCTAACATTGGGCATCCCACAGCGCCCCCCAAATCCTAAACCTAATGCCCAAGACCCCAGTCGCACTAGGCCATCCTTCACGCCTCTACTGGTGCTCAATCGGCCAAAAAGTTATTTTCCGGCATGCGCTTTTGTTCCCCTACTTCCCTCCTCTTTTCTCCGCAGGTATCCTGACATGTAACAAACTCATCACTCACCAGAATCTTCCTCAGTCACCAGAATCTTCCATGATTATTCTCCCTCTATTAATCACAAATCCAAATTTATTTTAGACATTTTTTGGGAAAATTAGAGACTGTAGGATTAAGATTCTTTGATCCCAGACCTCCACTTGTCTAGAATTGGTCTATGGAGAAGAATTTCAGATTTTAATTTAAGGGTTTTTGATTTTTCAGATTTAAAAGAGGGAATTTCATCCATTACTTGGAGAGGAAGCAGAGAGATTTCTAGTTATACGTGCTTGGTATTTCTGAGTTTGAAGAGGATTTTTTTTGGGGAGAGAAAATTGAAAAAAAAACTATGTTTTGGTTTTGGTCTTCCATCTTCTTTTTTTCTGATTTTCTTCTCTAATTGATTTATGTGTATATAAAAAATCAATTCTTAGTAATTTCATTCTTACTTCAAATCCAAAATTTAAAATAAAAATTAGTTTCTCCCTTTCTTTTTTTTTACTCATGGAGTTTGTTTGAGCTTTGTTGTTGTATCGTGGTTCGGTGGTGGCTGTTCGATGATGAAGTTCGTGGTTCCGAGTTCGATTTGAGGCCGTCTTATCGTTCAGACTTTAGACTCAAATCTTGCTCAACTAAGTTGTTGTAAATGCTGAAATTCTTTTAGTTGAAAACTCTCATTGAGGTCCATTTCTGATTTCCTCTTATTCTAATTTGAAGTGATTTTAGTATGATAAGAGTTTGGGTGTAGTTTATTAGTATAGATTTGAATGTGGCTCACCAATTGTTGAATGATTGAGTTGATTTTGCGTTCTCAAATTTTATTAAGATGCTATGTTCTCTTCGTTGCGCTTGAACTGTGATTTATTTTGAATCTGACTGTTTTTCTAACGCGTTTGATTGAAGTCAGATCTGAGTTTTTTTAGTCGATTGAATTAGTAAACATGTCATATTGGTGTTAGAATCAGTTTTGATTAGTTCATTTGATAAGTAAAAGTTATTAGTATTCAAATAACCCACGTTTCAATATAAATTCTTTTCAGATTCATTTCGTGTAACCTAAGCTTAGTTCTATTTAGATTTTTCCGCTAGAGGTTTGGGTTTGTGAGTCAGCTCTAAATAATGGCTAACTGAAAACTTAAACAGCGGTATTTTGATTTAAATGGTTAGTTTGTCTTTCTTTATTTTTTACTTTCATTCCATATTCACTTATGAGATTATTTTAATTAGCTCAAATGAAATTCGCAAAGTTTTCGAATAATAACAGTGTCTAGTAAAATGGTACAGTGATATTTTAAAGGTGCCTACCTCTTAAATGACTCATATATCTTTTGATATACTCTGTTTCTTTCGTCCCCTGTGTGAATTGAGATGCCTTAGTTGTCTATATGTTTACTATTCCCCTTATGTGGGTGGAATTCAAATATGAAAAGGTTGAAAGTTAACAGGGGTGGGGGTAATGGAAAATCTTTAAATGGCTATTTCTGATGGTTTTGATTCACCTTTATAAATTTGTTGTTTTTTTAGTCTCCTTTAGTTCCATCTTACCTTAAATGGTTTAGATGTTTATTGGTTTGTTATTTTTTTGATAGATTGGTTGAATATGAAATTGTTTGATGGGTCGTGGGGTTTGGGGTTTAAATAGAATTAAAAGGAAATCAATAGGCACTGACCTTGATTTATTTATTTTGGTTTATTTTATTTCTACTTTTCTTCCATATCAACTCTAGGTGCATGGCCGACCATATTTGGTTAGGCAAACCTTTACGGTCGTGTTTTAGTTTGCTTTGAGGTGAGAGGTCGTCCCTTTAGTTAAATTTGTCAGGGGAATGCCCCAAGGATTTGTAGATATTTTATTCCGGGGAATGACCCGAAGAACTTAGTTAATATTTTGGAGGTCTTGACGAGCATTGTGACGAAGTCATAGTACGGATTAATTTAGGATTTTTCTTTTTCTTTTCAATTTTCTCTTATTAGGTGAGGGAGGCCTCGAGCCTCTCTTATGTTTATTTTCCTTTTATGTGTTCTTTTTACATCAATTTGAATATTTTAAAATCGAACTAGATCGAATATGCAACCGTACTAGTTACGGGACTTGGGGATTGTGATAATAGGCTATATAGTTGTTATTTATACCGTTAATACCCATGCTTGGTTGTTGTTTTGTAATGGAAGTTGCCAATAAAATACTTGAATTGATGCTATTTGGTTTCGCACGGAATACAAGGTCCACGCCGCGGTTCTCTACAGAAGTTCCCGCGGTCGGTCCGCGGTCGACGCTGTGGTGCGGGAGGTCGTGCAAAATTCAAAACTTCTAGGGGCCAAAGCGTAACTCGGAAAAGTTTTGTAAAATCCTTATACTATGTAGGTAACTCGCCCAAGGCTAGGTTGAGCTTATTTTTGGAGATTATTTTGCAAGAGAAACAAGCGTGAGAGATCACCCAAAACATCATTACTTCTATTCTTCTTAATTTTCTTGCAATTCCTGATTATGAATCTTTTAGTAATTGAGTTTCCCATTTTCATGAGTAGCTAAAAACCTTAATCTAAGGTTTTGGTGGAACCCGTTGGGAATAACTTGGTTGTTTTATCAATATAATTAAATTTGGTTGTTAATCTCTAATTGTTCATATGTGTTTTGATTGTGGAATAGTTGAAAGGGCCGTCCATTATCCGTTCCTATTTATTATGTATCTTCTTGAGAGAGAGTGCATATTTAGGTGATTGTATGAACAACATTACTCCCAGAGTATAGACGAGAGTCATAACCAAGGGTTTAGGGGTTGGATTAGAGATAACGAAACCCTGTGTGCAATCTAAGTGAACCGTATTGTGAAATTAGCTAGCATAGCTTGAGAAAGTGAGTCTAGTAGATTATTATAATTATTTGAGAAAGAATTATGATAGATGTAGAGTTCATGATTGTTAGACATAGCTAAATCATAGTTATAAGAAATATACAATCGAGGAAAGTACCAACGGGGGAAACCATTGCCTTGGACCTTCTTTATGTTGTTTACACATCAAGTTTAGTTAATATTCAGTTATTCATCACTTTCAGTATTAGTTGTTAGAAAACAAACCATTGTGAATCAGAAAGTTTGGGAAAACAGGTTGTGTGAATTGAGTAAATCCGACAATGGTAATTGATAGGTTAATTCTCTGTGGTTCGACTCTGGGCAATTATTCTCAGATTATATTTGCAACGACCGCATAGTCTTTTCTGAGACTCAGTTGAGCGTGATCAGATGCCTAACACCTTCTCCCCGAGTCAAATAAACCCCCTTACCTGAATCTCTGGTGCAAACTGGTTTAAGAATCAAATGTGTTTTGAAGGGAAATTGTTATTTTAAAAAATGGTGACCTGGCACACCAAAATCAAATGTCAGGTGACGAATCTGAAAATCCTCTGAAATGCAATCTTTTTCTCACTTTTAGTTTTGAAAACCCTTTGAGCTTAATAAATCACTTTATTATCTTAAAGGGGTTAGTGATGTAAAAAAAGGTGTGATAGGGGAGATTGAAAATTTTCCCCACCGATATCAGTCAAAGGCATTCGCAATAACTTGGGCTATACAGGTTTTTATCGTTGTTTCATTAAATATTTTTCGAAAATTTCTTTTCCTTTGTGTAGGCTTCTTGAGAAAGATGCCCCTTTCAAGTTTGATGATGCCTATCTAAAAGCATTTGAGGAGCTGAACGGAAGGTTAGTGACTGCATCGATTATTATTGCTTCGAATTGGGAGCAGCCCTTTGAGTTGATGTGTGATGCGAGTGACATAGCAATTTGAGCTGTTTTGGGGAAAAGGAAGGATAAAAAATTTCACTCAATTTATTATTCGTGCAAAACTCTGAATCTAGCCCAGATGACTTACTAAAAAAGTTTTGCTTGCATTGGGGTGGGCTTTTGGCAAGTTCAGATATTATCTAGTGGGAATCAAAGTCTCATCTACATAGATCATTCGGCTATGAGATACTTGTTTGAAAACAAAGACGCCAAGCCGAGGCTGATTCGTTGGGTCCTCCTCTTTAAAGAGTTTGACTTAAAGATCCCAAGAAAAACTGGGATAGAGAATCAAATGGATGATCACTTGTCCTGATATGAAAATCGGAGCCAAGTAGCTGAAAGAAGATCATTCAAAGAAATATTTTTTGATGAGCAGTTATTAGCAATCACCTCAAGTGAAGCCCCGTGGTATGCAGTTTATATGAATTTCATTGCAGGTGGGGTGGCACCACCAGAATTAACACCCGATAGTAGAAGAAGGTTCCTAAATGATGTAAGGCTCTACATGTGGGATTAGTAAGGGTGTGTCTCTGAGGAAGAGATGAATGCAATACTGCATGACTGTCATGCATCATCATACGGAGGTTATCAAGGTTGGGATAGAACCACCCAAAAAGTGCTACAATCAGGTTTTTATTGGCTAAAATTTTTTAAGGATGCACATGCTTTTGTTAAAAAGTTGATAGATGCCTAGGAATCGAAACAATCACGAAGAAGCATGTGATGCCTCTGCAAAACATTATGGCAGTAGAGCTTTTTGATGTTTGGGGGATTGATTTCATGGGACCGTTCCCATACTCTAATGGTTACAGGTACATCTTGGTGCCGGTCGACTATGTTTTTAAGTGGGTGGAGGCTATTGCTCTTCCTACTAAAGACGCAAAGGTAGTGGTGAACTTTGTAAGAGGCACATCTTCACGCGCTTTGGGACTCCAAGAGTATTGATAAGCGACGGAGGGACTCACATTTGTAACAAATTGCTGAATAATGTTCTTGCAAAGTATGGAGTTAAGCACAAGGTTTCCACTATATATCATTCCCAAACGAGTGGTTAAGTGGAAGTTTCAAACAGAGAGGTAAAGTAGATTTTGGAGAAATAGTAATTGGAAATAGAAAGGACTGGGCTGGGTATTTGGACGGCGCATTATGGGCATATTGAACTACATGCAAAACTCCCATAGGTACTTCTCCGTATAAGTTAGTTTATGGGAAGGCGTGCCACTTTCCCGAACACAAAGCCTATTAGGCAACTAAAAAGCTTAATACGGATGTGGACCAAGCTGGTAAGAATAGGCTGCTGCAACTCAACGAGCTTGATGAGTTTCGATCGCACGCATATGAAAATGCCAAATTATAAAAATAAAAGACGAAGAGGTAGCATGAAAAGCACATCCAACATCGAGAATTTGAGCCGGGTCAAGAAGTTCTCTTGTTCAAAATGAGGTTGAAGCTTTTCCCCGGAAAGCTTAAGAGCCCGTTTGGCTTGGCTGATTTAGAGTAGCTAATAAGCATTAGGGGCTGAAAAACACTTTTAAGTGCTGAAGCTGATTTAAAAAATAAGCAGATACGTGTTTGGATTAAAGTGTTGAAATTAATAATAAGCCACTGAAGAACTGGGTATATGAAGAGTTTTGTTTTAAAAAGAAGTATTTTAGGGATAAAATAGTAAATATTTTTGTCAAACTTAAAGTGCTTATAAACTGAAATTTGATAAGCTGGGGGAGACCAACTTATAACTTTTGGCTTATATTTGGCTTATAAGCACTTAAATTATAATCACATTTAATTTTACCATACACGTAGATAAGCCAAAAAATTCTTATAAGCCAGTTTGACCAGCTTATAAGCTTAGCCAAACACCCTCTAAGTCTCGTTGGGCAAGTCCTTTTGTTGTGGTAAGTGTGAGACCTAATGAAGCGGTAGAACTGCGTGATATAAGCTCAAATGGTACTTTCTTGATAAATGGCCAGAGAATAAAACATTATTGGGGTGGTGACATTGCACGTCACAAGACCTCGGTGGACTTGATCGATACTTAAAAATGTGTTGAGTCGTGTCGCGATGTATATGCGCTTGTTGGGAGGCGTCCCAATTTTTACTGCTTTCATAGCTTAGTTTTTTAATTTTCTTTTAGTCAGAGTAGGCAATTTTTTTTTGTTGTTACGAAACTCTTAGGTGGGAATGGTGTGGGTTGTGTAATGTGTGTATTGAATGCTCGGGTAGACAGGATTGTTTATTTAAAAAAAAGTGAAATGAGCACCAGCCCAGCACCCCATGCTAGTTGGGGCACAATTTCCAGTATGCTCCAAAAACCCAACACTAGCCCCAGCGTGGGGTGCTGGACTAGTGGGTCAAGTAAGTGATCTTTTATTTATTTTTATTTAATTTTGTTTTTGTTGTTTAATTAAAATACCAACCCCAAATAACCCCGCCCAATTACCCATATACACACACAATCTAACCCATACCCAACTACCCAAACCCTTCTCCCACCTAAATTAAAAAAATAAAAACTCAAAACAACCTCACTCCCTCTCAATAGACGCTCTCTATCTCCCTCTCTCTCCCCGCTTTCTCCCTCTCTCTCTCAAATTTTTTAACTATTCTTGCTTAGTTAATCTCAAGAGTCAAAGGTATGTTCTTTTGGTTCTCTTTTCTTGTATTCTGGAATATTTTTAGTGTAATATTATCTCTACTTCTTCAACAACTACCAATCCCCTAGGTTTCTTAAACAAGCTTTATTATATGGTGGGTGATCTTAATATACACGAAATTGGGTGCCAAAATTGGTTGGGAATTTGTGTTTGAAGTATTAAACTGTAATTCGCTTTACTTCATGTAAATTTGAGAGGGCCACCTTGTTCCACCATTATTGAAATAAGAGAAGCAAAATTGATGCCCATAATGTGTTTGCTAAAATGCCTAAGAGTGTAAGTTTGAACACCGGTGAAGTCTAAGTGGCCGAGTGTAGTTATATATGTGGTTGGGCTAAGAATGGGGTGTTTGGGGGTATTTTATCTTGTTGTAAACTCTTGTAATTGTAGTTAGTGTACTATATTAGTATAGTAATGTAGACTTTAGCTTTGTCATGCTTGAACTATAGTTATGTTACAGGCATGTTAGACTAATTGACTTATATGGCATAGGTAAGTATGAGTACCTATAGCCTTATGATGACACATTGGTGCATGTTGAACCAATATTATGAATGGATTATACTTAGCCTTCGGTTTTAAGTGTGGGTTAATCTTGCCTCTCACGATGACCTTAGGCGAAATTTCTTGTTTCATTCTTATCTTTATGTTTATCATGTGTAGGCCGTGACAATGTCGCCAAAGGAAAAGGGGTGGGGAAGTCCTCCCCTACTACTCCCCCTCCAAAGGAATGCAAGCAAAGAGAGAGCTCTTCCCAACAAGACAATGGAAAGCAAGTCGCTAGCGGGTGTACAAAGCAATCAGGGCCTCGGGTGGAACTAATGCGAGATGATGCCAAGAAATGACATCATACTTTTGTTCCATACATGAGATATGTGTCTGAAATGGAGATAAATGTGAAAGCCTTAGATCAGAACTACCCAGATGTACTTGCTACATTGATCGAAAAAAAGATCGATAAGCTCCTCGAATGTCCGGGCCCTGTAAATCTAAGCATGATCAGAAAGTTATATGCAAATTGGGACGCGAAAAAGGACGAGTCATGGGCCAGAGGAAAGAAAATTCCATGGTTAGGGAAGCGCAATCTTGCTTTTTGGGAGTTGATAACTCGAATCCACGAAGGCTTTGAACGTTCTTCAAAAGTCTATGCTACCAAGCAATACATCACACACTTTGTGGAGTTGATTCTAATGAAAAGTGGACACAGACTAAGGGAGATATTCACCTTGAAATGCTCCGATTCGATTTCAACAAGACAACTAAGGTTTAGCAGAACTTTGTGTAGGCAAGATTAATTCTCGTTGAGCATAACAACAAGTGCACTCAAGCTCGAGTCTGCGTGATCTACATTCTAATGACTGGGTGCCTTATAAATGTGGGTAAGCTCATGCTTGGGGAGATAGCTTGCACCCGTTTTGGAGGGAGGATCAAAAGGTTCTTTTTTGGCAACATCCTGACACACTACATGCTCTCTCATGGGGTACTAGAGTACCCTGGCTATAATGAGGTAGTGGAGGCACCCACAACATTGCTAGACATAACATCCTTTCTCGAGTCCACATCAAAGATTACCCAAGCTGATAGGAATGACGGGGACGAATATTTCAACAGATATCTTTACATCCTCAATGTTATTATGACCAGATTAGGGGTGTTAGATGAGGAGTGCATGCAATTGCGAAGTGATCTCTCCATTTCTTCCAAGGAGATGTTGGGCATAGTACCATATAGTCCCATTCATCTATCTAAGGATGAAAACACTAGCAATGAATCTGATGATGAGGATGCAGATGATGATGAAGTTGCGGGACCGATGGCTTTGGTACCTTTAGGACATGATGATGAGCCCATTTTCGCTGTTGGTGGGCATCTTGACGAGGTAGACTCCGATTAACAGGGAGTTATTTCTTCCCACCTTACTATTTTTTTGAATTTATTATGCATAAGGGACTATGCATTATTTTAGTGTGGCGTGGGGAATACTCATTGAATTGTATTTATATAATTTTTTTAGGTGTTACTATTTTGTTTCTTTATCACCTTTTAGCTTAGTTTAAGACTACCATAGTTTAATTTATATAGTTTATAAAAAAAAAATAGAAAACTCTTGGACTTTTCTCGATGACGGATTTGTTGGACAATTTTCCTAAGGATTAAAGTCCGATTAAAAATACCAAAAAGATTTTTTTTAAGACAGTTAGGTAGTATTCCTTGGTTTTTCTTTGGACGTAGGTTCTTTTCCAAGGGTGTATCTTGAACCGGGTATTTTGTTTTATTTTGTTTAGAATACGATAAGGGAGAAAACCGAGGTGCTCGGAGATACCTTTTGACATGTTTGGTGTTGGCAAGTAAGTTATGGAATGCGCTCTGTCTTTCTTCATATTTTATTTGAATTGTAATGACCATGTAGAGTAAGTAGCTTACTCTGTGACGCCTTTTTCTCAGTAGATTGACTTGTATTCCACCTAGTGCATTGTTGCTTAAAAATGCTCAACTCGCTATGCTTTCTTGACTTGAGAGTCACACAAAACCGTCTTGAGTGAGTCAAGTGCCATGTCTGTGTAAGGATTGTTGATATCATGTGCTATCCAATGTTGTCTAGAACTTGTCCCACGTGTTAATCAATGTGAAATCATTAAGTTATGCTAGTCTAGGAGATGACGTAAGCATTTTTTGCTTGATGTCACGACCCCAAAACCCGGTCGTGATGGCGCCCAGCACATTGCTAGGCCAGGCCGACCAAATACACTCTTATCCTGAGCTTAGAGCTCAAAATCATTTATTTTAAGTCATCAATAGTGAAGGAAAACAAGATCAAACTAATAGTATTAAGAATATCCAGAAATCTCCCGAAAATACAATGTAACTTCCCAATGATCTGGGGTCACGAGCCAAGAGCCTCTATCAGAAAATCAGTCCATACTGTAAATACTCTACAAGTCCAAGAGTACGCGGAAATAAACAAGTAACAACAGAGTAACAAGGGGGAGTGTCAGGTCCTGCGGACGTTAGGAAGCTATCTTGATGATCCCAAATGGAGCTCTATATCAGTTTCAAGCTTAGCTAAGCTCCCAAGTACCAGTATCTGCACACATGGTGCAGGGAGTTGAGTGAGTACTTCCAACTCAGCGGTAATAAAAGTAAATAATGCTGAGGGAAAAGAAACCACACAAGGCACTATCTCATGCTATAAACATACAGAATTATCTTTTAAGCTGAAGTACACTTTCATGGTATTCCTTTTTAACATATGTGAGTAGATTATTTAGAAATCTCTTTTTAATATCTCTTCCTTCCATTTAAATAGATCAATACCTGGGTACAACCTCAAACAGTGCAAGTCTGCACTCAAATCAGCCCCTTGGGCTCAGCACTCCTTAACAATTTCCACCAAGATATCTGATCAATAAGGCAGATAACACATGTGTGTAGTAATGTATGAGTGCTAAACGTCATGCCACGTAGTACAAGTAAAGCCAATGTATGTATGCAATGCAATGCAATGCACAAGACGCTGTGGCGTACAGCCCGATCCATGCAAAGGCACCCACGCTCACTGTGGGGGTTCAAACTCAGGAGGGGCTTCTACAGCCCAAGCGCAATATCAATATCACTCCTGCTGCGGCGTGCAGCCCGATCCATGCATAGTCATGAATGCATATAAGCCCCTTGGGCAATAGTATCATATCAGCTCATAGCTAAAATGTCATCAAAACCTTGTTCAAGTTTTTCAAATCTTTTAAAAATGCCGAGTGGCAAAATACCATTTTAAAACCTTAGACTAAGATGAAATTATGCACAGTATTATCAAGACAGTGATACTAATTCCTGAAGGATTCAAATATTCGACACGAAGCCCAAAACATGATAATCAGTCCAATTCATGATAATTAATCAGTCCAAAATCATAAGTAATACATCATAATATGCTAATGCGACATAACCCAATCGAAAGAACTCGAAAAATATCCAAAAACAAGAAATTGGAAAAACCCCAGGCCCACATTCCGAAAAATTATGAAACTTATATTTCCAGAATCCTCATCTCGCCACGAGTCCGTACATATCAAATCTACCAAAATCGGAGTTGAAATAACCCCTTACATTTCCATTTAATTCTCTTAAGTTTCAAGTCCTAAACTACCATTTTTGTCCATAAATTACTTGGGTTTTCAGTTCTAATCCTTGTATTTAACTTGGAAATAAGTAGAAATAACTCGCCTTTGATGCTTGATGAAATCCCCCTTGAAATCCTCTCCAAAATCATCCAAACCAAATGAAATAAATAAACCAATTTCGTGTAATAAAGAATCTGCCCATGCTTCGTCGAGTTGTACCTTGCACCTGTGCTATTCAAGTTGTACATCCTATTGCCCCAGCCGTCATTTTTCGTCGATCATAACTTCTACTACAGATGTCCAAATTACGATTTCCTTAGCTTTCTAGAAAGTAGACACGAATGTCTACAACTTTTGTGTTTTGCACGTTTTGTGATTCCGTATAGAATACAAGATATGAGCTCCCAAAGTTGCCTACTAGCACCTGAAAATGCCCAGAATTCTGCAATAACTGCTGCATTTCAACAGCTTTTCCAAAACCAAAAAATGCCCGTTAGGCATCCGAAATCACCCCAAGGCCCTCGGGACCTCAACCAAAAACAAAAACTCAACCTAATATTCCATTCAAACTTGCTCTGATCATAAAAACGCTACCTTAAACATAAAAAATCACCAAAATCCTAGAATTCGATTCAAACTTAAACTTAAACTTTCAAAATTCATATCCGATGCCGAAACCAACCAAACGACGTCTAAATGACCTAAAAATTTGCAGGCATATACAAAATCACCTAACGGAGCTAATGCAACTTTCAGAATTCCATTCCGACCCTCTGATCAAATTCTCATCTATCGACCGGATTCATCCAAAATTCTAACTTCACCAAACCTAGCTAACTTTCCCTCTGGACCACCAAATTCACTTCCGTTTTCACTCCTAAGTCACAAATCATCCCCCAAAACTAGTCGAGCAATCGGAAATCCGTTCCGAGCCCTCTAACTCATAAGTCAACTTCGGATTGACTTTTCCAACATAAGCTTTTCTTAAAGAGACTATTTGTCTCATTTCTATCCAATTTCCACCCAAACCACTTCAAACTCACCAAACACGCATATTAACATACGTGGAAACATATAACGGGGATAACGGGGATAACGGGGCGCTAACTCATGCGATGACGAGTCAGGTCGTCATATTCCCCAACTTAAACAAACGCTCGTCCTCGAGCGGACCCGGAGTTGTTCTAAAAATTCACCAATAGTTGAATAACTTTACCCCACATATAACCCGGGGTGATCCCTTGTCACCCTATCTCATATAGGTCCGACATCACCATATAGCTGAATTTTCACAATCCATCTAGTCCATAAACCATAGAACTACATTGCACCTTCTGAAATCTTACACAAGATCAAAACCTCACATCTCAATATTCAGAATAAAACCGAACTAGCAGTAATAATCCATACCTGCAACCTAGGCTGCAATCATTGATACACCACATAACTAAAACGCATAAAACGATAACTCCCATCCACAACAACTGCCCACGACATCCAATTATCGATAGAAACCTTTCTATTAGCTAAAGTCTTATTCCAACACTTTCATATGCTGCCAACGGTAAATAAAATACCCTATAACCGTAACTATTCCTCAGGTCACCCATACATAAAGCTACTTCCCTGTTGACTAATGCCACAATAGATTTTTGAGCCAAACCTCGATATGAACTCTTAATCAGTCGAAATCACATCTGTTCGCGTTCATTAATGAATCCAACAATTATCTCAAATTCAACGCACCATTCTGATGATATGGCACCTCATCCCAGGACTAAGCCACAACTTGCATAATCCACGCACCAATAAGGAGTAGCCTGAACATACTCAAATCAGAACAATTGACTCAAACGGAAGAGCTGCACCTTATCATCATCAATACCATTACATCACAAATCTGAGACCCCAAAAGGTCATAATCAATTCTCTGTTACCGAGTGATACTCAACCACTCTTCCCGCTCGACTTTCTCTACGAATCCTCTATAGAACCGTACCACATGTACCTATATCCAACAAATCATGACATCTCATAGCACAAAAATACAACTCATAGCTCATGATGGAGTTGTACGATACGGTGCCGGCACCAATTAAATACTGAAATTCACAATCTCATCTGGCGACACACCCGACCATAAGAAACACATCCGAAAGTCCCCCAATATCAGAACTGAATAAATGGTAGAACCCTTTGTACTTACATCTTCCACAAAAGCCCATTTTAAGAAGTTAATTCATTTCTAACCGTAA
Source organism: Nicotiana noctiflora (assembly GCA_032618575.1). Taxonomy (NCBI): domain Eukaryota; kingdom Viridiplantae; phylum Streptophyta; class Magnoliopsida; order Solanales; family Solanaceae; genus Nicotiana; species Nicotiana noctiflora. Next base: position 732,005 of record JASVEL010003200.1, read on the forward strand.
GCTGATCTTTGGAATACCAACCATTCTACTAGGACATAGTTCGATACACCTCGCCACGCAAATTATGGAATTTTCAACATAACCCCCTGCACAGTAAACTAGAATGGCTAACACTGAGACAACCTAGTCTACAATCCAATATCATAACCAAAATCTATTATACCAAGCAAAGAAAGATCCACTCGGACCTCCATTTCCTTTAACCGCTAAACGGTACAAATGCACACTATCCACAACCACTACACAGCCTGAACATGATAACTCCTAGTCTCCAGCTACACATAGCACAACAATTACTGTACCTGATCCCAAATTCTGCCGTACGAATACACATCGCATATTAAGTATCCAATCATTCCACGAGAGATATTCTAAAAATCTCCCTGAGCCATCGATAACTCAATTATCAACAGTCGATCTATCACGAAAAATGCCGCAACACTACCAAAGTGCTATCAACCTTGATCACATTGACCTTTTTTTGAGATATATACTCTCGTCAAGAATTATCACCTCATTCTGAGCCAAACAACGACCTTAGCTCTTTAATTTTACTTCATATACTCTGGAACGAATTATCAATTCCACGCATTAATATAGATTTTCATTAGAAAATAGGAATCAAGGCACACAAATTAGTATAGAAAACTATGTTCGACATCATACTGTTGCAGCATGCCACCTGATCCACACATAGATCTCACATAAGGAGATACACATCGAGCCAGATCTGCTCATTTTAACCAAATACCGAATATCGGTCATAAACCTGCTAAATGCATAATATCATCCCTGAGGGATATTGTCACGCCCCAAATCGAGGGACATGACCGGCGCCTGACCGGGTAGCCCCAGTCAAGCGGACCTGGGTGCCTTTCATTCCCACGTGTTACCCCTGTGTTGATTGTTTCTCATTAACCAAATATTTTACTAACCATGAAATGATTTCACAATAAACAAGTAAAACCATACGAGTGATTCATTAACAAGTTTGCAGTTTTTCCAACGCCCGACATAACATAATATATACATAAGACTGGAGTCCCACAGTTTACATGTCTACAGAGCCTCTAGGATGCAAAAAGGGAATACAATACTTTGCCGGTAACAAGGCTCCGGCTATACCTTGCAAAAACCAAAATAAAGTCTAAACAAAAGTGCCGTGAACCACACAGGGCCCCGAGGAAGAAAGGGGCTCACCAAAACTGGCAGTGGAAGGAGAAGGATACTACTGCCGATGAGCTGAAGTGCCTGCTACTGATCCATCTACAATCATAACACGAATGTAGCGTCCCCGGCAAAAGGGACGTCAGTACACTTGAATTGTACTGGTATGTATGGACAAACTTTGTCCCAAGTAAACTCAAGCCATTAAACAAGAATCACGATGACAAGACAACCAATAGATTACATCAAGAAATCAATTAAGCTAACTAACCATGTTTCCCACCTTTTACTCACTTCAGATAAGCCTCAGCATAAGCACGTTTAAGGTCAACAAATAGAACAACAACCAATCGACCACATAAATTGCAAGTAGTCAAACATAGGGGCAATCAGTGCCCCCCGGGTTGCAAACTCTCCTGCTGTCTCCTTTCACAATTTCATATCAATAATTTTGTTTCAATTTCATTTGCGATTTCGATCGCTTTCCATCCTTATTACCTCGTCCACCCTTATTACCTTGGCCACCCTTATCACCCCAACCCACACCTTATTTCTTCATATTGCAGCGCGCAACCCGATCCCACCATACAGTTTTCAAATACAACAATCACAAACAACAGATAAGACACTACACACAATTACAACAAGTTCAAATAAGCAATTTACACATTGGTTCATGTTCTCAATTACTTCTCAAGCCAATATCACAACCAAGTTACAAGTGTTCCAAAATCGAGAATATTCATACTGTTATGCTCAATAACTTACCACACCTCAAGTGTTTCGTTTCTTTTCCACAAGGTACCATATATGCCATTATAGCCATTATTCACAATTCTTTTACCAAATTCAACTCTCATTTGTCTTTCGGCTCAAATCTCATATTACATCACTCATAGTTCAACAATAACTTTGAATATCCAATAACAACATCAAGAATTTCACACAATTTGTCAATTTAACACGAACCAAACAAACTTCACACATATAGGCGATTTCACAAGAATCAAAATTAGCCATACATACCTGGTATCGAGTTTTCTTCCGTTAACTTCCTACTTTATGCTTACCCAAGCTATCCTATCTTTGCCGACCTTGTTTTGCAGGCTCTTACGCCTATTCACTTCCTCTTTACTAAGAAAACAAGTTTAATAATCATGCATGAGTGTAAAATCTCAAGTTCAAAAGCTATTATATGTAACCCTCTCCTTACCCATTTTAAAACTGAAAATTAGAGGAAAAATAGTTAGGGTTTTTACCTTGTAAAGATTGGGGAAGTTGAATCTTGGCCCTAGAATCCTTTGGACTTAATGGTTGGAACAATCTTTGAAGATGAAGAACTTCTCTCTCTAAAACCCCTCTCTTCTCTCGCTAATTTTGGTAAGATGATATGATACAATGAAGGAGAAAGGTGTTATATTAAAGAAGAGGTCGGGTCGAATTTTATAAAATTTTTGGGCCGGGTCAATTCTGCGGTCGCATCTGCGATCGCAGAATCAACATGCGGTCCGCATAGTGACCGCGGAATTGCCTCAAAATTTACACAAGTTCTGATACGGAATGCGACCAAAATGCGGTCCGCATTCTTGATCTGCGGTCGCATAGTGCACCGCAGATTTGACACTCAAAAACCTTCGAGAATTTATGCGGTAGATCTGCGGTCCGCATATTCATTCTGCGATCGGATATCGACCGCATTCTCAACACCAAATTTTGCAAACCTACTGATAAGCTCTGCGTCAAGAATGCGGTCCGCATAGCAGATCTGCGGTCGCATTCCTGACCGCAGAATCGACACTTTTCTGGAAAAATTGACTCTTTGCATTTTTGAAACTTAAATCACTACCAAGGGTCCGAACCGCGGCGAGCTTGCTCGCCGCGAAGAATTCTACGCATTCCTAACACATTATTCGGACCATGGAACCACAGCTACTAGGTTTCATGCACAAAAATTTTACGGGGCCTTACAGATATTTAGCGTTATAAACAATAAAACTCAAGCACAACTGAGGTGCGATGTACAAATCTAAATTTCAAGAGCCAAGTTGCTCAGGTAACATCATTCCTACGTGGATTCTCAATACATAGCAATTTCTCGAGCCATTTCACAAATCACACGGCGTAATGCATCACCACGCGAGATATCTGACAATGAAGAATCAACCTAACTACTCCTCCATGTGGACCGCGTTATAAAGATGCACACATCTGGCCTGATATAAAGCCATTATTCACATTAAATCTCTCCATCGACTTCAAGCCAATTCTGATCACACTGAACTAGTATGATAACCTTTCAAAGGTCCATAATAACTCCCATTTTCCTCATAACGCACGAGAACAACCATCACAACCTTCATATTTCGTTTACATTATTAATTTGATTTTCTCTCTTATTGTAGCATTACAATGCCTCAATTCAGGCTCACCACAGGAGTTTCAAACATAAGGCCACACTGTTTAAGACTCGTAGGCCACTGAATACTTTCTCCAATGTCTCCCAAAAATATCACTTTCCATAATACTTTGTTTCGAAGCACTTTCTGCGAGTCTAAATTCGTTACCACTACTTTCCTCATACTGATACTTAGGATCCCGTAGTTTCCTTTCTAATGAAAACACTGTCTTTAGTCACATACACGATCTTAAAGCACCTGATTATTACGTGTACAATCTCGAACACATTCAAGCCATTCTCAAGAGTCATTCCCTCTATTCAACTTGCATTTAGCCTGATCAACTATCAAAACCACCTGTGCCTCTTTGGCATTCTGACATCGCTGGATACGACCTCCTCTCAATTCATACAAGCATCTCCCTTTTCTATACACTGAGCATTCTTTACCAACAACAGCTCCAGACATCCTATTATTTCCATACATTTACAAGTGCCATTTAACATTTTGTCAGAATTTTGCTTCACTCGTGCCGTTCTCGGCTCAATTTATGCAACAAGAACTGGTTCGCCAGCATACTTTAAGACAGGACCAACATAGCACGCAATAGTACAATCATTTAATCAATACCGACCTCCCTAACTTGGCTCGAAGCCATATATCAAAGCACTTTTAACCACTCATAGCATTCTTACTCAACTGATGCCAAAATATTATAATGAGATTAAACTCACTCTTTTACCAGCTTGTGGAGGCACGAATCATTAGAAATCTTAACTCTTCTACAATTCTTGCATTCACGCACACAACGGTTAAGCCCGCTCTTTAGGCGACAAATTTTTTACTAAGTCCCAAATTATTCCAAAAATTTCGGCAGAGTTACCTTTGTAATTTGCCTATCCACCTGCCAGAGAATCACCCAAACCATCCTAACAATATGTCCACAACTCTACAAGACATCACAATGTATATCAACAACATTAATCTCAATACTACACAAATTATATTATTCAGAATTGATACATGGACATGCATTGCACCTACCCGAATCATAACACATATCAAATACTTTTCAATTACGCATAAAAATCAGCCCACCTAAGGACACTCCGCAAGAGATAACTCATCTGTCTCGCCTCAATATAGGATTTCAGTACAATACCTTCCACCAGGATACACATAGCACAATCACTTTAGTCTTCCTGAGTCTGAACTCATTCTACTACACGTAAGGCACTTTACCTTCCCACTAAGAGATGTGATAAATATTCACCACACCCATAGCTCGGGGCTACACAACAGATCACAATAAGAGTCGAACAACTAACAGCTCATCCATTATCAAGCTGTCATTTCCAGAATTAGGGACAATACTGATTATATAAATTTCATAATGCCAGCTCACAAAAATCAGCACCTTGGTGCTCAAGCCATAGATAGAGATCCAGCCTCAATTCCTCCTGGTTGGCCCAACATGAACTCACTGATATTTTATCTCGCCCCTTGATCAAGGAATCACAAGCCATAAAGGCAAATATAATACTAAGCACTTGAGTACGCACATACAGATGTGTAGAAGGAATTTCAAGGATTATATATCAACCTGAATCAAGTATGCACGATATAAATTCCAAGAATGTGAAGTGTTTCCTAAAAGGTCAGCAGCCTCCCGAGGATAAATATAGACGTCTTCGTACCAATCCACGAGACACTACTAACCGGCTCAAGACTCATGAGGCCTGCTAACCTAGGCTCTGATACCAAATTGTCACGACCCCAAAACTCGGTCGTGATGGCGCACAGCACATTGCTAGGCCAGCCCGACCAAATACACTCTCATCCCGAGCATATATCTCAAAATCATTTATTTTAAGTCATAAATAGTGAAGGAAAACAAGATCAAAATGATAGTATTAAGAATATCCATAAATCTCCCAAAAATACAACGTAACTTCCCAAAAAATCTAGGATCACATGCCAAGAGCCTCTATCAAAATATCAGTCAATACTATAAATACTCTACAAGTCTAAGAGTACGTGAAAATAAACAAGTAACAACAGAGTAACAAGGGGGAGTGTCGGATCCTGCAGATGCCAGACAGCTACCTCGACGATCACAAATAGAGCTCTATATCAACTTCAAGCTCAGCTAAGCTCCCAAGTACCTGGATCTGCACACATGGTGCAGAGGGTCGAGTGAATACTTCCAACTCAGCAGTAATAAAAGTAAATAATGCTGAGGGAAAAGAAACGACACAAGGCACTATCTCACGCTATAAACATACAAAATCATCTTTTAAACCGAAGTACACTTTTAGGGTATTCCTTTTAACATATGTGAGTAGATTATTTAGAAATCTCTTTTTAACATCTCTTCCTTTCATTATAACAGATCAATACCTGGGTATAACCTCAAACAGTGTAAGTCTGCACTCAAATCAGCCCCTTGGGCTCAGCACTCCTTAACAATTTCCACCAGGATATCTGGTTAATAAGGCAGATAACACATGTATGCCAGTAATGTATGAGTGCTAAATTTCATGCCACGTAGTACAAGTAAAGCCAATGTATGCATGCAATGCAATGCACATGACGCATTGGCGTATAGCCCGATCCATGCAAAGGCGCCCGCGCTCACTGTGGGGGTTCAGACTCCAGAGGGGCTCCTACAGCCCAAGCGCAATATCAATATCACCCTGCTGCGGCGTGCAGCCCGATCCATGCATAGTCATGAATGCATATAAGCCCCTTGGGCAACAGTATCATATCAGCTCACAATTAAAATGTCATCAAAACCCTGTTCAAGTTTTTCAAATCTTTTAAAAATGCTGAGTAGCAAAATACCATTTTAAAACCTAAGACTGAGATGAAATTATGCACAGTATTATCAAGACAGTGATACCAGCCCCTGAAGGATTCAAATAATCGGCACGAAGCCCAAAACATGATAATCAGTCCAATTCATGATAATTAATATCTTTATTAGGGTGTCAATTCAATTTCAAGCAATTAGGTAGTATTATTTATTAAGCAGGACGGATCAAGTCACAATCCCCAATGGTGCTCTTTCCCAAGCCCGTTATTCGGCGTGCAAGTCACCTCAATACAACACTATGATGTGCAAGTTCGGGGTTTACAAACCCTCAGGACATCATTTAAAAATATTACCCACCTCGAACCGACGAGAATTCTAGCCCGCGATGCATTTGCTCCTTAAACTGGCCTCCACGCGCGTCCAATCTATCCAAAATCATAAGTAATACATCATAATATGCTAATGCGACATAACCCAATCGAAAGAACTCGAAAAATATCCAAAAACACGAAATTGGAAAAACCCCAGGCCCACATTCCGAAAAATTATGAAACTTACATTCCCAGAATCCTCATCTTGCCACGAGTCCGTACATATCAAATTTACCAAAATCGGAGTTGAAATAACCCCTTAAATTTCCATTTAATTCTCTTAAGTTTCAAGTCCTAAACTACCATTTTTGTCCATAAATTACTTGGGTTTTCTGTTCTAATCCTTGTATTTAACTTGGAAATAAGTAGAAATAACTCGCCTTTGATGCTTGATGAAATCCCCCTTGAAATCCTCTCTAAAATCATCCAAACCAAATAAAATAAATAAACCAATTTCGTGTAATAAAGAATCTGCCCGTGCTTCGTCGAGTTGTACCTTGCACCTGTGCTATACAAGTTGTACATCCTATTGCCCCAGCCGTCATTTTTCGTCGATCATAACTTCTAGTACAGATGTCCAAATTACGATTTCTTTAGCTTTCTAGAAACTAGACAAGAATGTCTACAACTTTTGTGTTTTGCACTATTTGTGATTTCTTATAGATTACAAGATATGAGCTTCCAAAGTAGCCTACTAGCACATGAAAATGCCCAAAATTCTGCAATAACTGCTGCATTTCAGTAGCTTTTCCAAAACAAAAAATGCCCGTTAGGCATCCGAAATCACCCCGAGGCCCTCGGGACCTCAACCAAAACACAAACTCAACCTATTACTCCATTCAAACTTGCTCGGATCATAAAAATGCTACCTTAAACATCAAAAATCACCAAAATCCTAGAATTCGATTCAAACTTACACTTAAACTTTCAAAATTCATATCTGATGCGGAAACTAACCAAACGACGTCCAAATGACCTAAAATTGGCAAGCATATCCAAAATCACCTAACAGAGCTAATGCAACTTTCGGAATTCCATTCCGACCCTCGGATCAAATTCTCACCTATCGACCGGGTTCTTCCAAAATTCCAACTTCACCAAACCTAGCTAACTTTTCATCCGAACCTCCAAATTCACTTCCGTTTTCACTCCTAAGTCCCAAATCTTCCTTTAAAACTAGTCGAGTGATCGAAAATCCATTCTGAGCCCGCTAAATCATAAGTCAACATCAGGTTGACTTTTCCAACTTAAGCTTTTCTTAAAGAGACTATTTGTCTCATTTCTATCCAATTTCAATCCAAACCACTTCAAACTCACCAAACACACATATGAACATATGGGGAAACATATAACGGGTATAACGAGGCGGTAAGGACGAGGAGTCGGGTCGTCACACTTGACCATAAAGCTGCTTGCACTAAGAAATAAATTCTTTCCATTGTTAGCCCCTTTGAGATTATAGATTGTTTCCTTGGCACCCACATTAAAAGTCGTACTCCTAATTTCACTACTAGAAATAAGGCCTATGGAAACCCTTCTATAATCATTCCAATAAATACACAAAATGATCCTGTAGATCTACTCGGACGGTTAAGCAGTCGTTCATGGATTTGGTGTTACCATAGGTCTATTAGAACGATTATATGGAATGGTTACACAACCGTCCCCGTATATTGATATTGTAATGGTAATGAAACTGTTACATCAATCTGTGAAACGATTTTGTACTTTGTTGCGACGTGTCACGACCTCAGTTCGCCCTCCATGAGCATTGTCATGATGGCACATAGTTCTTACAACTAGGTAAGCCTAACAATACAAATTTTATACAGCTTGTAGAAAAACAAACTAAATTGCGGAAGTGTAACGACCCGACCGGTCATTTTTAGAATTTACGCCCCGATTCCCCATTAATTACTTTCCCCAAGTCCATTATGCTATTTTGGTTTGCCGGGATGTTCGGTTCTAGAATTCAATGTGTTTTGGGACACTTAGTCCCTAAATTAGAGCTTAATAGTTAAAAAATGGTCCGTATTCGGAACAATGTGAAGACGACCTCAGAATGGAAACCCGATGGTTCTGTTAGCTCCGTTAGGTGAATTCGGGGTTGGGAGCATGTTCGTAATGTAATTTGGAGGTCCGTAGCTCATTTAGGCTTGAAATGCCGAAGTTTGAAATTTTTGAAATTCTGTTCTGATAGTGAATTTTTGATTCGAGTGTCAGTTTGGGATTCCGGAAGTTGCTGTAGCTTCATCTTGTCATTTGGGATGTGTGTGCAAAATTTCAGGTCATTCGGACAAGTTTTGGATAGGTTTTTGATCAAAAATGTGTTTGGTTAGAATTCAAAGTTTATAGGCTTGAATCCTTGGTTAATTCGTGTTTCCGGCGTTGTTTTAGGTGGATTAAGGATTTGAACAAGTTTGAACGATATTATGGGCGATGTATGTGGGTTTGGTTGAGGTCCCGGGGCCCTCGGGGGTGTTACGGATGCCCAACAGAACAATTTCGGAACTTTGAAAATTGCAGATTTCTGTTGCAGATTATTTCTCTCTGCGATCGCATTCCCAGTCATGTGATCGCGTAGTAGAAAAATATAGCTGACCATTTTCATTCAATGCGATCGCATAAACCCTCATGCGATCGCATAGTTACTGACTTCCCTTCTCCGCGATCGCAATACCCTTTCTGCGATCACATAGCAGTACTTCATTACCTAACACGATCACAATCATGTCCTTGCGATCGCATAGAAGATTTTTCCAGGCCTTCAAATTTAACTCTACGCGATCGCAATCCTGTCCCTACGATTGCATTGATAATTTTCCAGCCCTTCCTTAGCGATTTAGTTCATTTCCCTTTTGTTTCGGTTGTATAGATACTCTTGGAGGATAGAGCCACATTTTTACACCCTTTAGCTTTGCCCGTGAGTTTCCGGGTCTTGGAAGTTATATTTTCAGTAATTGTGATAAAGTGTATGTGCCAAGCGGCACCTATTACATTTTTCTATGTTATTCCATTTTTATTTTTTGTTGTTGTTTGTAAAGGCTATAAATTCCACAATTGTGTTAGGCTTACCTAGTTGCGAAGACTGGGTGCCGTCATAACAGGTTCACGATTGGTGAACCAGGGTCGTGATAGGAAGTAAACAACTGAGAATTTTATTGTCAAAAAAAGACGGTGTGTAAGTGCCACATGGCATAATACAACCCATATCACGAAATCCAAACAAACACCCGAAACTCGGAAACTCACAGGAAACACAGGCTAATAGAATTTCCAATAAGTACTCTAATCACCAGAATAGCTATATCAAAAGTATGATAGGATAACAACTCTACAACTAGAATAAGGAAGAAGACTCTTCGATCTGCGGACGCTGCAGATATACCTCGAAGTCTCTGAGTGTCTCCTCGCCTCAAGGATAGTGTGCCTGAGTAGAGGTACCTGTATGATCTGCACATGAAAAACATGTACAGGAAGGGCATGAGTACACCACATCGGTACTCAGTAAGTGCTAAGCCTAACCTCGCCTGGGCAGTGACGAGGAAAGGTCAGGGCCCTACTGAGGCAAAAATACAACGGTAGCAATAATTAACAGTGTGGAAATCTGATAAAAATAATAAATGTAGCAGTGTAATAAGGCAAATCAACGAAACAATAATAACTACCAAGATTAAGCGGAAACACAGGGTAAACACAACTCACTCTCAAATACCAATAATGGTCTCCCTGGATACTGTCATGTAGCCCTCTCCTCAACTATCAAACGGATCTCCCGGGATACCGTCCCGCAGTCTAACTCTTGTACTAGTATCAAAGGATCTCCAGGATATCGTCCCGTAGTCCAGCTCTCATACCAGTATCAAAGGATCTCCCGGGATATCATCCCGTAATCCAATCATTTATGTGCAGGGGATCTCCCGAGATACCGACCCGTAGTCCTAAAATAAAAGTGCAGGGGGATCTTCCGGGATAACTACCCATAGTCCCAAAATAAAAGTTCGGGAAAATCTCCCAGGATACCGTCCTGTAGTCCGAAAATCTCCCAGGATACCGTCCTGTAGTCCCAAAATAAAAGTGTAGGGGAATCTCCCGGGATACCGTCCCGTAGTCCCAATGTAAATACGCAACCAAAATCAGAGAATTATTCAGAAATTAAAGAGGCGAGGCTCCAATGGTTTGGGCATGTGTGGAGGAGAAGCCCCGATGCCCCGGTGAGGAGTTGTGAGCGGCTAGCGGTGGTCGGTGTGAGGCGAGGTAGAGGGAGGCCTAAGAGATACTGGGGAGAGGTAATTAGGCAGGACATGGCCAGGATGCGAGTGAGGCGTGGTAGGGCTATCCATAGATGATTCGTGTATTGGTTTGTGTCCTCATATGGTAGTCATTTCTGGTAGTTACTATTTTAATATTATTGCATGCCAGTTTATTTATGGTACTTATGACTCTTATGTTTAGATAATTATTTATACGATTTATGCTGGAGTAACTAATGCTCTTTGTGTTTTTGTTTTTGTTTGCCTTTCTCTTCCCTGCGCCGAGGGTCGATTGGAAACAGCCTCTTTGCCCTTTCGGGTAGAGGTAAGGCCTGTCTACATATTACCCTCCCTAGACCCCATTTTGTGGGAATATACTGGGTAGTTGTTGTTGTTGTAAAGTGCAACAATACAAATAGTTTGGGCCTAACATGCTTCACATAATTACAATTTAGGCAAATTAAGCGAATATGTAATTTGGATCAACTAATCATGCTTTACTATACTAGCACTATAATAACAAGTAGAATGAAGCAAATACGGAAGAAACTCAATTCAAGTATTATAAATAAAGATTCGGGTTTTCAACAATTAGCTCAGGTACGCGCTCGTCACCCCACGTACAAGGCACCCAATTACCAAATATTATATCCTAAGGGACAAAGTCCCTCACACAAGGTTAGACAAGCCACTTACCCCGATCAAGTGCAAATCAACCTGAAATCACGTTCTTGCCACGAGTATCCGACTCCAAATGGCTCAAATCTATTCAATTAAATTGCATATTGTAAATAATTATTCAAGTAATTTATTTTACAATTAAATTCTAAGATAATACACTAAATTATGTAAAATAACCAAAATACCCCTCAGGCCCCACATCTCAGAACCGGGTAAAATTTAAATTTCTAGAAACCTCGCACTCTCACGAGTCTAACCATACCAAATTTATAAAATTCCCATATCGTTTCGACCCTCAAATCAGTGATTCTATCCAAGAGGGTTTTCTACCACTTTTCAACAAAATTCTCAGATTAAACACCAAAACGTGCAATAGATTTGAGTTATACAACCAAAATTGAGTTAAGAACACTTACCCCATTGTTCTCTAAGAACATTTGTCCAAAAATCGCCCAATCCGAGCTCCAAATCGTCAAAAATAGGAAATGGGAAATAAGTCCCATTTCTAGGACTTAAACATTCTGTCCAGGCAAATCCTTCTTCGCGAATGCAATGCCTTGTCACGAACGCGAAGAACAAAACTATTCAAGTTTAAAAATTGTTCTTCGCGAACGCAATGCCTTGTCGCGAACGCGAAGAACAAAGATGTTCAAGTGCATAATTTACTCTTCTCAAATAGCCTCTTGTAAAATGTCCATAACTTTTGCTACAGATGTTTAAATTACGATTTCTTTAGCTTTCTCGAAACTAGACACGAAGGGCCACAACTTTCGTATTTTAATCACCTCAAAATTCTTTGTAGATCAAAAGATATGAACTTCCTAAGTAGGACTTGCGCGGCAGAAAATTCCTTCTTCGCGAACGCGAAGCACTATTCGCGAATGCGAAGAAGGAAGTCCCAGATGAAAATTCCTTCTTCGCGAACGTGAAGCATTATTGCGAATGCGAAGAACAAAGTCTCAAAGGACAATTTCTTCTTTGCGAACGCAATAGGACCTCGCGGACGCGAAGGACAACACCAGATACCCGAAACAACAGTTCAAAACCTTCCAAAAATGACCCGTTGGGCATCCGAAACACACCCGAGGCCGCCGGAACCTCAACCGAAAGTACCAACACATCCAATAACGTTATTCAAACTTGTTCCAATTATTAGAACACCTCGACTAACATCAAAGTCTTCCAATTACATCGAATTCAAACCTAAGTTTTTTTAAAACTTCAAAAACACGCATTCGATCAAAAACCCGACTAAACCACATCCAAATGACCTAAAATATTGCATGTACGTCCAAATTAACATGACAGCGCTATGAAAACATTCGGAATTGTTTTCTAACCTTCGGATCAAAATTTCACCTATCAACCGAAAATTGCCCAAATACTAACTTTTGGCATTTTTAGCCTAAATGAGCCACGAACTTCCAAAATACATTTCGAACATGCTCCCAACCTCAAATCACCTAACGAAGCTGATCGAATTTCCATTCCGAAGCTGTCTTCACACTGTTCCAACTACAAACCATTTTCCAATACTTAAGCTCTTATTTAGGGACTAAGTGTCCCAAAACTCTCCAAAACTCAACACGGAACGTCCTGACAAACCAAAATAGCGGAAATGAACTTAGGGGAAGCAGTTAATAGGGGATCGGGGTGTAAATTTCAAAAACAACTGGCCGAATCGTTATAGGACGATTATAAAGCATTCCAATATATGTGTGCCAACGATATTTTACGACTATCGCTATGGTTTTCATAATATATTGTAACAGTTTTTGTGATCTATTGCAACAATTATTAGGGCTTCTATTACTTTTTGCTAGGTCTATTGCAACAGTCATAATGTCTATTGCAATAGTTATTTTTTCTATTGCAACTACTATTCCTAATAATTTCATATATATATTTATAGCTCCTGAATGAGGAATATTTCCCTTGCAACAAAATTTTATACACCATAACTTATATAAACTACAAAATAACATTGAAATATTAAACTAGCTAGCATTATCCATAACAAAATATGAATACATTGTTTGATCAACAATATCTAAGTTGAAATAGATGAGATTGCGTACAAAAATTTCTACACTAAAATATCCTTAAACATAATGAGAAAGTCTAGCAACGATCAATAACACTCAGGTAAGGTCTTCATCACTGCTTTCATCTGTAATCGTTGTACCTAAAAATGACGATCAATAAATGATTAAACAAAGATATTATTTAGATGTTTGAATCACAAAGTAATTGATTCAAAGCCTGAATGTCAAACAAGAAACTAAATATTTTCTAGCTTCCAATATTTTAATAAGAAAACTAAAAGGTTTTTACATTTTCAAATGACATTAGTATTCAAAGCCTCCAACTCATTTCAAAGCAACTCAATTCCAACAGCAAATGTTTATTGTTGCAACTATTGCACGTTATAAGTCTTCATCGAAATATTACGTGAGTAGGCCATAATGGATTGGTACATCTATATTTCCACCAACCAATAATCCTTCAGCTATATAGAGTATTACACCTTATAAACCACCTTATATAGCAAAAAGGTATGTTTTCTCCTGTTCTAAAATCAGTGCCCTAAAGAAAGTAATGGAATCAGAATCAAGAGTGAAAAATCTGACACGTAACGAGGTTGTGACTGCACTGCTCTATAAATGTATTATGGCTGCGTCAAGGTCGAATTCAGGAGGAATTTTTAAACCATATGTTCTAAACCAAATGGTAAATTTATGGCCAAGACTCAACCCCCTCTCCCTTGTAACTCTGCAGGGAATAAAGGAACACAAACGCACATGCTAACTGGCATAATGATGAGAAAAAGCAGGCAAATCTTGGGCGCGCACCTTAACTAAATCCATTGGACAATATGTACACATACAACAAGCAAAGGTGATCACTTCACTATGCTAACTGACACATAAAACAATCTTCCCAAAGTCCAGAATCAGCAATGGACAAATGATTGAATTCAACTCTCCAGAGATTACAACATCAACAAATTATTTCAACAACCAAAGGCATCAGAAACTCACAAAAATTATTAAATTGTCAATGAGTTAGTACCTGTAATGAGCTGGCCTTCTTTGATGCTACCGGTAAATGGACGACGAATTGATTGCAAAGTTGTTTGTTGTGAAGTTGAAACTTCTCCGGGTGAATTATCACCCAATGCTGCTAGAATAATGTTAGCATCAATATTAATTCCTGCACGTTGAAGTCGTGCAAGAACATCCGCAACAACGTCTTGATGAATAGTTGTCTTTTGTTCCTTAATTTTTTCTTCCATTCTTTGTATTTTCTCCTCCATTTTTTGCAAACAATTTGTGGAATTTGAAGAGTGTTCAAAACATCTTAATTTCCATCTCAAAGAAGTTCTTGTAACCCCGCGTCCATACAACCTCAAACGCCCGGATGTTCAGGTCCCATGACAGCTGCAAATGACTCTATAGACTCATTGCCATTTTCAGTTTGTTGTGCTTCTATATCCTCCATTTCATCCTACAAAGCAAATTCAAAAATATAGAATTCAAGTTAATAACAAGTAAACTAACAAAAATATACAATTGATATCGATATAACAATAGTTAAGTATAATTCGCACAATTTTACTAGTTGCGTCTTCATCCGAGATACCTGGAGAAGAAGCAGAAGTTCTAGAACAAGAATAAGAACAAGTAGAAAGAACTAGACATACTTGTGGTTTTTCCAAGTTCCAATACCTAAAGAGTTCCTTAAACTAATAAGCTGGAACATCTTTTGGGACATTTTTCTTTCGAGTTTCATCATTTTGATAGGCGTCAAAGTGAACTTTTTTCAATCTACTCTTGTGCTTTCTCCAGACAGCTTGGATTGTTTCCAAAGTATATTTTTTTCCAGCTTCAGGAATATCATATTTATCCTAGAATTAGTGTCAAATATGTTAATGCAAAAAATATAAAAGATTTTCAACTAAAAATTTAAAATGAAGATCTTCTGACCTTGGTATATTCCCATATATCCTCTTTTCTGTCCATCTTCCTCCAATCCAAAATATCAAGAGGACATAGAGTCGCATTCCTTGCCAATGTGCCAAGGAAGCTTCCAAACTCTAGCACAACAACTTCAGTAGGACCAATAGGTTGATTTTAGTAAAATTAATTTACGCTCTTGCCATCCATGTACACTTTTCATATTTGTTCGACCTCTTTTTCTCCTTTGAATAGAAGGGCCGACAACCATACAAATCAGAGAAAACAACCAAATTACTATTGTTGATACATTGTGTAGTGTATTACTGAAATAGGATGTAAGCATTTTAGATGAAGTCTATACGGTCTTACCTTATTCTTCACATTGTTCATCATTGATAGGAATTGTTGAATTCAACTGAATTTGTTCCTCTACTTGTTCCTCTGCTACTTGTGTTGCAGGAGTGGTTGATCTAGTGTGTACATTGGCTACTATTTCTGGATATTGGGGTATTAGGTGATTCTCTTCAATGATATTCAGACACTCTTTGCTAGATGGATGCTCTTTGTTTAATGGACATTCAAGAACAAGATATTTTTGGCTAAATGAACTCCTTATTTGGTATGCCAAAGATGCCATTGTTCCAGCTTTTATGTATGTCGTGTTTGTCTTTCTTTTGGCTTTTGAATGTCTTTCTTGATTCATATTTATCAAAACCTGATGTAGAATACAAATAAAATTAGCTCTAAGATGTATTATATAAAAGATGACAATTGAATTCAAAGGTATTATAACTTGATTCTTGGAAAGCATTATTTAGAAATATGAAGTGTCACTCAGAAAAAATAATAGTATCATCCATGAACAATACTATAGAAGAAGCTTATTCCCTCTAAACATTAAACTACCACCCTGTTGTCCAGTGTCCTATTTTAGCCGATCTGTAATCCATCCGCACATTCTTTTTATATGAACATCTGTATCGCACAATTTGAAACCTTTGCTAAAAATCAGAACTATTGTAGCTAAAAAGAAATCAAGATGAGATGATGCAACAGACTGTACTAACTACTCAAATTAATATTTACTCTTCTCGCACTCATCCGACCACACGAATGGTGCACCCTTTTGTGTCAACTTAGTCAAAGAAGAAGTATGGATGAAAATCCCTGAACAAACCGGTGATAATACCTCACCAAACCAAGGAAACTCCCGATCTCTATAGCTGAGGACGGTCTAGGCCAACTCTGCACCGTCTCTATCATTTTCGGGTCAACCTGAATACCATCACAAGACACCATATGACCCAGAAATGCTACTGACTCGAGCCAAAACTCACACTTGGAGAATTTAGCATACAACTTCTCCTCCCTAAACCTCTACAACACAATGCTCAAATGCTGAGCGTGCTCCTCCTGGCTATGGGAGTAGACTAGAATATCACCAATGAACATAATCACAAATAAATCCAAATAGAGCCTGAACACACTGTTCATCGGATGCATGAATGCTGCTGGGGCGTTGGTCAACCCAAAAGACATCACAAGAAACTCATAGTGACCATATTGGGTCCTGAATGCAGTCTTCATAATATCCGAGTCCCTGATCTTCAGCTGATGATAGCTCGAACGAAGATCAATCTTAGAAAACACCCTCGCACCCTGTAGCTGATCAAACAAATCATCTATGCGCGGTAGAGGGTACTTGTTCTTCACTGTCACTTTGTTCAATTGCCTACAATCAATACACATCCGCATGGAACCATCTTTCTTCTTAACAAATAACACCGGTGCACCCCACGGGGACACACTAGGGCGAATGAATCCCTTATCCAAAAGCTCCCGAAACTGTTCTTTCAACTCCTTCAACTCAGCTGGTGCAATCCGATAAGGAGGAATAGAAATGGGCAAAGTGCCCGGCACCAAGTCAATGCCAAAATTGATGTCCCTGTCCGGTGGCATACCCGACAGGTCTGAGGGGAATACATCGGGAAAGTCCTTCACAACAGGTACATAATCAATACTAGGAGACTCAGCATCCACATCTCTCACAAATGCTAGATACGACAAACACCCTTTTTCAACCATTCTCTGAGCTTTTAAGAATGAAATAACACGGTTAGGGACGTAATCAGTCGAACCCCGCCACTCAATCTGAGGAATATCAGGAATAGCCAATGTAACTGTCTTGGCATGACAGTCTAATATAGCATGGCACGGAGACAGCCAGCCCATGCCCAATATCACATCGAAGTTCACCATCCCTAACTATAATAGATCCATCTGGGTCTCCAGACCTCTAATAGAAATAACACATGATCTATAAACATGATCCACAATAATCGTACCACCCACTGGGGTGGATACATGAACAGGCAAATCAAGACTACCACGGGTCGCACCCAAATGATGTGCAAAATAAGAAGACACATATGAATATGTGGGCCCGGGATCAAATAAAACAGAGGCATCTCTGTGAGAGACAGAAATGATACCTGTAATCACTGCATCGGAGGCAACTGCATCACGCCTGTCAGGGAGTGCATAGAATCGTGCCTGACCCCCACTGGATCGCTCATCACCTCTGGGCGACTATGAGAAGACTAACCTCCACCTCTACTAGCTCGAGATGGTGTTGAAGAGGAGGGTTGATCCCTCTGCTGAGACATGTCCCTACGAAGTCGAGGGCACTGCCTCATCATGTGGCCAAACTCGCCACACTCAAAATAGCTACCTGGTACTGGAGAAGGGGACTGAAGGGAACCCCTCACTGCAGATGAACCCTAGGCTGAAGAAGTAGGTGTTGTACCTTGAGCTGGGAGGGCACTAAGTGAAGACTGCCCCTGCTGGAATCCCTGGCGGCCATGAGCAGAAGAAAAAGCTCCACTCTGCTCAGGGTAGCCTGATTGAGAAGGTCTAGATGAGCGACCTCTGCCCTGTTGAAACTGCCCTCTAGATTGAGCACCACTGAAGCTACCAGAACCTCGAGGCCTTGGCCTCCCGCTCCTCCCGCTCCCGGCGATGATCCGCCTCAATAGAGCGTGCCATATCCACAACCTGCTCAAAATATGATGATAGTACTCTCTCTGGTCATCAGAATGCAAATGGAATAGTTGAGGCCATCAATAAACCTCCTAATCCTCTCCCGATCTGTCGGGATCATCCATATGGCATGCCTATCCAACTAGGTATATCTCAGCTCATGCTGGGTCACTGACATGTCGCCCTGTACTAACCACTCAAACTGGTGATGAAGCTCCTCACGACGGGACTGAGGTACATACTTCTCCAAGAAGAGAGTAGAAAACTGCTGCCAGGTGAGAGGTGCTGCTCCCGCAGGCCTACGCCTCTCAAACTCCTCCCACGAATCGAACGCTGGACCAGTAAACTTGAAGGTAGTAAATGAAACCCCGCTGGACTCAAGAATCCCAGCTGTAAGTAGCATCTTCTAGCACTTATCTAATAAACCCTGGGCATCCTCGCCCTTAGTACCACTGAAATGAGGTGGCTGGAGTGTACCAAATCTCTCTAGGTGACGTTGTTCATCGTTAGTCATAACCGGTACCACATGCTCTAGAGCTGGTGCAACTGGAATAATTGGTGCAACTACTTGAGCTGGGACCGCCTCCGGCGTCTGAAGTCCCTGTACCACCTGCTCAGGTGTGCGAGCTGCGAGGGTCTGATGACCACCCCCTGTCTGAGATGTCGTTGCTCTAGCGGTAGCTGATACTACCTGAGCCAATCCAGAACATACTGGTAATATCTAGGCAAAAGTCTCCTGAAGGCCAGGAATGACAATAGACACCGTCTGTGCCTGAGCTGGTGGTGCTAGAGCATCAACCATTGGGAGCTGCTCTTGAGTAGGTACAACGGGCGGGTCAGCTGGCACTGCCTCAGCCGCCCTACCTCTACCACGACCACGGCCGCGCCTACGGCCTCTAGTAGGTGGCAATGGTGGCGTCCACCTCGTCCTGAAGCTCGAATTCTCGCTATCTATGAGAGAATAGAATACAGAAGTTCAGTTCTCGCAACAACAAAATCATACGATAGAGTTCAAGAAATGTGAAGTGTTTCCTAAAGGTTTGCGGCCTCCCGAGGATAAATACATGCATCTCCGTATCGATCCACGAGACTCTACCAACCGGCTCAAGACTCATAAGGCCTTATTAACCTAGGCTCTGATACCAACTTGTCACGACCCCAAACCCGGTCATGATGGCGCCCAGCACACTGCTAGGCCAACCCGACCAATCAACTTAAACACGGAGCTATCAGCTCACACTTAACCCTTTTTAAGCACAAACAATGATAATATAATAATGAAAATGTCCAACACACCGGGATTAGACATCCCAAACCAGTATAACCTCCCAATGGAATAGGAGTCACAAGTCATGAGTCTCTACCTGAATTTATGAGCTGTGATAGTGTATACAACTGTGCACAAGTGTGGAATAGACTCAACAAAAAAGGATAAACTGGAGAATCAAGTCCTGCGGACGCTGGCAGTTACCTCAACTATCCAAATGCAACTCCCGAGCGGTTATAGAATCAGCTCTGCTGCGATGTACCTGGATCTGCACACAAGGTGCAGGGAGTAGTGTGAGTACTTCCAACTCAGTGGTCATAAGAAGGGGTAAGACAGCGAAGGTAAGAAAACTCAATACAACACTAAGTAAAGCTATACACAATATCATGTCTCAGTATCAGCATAAGCAATATCCGAACCAACAATATCAGAACCAACAATATCAGCTATCAGAATAACAGGTATAGCTAAATGCAATGCAATGCATGAATATGACCGCTACGACGTGTAGCCCAATCCAATTGGGTTTCCGTGCTCACTGTGGGGGTTCAGACTCCGGAAGGGCTCCTACAACCCAAGCACAATATCATGATACGCTGCGGCGCACAGCCCGATCCACTACCAGTCAGCTATAATGCAATGCAGCCTCACATGCTCAGAAATAGTAGTTGAAAACTCTTTTCAAATCGTTTTCAGTAGGAAACAGTGTTTCAGAAATTCCAGAGTTTGGAAAACCATTTTTGACAGTAATAGCTCAGGACTGGTATCAAAATAGCATGTCAATATCACATAAACAATAATAACGATCCTCGCGGGATCCCAATGACTGGCTAATAGCTCAAAGATGTCCACAACCATCAAAGTGGGAGGTTCACCGGCTTAATAATAGCCAACAACATAGTATAGTATCAACAGGTCGGACTAAGCCATAGTCCCCAATCATATTCAATCCCGCACTCACAGGAGAGTACGTGTCTCACCTCAAGACAGCGTCACAAAGTGATATACCGGGGTTTCGAACCCGCTGGTCATCAACCACATCCATTACTCACCTCGACTCGGCTTGAAAACTAATCCGCAATGCCCTTGCCACGATAATCGGCCTCCACAGGTGTAGAATCTGATCAAAATCAATAGAAATACATCAAACTAGGCTAAAGGGACATTACCTAATCGAAACGACTCGAATTACACCAAAATCCACAAAGTTGCCAAAAACCGATTTTCGGTACGCTTTTCAAAAAATTACGAAAGTTACATTTTCGGATTCCTTATCTCAACACTAGTCCATACATATAAAGTTGATCAAAATCGGACTCCGTTTGCCCATTCAAATTGATGATTTACCATAACCCAGGCTTAAGGCAAAAATCCCCCATTAATCCTCCCATTTACAGTGAAATAATTGAAGATTCTATGATACAATTGTGTATTTAGACCATAAAACATACCTCTAGCATTTTCCCGATGAAATCCTCTTCAATTTCCATCACTTAGCTCTCAAGGAACTCAAAAATGGAGGAAATGTGTAATGGGTTCGCGGATGAAATGTTCTGAACTTAACCCCTCTATAGGCCTCGTTACTCTACGCGATCGCAGCGTTTGGCACGGGATCACGATGTACAAAATTTTGGAGACTTAATTTCCTTCTACGCGATCGCGTGAACTCAACCGCGATCGCAATGACCAACTTAACAGTTCTACGCGATTACGACACTCACTACGCGATCACATTGTTTCCAGATTCACCTTACGCAATCGCATCCGTGTCCTCGCGATCGCGATGAGAAAAACCCCTCAGCTCTCTGTCACACCTCCCTTTTTACTACCTCTTTTTCCGAAGAATAAGGTATACTCCATTAATTACTAATACACCACGGGAAAGGATATAATAAATAATAACGAGGAAGGAGTTTTTCCACTTTAAGGACAATCAGAACGGGATTTGTTTAGATTTCAGAGTCGCCACTTGGGAAGATAATGGTGTCCCAAGTCACCAATTTAATCCCGAATCCGAGGAAATTGACTCTGTTTTAACAATCCGCGAAACTAGAAATCCGTATAAGGAATTCTGTTAACCCGGGAGAAGGTGTTAGGCACTCCCGAATTCCCTGGTTTTAGCATGGTCGCTCAACTGTCATTTTTGACTTATCTGATTTCTTTATATGCTTTTACAAAATGTGAATGTCCCATTTTGATATTTTAATGACTTGCGACGTTGCGAAAATGCATTTCAAGTCACACCGCAACCAGTACGCCTGTGAATTTAATATGTTTCAGCTTTGCCGGGATTTGAGATTCGAGTCACATAAAATATGCACTCGTATTTAGGAATGTATATTTTAATCGTGCCTATAACGACTACGGATTATTATCTTTAGGAAAGACCGTGAAATTCACTAAATGGTCTTCCCAAGTCTAACATTTTATTAACGTTCATATGGGGCCCCCGCATATTTTCCTTTTTATACGAGGCTCATCCCGTTATTTTTTAAAAGTCCAATCCTATCAAGTACTATATTCGCTATTTGTTCTTTCTCCTAGTTGTGTTACTGTTTTTTGGTATTTTCAGAACTTAATAATATTATGTCCAGGCCCAACTATCCATTTCTAGGCCTGGACTTTGGTAGACTGTATTAACAGTCTAATACACATAGCTGGGCTTCTAAAACCCAGTATATGTATATATCATTATTCATAGGCTCGAGAGTGCATTTAATTAAGTCTGGGCCCGTGCTTTCAATTAGGTCCAGAACAGACGTATAAAATATAACATAAGATTGAAGTTTCATAACACTCGAACAAATATTCATTAAACAACGGAATAGATCAACAAAAATCATTTTTATTTTATAAATCACTGAATACATATTCATCGATACTAATTCTGAATTCTAATCAATAATTAACATTAGCAGGACTTAATGATAATACTGCTATTTCAGCTATTTAGACGGTGATACAATACTAATAGTGCAGATTTGGATTATTATTAGTTACCTGATTCTAACTTATACTACTGTAAATTGTTATTAAGCTAGTTTAAGTGATAAAACATGTTGTAACTCAATTACTCATTTCTTTTATAGAATTATTATCAAACTCTGATTAACGAGGTTAGTTGATTACTATTTCATATGTAAAGCTAATTTTAACTAGATGTATTAGATTTGTATATTAACCTGTTTTAAACCTAATTCTAATGATAACTATATCTACGTTTACACTACTACTACACTATCTACTTACTTGTCTTGATTACATACAATTTAACTATTACAAACCATCCTACTAATTACAGAAAATCTAAATCATAATAATTGTAAAAATAAAAGCGAATAACAGCAGAGTTCATCCAAACAACTCATGAACTTCCATTTCTTCAATCAAATTGTAATTACATTTCCGGAGAAAAAAATGTACCTGATTCACCAGAAAAAACATATGAGACTAGGTTGGATGAAGAATAGTCAGCAATAGCAGCAATAGAGCATTAGAAGAATGGCAGACACAGCAAACACAACAGCAAATATAACGACAAAAGAGAATTCCAAAATCCAGCAATTCAGCAAATCAACCGATAGAATTGAAGAACTCCAATAGAATCCAGCAAAGTTGAAAAGCAGTAAACTCTAATAGAACTCCAGATTTCAGCAAAGAAATTGGCTAGAATTTAGTAGCCTAAGCTTATAATCCCTTAATTGTTCAACCCTTTTCTTAATGCAGAATCTCTAACCTCTAACTTTCGAATGCAGAACCCCTTTTTCAGGCTCAATTGGAGCCTATTTATAGAATGTTTGGGGGTGAAATTTTGAGGGGGAAATTCAAAAATCTTATTTCTAGTTCCTTCCCCTTTATTTTTCTATTAATTACAGTTTAATACCTTCAGTTATAGGTCGAAATGCCTTCCAGCCCTTGGTGGAAGGTTCTAGGTAGTTCTATCATGTTCTATTGAGGGTATATTACTAGGCTGCCCTCACTTGCTAAGGGTAATTTCAATTATGCCTTTTTACTATGCCTATCTTACCCTTTATTTTATAGTTAATTAAAAGAATACTAGGTATTAAAGTCTATTATATCCTTATAGGCTCAATTAAATCTTCAATTACACCATTTACTATTTCTATTATACCCTTATTATTGTCTTCTATTTACCCGACCTACTAAGGTCTGGGTATATTAGGTTTAGTACCTATTTAACTAATAACCATTTTATTATAACTATTAAAGACTTAACCAGATTTCAAACCCAAAACCCCTTTTCAATTTTAACCTATTTTAACAAGTTTAAGCTAATTTAAAATGTAACCCCTTTTAACAGATTTAAGCTAATTTAAAATGTAACCCCTTTTATTAACATTAACTAACCAGAAACAGATTGCAGAACTAGCCACTTAACATTTTAAGAATAGCAGACTAACAAACAGTTCTAATCATTTTCAAGAATAGCCAATTTAATCATTTTCAAGAATAACCGTATTACTTTAAGCTACAGAAACTATACCTAGATCTTTACAGCTATAACCAAACCAACAGAGCATCAAAGGAGTCAGAATAGTCTAATATATGAATCAGATTACAAATATAGCCAATTCATGTTGTATTGCACACATAGCCTTAATCGTAAATCATTTTCCAATTAACTAGAACTCAGAGAGAAGTTTTGATAACGGTTGAATCCCAATCATCAAAGCATAATTTCAGACCAGGCATGGTGAACAAATCACATAAAGAAGCACATTTAAACACGATTCATGTGTAAGACTTATTAAAAACCCTAAAGTGCTAAAATAGACTAGTCATGTATAAAGAACATGATAGATCTTAGGCATGCAATTATCATAGGCTAATAAGACGAACAGTCAAAGAATCATATACAGAATATTTAGAAGACAAATAGTCAAGAACATGCAAAGAATCATATACAGAAGATTTATAGTAGGCAAATAAGCAAAGAAGAAGAGGGGTAGGTAAACTTAGCTTTTTCAGTTTCCTTTTCTTTTCTTTTTTCTTTCTTTCTTTTCTTTCTTTCTTCTTTCTTTTCTTCTTTTGTTATTTCCAGGCTTCAAAGACTTTTGAAGACTCGAAGTCTTCTGATTTCCAAATCTCGTCGATGGGGTTTATTTTTGGATTTTAAGTGAGTAAGGGGGTGGTTTGGGTATTATTTGAGAGATTTTGGGGTGGGTTATGTTTTGGGTGTTCGCCGGAGTAGGGTTCCGGCGAACTTCTTTTCTATATTCGAAACGTTCTGGGTTGATTCGAGATAAACCACCTAGACTAGGTGAAAGATCTTTTTAATGTGGTCATAGGGTGTAAATATGGGTGCCTGGTTCATAGGTTCAAGGTCGCCGGCTAGGGTTCCGGCGACCGGACTTTCAAGAAAATGAGGGCTTTTGGTTTTCTAGGGTTTTTATGGTGGTTGTGGTATGTGAGGATGAAGGAAAATGTGTTTTGGGGGTGGTTTTGGCCGTAGGTGGCCATGGTTTCAGACCAGTCTCCATGGGAGACAAGATGAAGACGATGAAGGTGGGCGGCTAGGGTTTTCAAGTCGGTGTATATGAGTGTATGTATTGATCTTTGAACAGGAGACGGACCCCTTTGAGCTTGAGTGATCCTGGCCTTTGGATCAATTGAGATCAACAGCTAGGATTGCTTTTCTTGAAACGTTGTCGTTTAGTTTAATGAAAGATAGCCCGTCGTCCGTTAGATCTTAAAACATGGACGGCCAGGATTAAATTGTTATATTGCATCGCTTTAGTTCTTTCTGAGACTTATCAACATCCGTCTGATCATCTCTTTGGACGGCTAGGATTAAATTCCTACATGGCGTCATTTAATTTGTTATTGGGCCGCCTTAAATGGTCTGTTAGATCATTATTATCAACGGTTGAGATTAAATTGCCCTGTACGACGTCGTATGATTTAAAACATAGACTGGACGGCTTACCTTCTTGGACTATATTTCAAATTCCAACCCAATTTATTGTATTTTTTGTTTATTTTATTGTATTTTAATTATTTTCTTGGTATTTTTCTTTTGTATTTCATTTTCTCTTTTTGTATTTATTTCCAATTGTTGTTTTTCCTTTATTTTCTTATTTTTTCTAATTTTTCTGGTATTTTTATGATGTTTTTGCCATTTTCTTTTGTTTTCCGATATTTTTGTATTTTTTGTTGATTTTCATCTAATTTTCCTTATTTTGTGACATTTTCTAATTAATTCTTTTTGTCATTTTGATTTCAAATTATTTTTAAAAACAAAACACAATTATTTCAATTGAAACACACAATTGCACCTCAAAAATCTTATTTTTATTTTTATATTGGAATTTGTTTGCTTAGGGCAAAAATCACGTGCTCACAGCTGCCCCTCTTTGCTCGGGAACACGAAGAGTTTCAGTGCAAAGATAAGTGAGCAGTAATGAGAGATTTTTGCCCACTGGCATATTCCGTAAGAAGCATTTTGAAAAACCTTTCGACCGTACCCTGCCTCAGAGGTTGCCTACATATCCTCGGCTATACAGGAATCAGGTCAGTGTAGTTCGGGAAGGTCTGGTGGTTTGAAACTACCAAGACTTGTTGTTGCTGCTATTGTTGCTATAATCACTGACTAACTCCTTGTTACACCGGGATAAAAATGAAAATAAAGAAGCTATTCTAAGCTATGATCTTATGAATTACAATAATTCCTATCTATTTCTTGTCTTCTTGCACTTCCTTGCTTTTCCATATCACATGTTGATATTTTATTTGCATCCTTCTTTTTGTGAATATTTGATTAGTTTCTTGTTTCTGACATACTGCTTCCACCCCTTCGTGTGACTTCCAAATGTATTTCCTGCTTCCAGGTTGATACCTCTTTAAAAAACAAAAACAAAAACAAAGGAAACTTTTTCTTCTGCCCCAGTGTGGGGTTTTCCATGTGTTACAGTGTTACTCATGTTAGAAAAACAATTAAAATACAAAAATGTATTCCCTTGTTATACAGGTGGGCGCCTGAACAAAAATTAAAATGCAGAAATGTATTCCCTTGTTTGCAGGTGGGCGCCTGAACAGAAATTAAAATGCTGAAATATATTCCCTTGTTATACAGGTGGGCGCCTGAACAGAAATTAAAATACAAAAAGTTATTCCCTTGTTATACAGGTGGGCGCCTGAACATAAATTAAAATGCAGAAATGTATTCCCTTGTTATACAGGTGGGCACCTGAACAGAAATTAAAATGCTAAAATGTATTCCCTTGTTATACAGGTGGGCGCCTAAACAGAAATTAAAAATGCTGAAATGTATTCCGTTGTTATACAGGTGGGCGCCTGAACAGAAATTAAAATGATGAAATGTATTTCCTTGTTATACATGTGGGCGCCTGAATATAAATTAAAAAATTTGAAAAATATTCCCTCATTATGCAGGTGGGCGCCTGATGCATGAAATGAAAATGCAGAAAAATATTCCCTCATTATCTAGGTGGGCGCCTGATGCATGAAATGAAAAATGCAGAAGAATATTCCTTAAGTTTGATAACTGGGTGTGAGTTTTTGAAAAGATAATACCTCCCTTGCTGTTTGGGTAGGCTTCCTGATAACTGAGTGAGTCATCCTCTACGGATTCCTCCTTTTATTACTGTATTTCTTTTTGGTGTTTTTCTCCCAAATTGGTCATATTCACTTTAAAGTGATTAGTCAGAATTTGAATATTTTGTCCCTGTCTAAATCGGTGAACAATCTTATTAGTTATAAAATGTTAGCAACTGGCATTCTTGTTGACATTGCTTCCATCGTCTGCCACTTCTTGTTTCACCCTGCTTTGTAGCTCACTGCCAAATTTTCTTAATCTTTCTCTTGTAATCCTCTTTTGCTTTCTTTTTTGTTTTTGTTTCTTTTCTTTTCATTTTCCTTTGGCGTTGATTGCCATCCTTTTTCTTAGTTTCTTTTTATTTTCTCTTTAACCCAGTGTTATTATGCCTCTTAACATGAGAAGCTGGTAGTTAGCTTTCAACGGGCAACTGGTTTTGATCAATGAAATGCAGAAATATGAATTTGAAGGGGTAAGGGTATTTTGGAGTAAAGACAAAACTTATCTGGGTATGACGGCTGATTTCTCTGACCATGCCATGTATTTAAATTCCGAGCCAGTCTGTCCAATCAAATTGTTGCTTGTCTTAACTTCATCTTTTCCTTCAACCCAAACCTCTCTTATTTTTTGCTGTTGTGACGACCCGGCCCGTCGTCACGAGAATTACCACCCCGTTATGTTGTAAATACATGTTTTATGATTTTATATCAATTTTAAGTTCTATCGGGTGAGTTAGGAGTGAATTGGATTGAAAATGAGGCATATAGCCTTTGGGAAAGAAACTTGAATAAGGAAAGTCAACCCGGAGTTGACTATTTGGTTAGAGGGCTCGGAATCGGATTCCGATGATTCGGTTAGTTCCGGAAGGTGAATTGTGACTTAGGGGAGCGATCGGAATTGAATTTGGAGACCCGGTGTAGAAATAGGCTTGAATTGGCTAAGGTTGAATTTTGACGAAATCCGAACGGTAGGTGAGATTTTGATCCGGGGTCGGAATGGAATTCCGACAGTTGCAGTAGCTTCGTTAGGTGATTTTGGATGTGCCTGCAAAATTTCAGGTCATTCGGACGTCGTTTGGTCGGGTTTTTGATTGAATGTGTAATTTGGAATGTTTTAAGGAATTTAGGCTTGAATTCGATGCGAATTATGGGTTTTGATGTTGTTAGACGTGTTTTGAGGATTGGAGCAAGTTCGAATAAGGTATTAAGATGTGTTGGTATGTTTGGACGAGGTCCCGGGGGCCTCGGGGTGTTTTCGGATGGTTAAACAGGAGAAAAATTGTGGAAAAATTGCAGGTTGGGATCCTGCTTCTGTTGTTTGCGCTCCTGCGGAATTTTGGACGCAGAGGAGCGAGTCCGCAGAAGCGGACGAGGTGCGCAGGAGCGGCTGGTTACGCAGAAGCGGAGACCATTCCACTGAATCGGGGTCGCTGGTGCGAGCCAGTGACCGCAGAAGCGGTGAATGATGCGCAGAGGCGGATATTTCCGCAGAAGCGGAAGCTTCTTCGCAGAAGCGGGCCCGCTTAAGCGGCCCTTTGCTCGCAGAAGCGGAAATGGCCGGCCAGGCCTGGAACCGCTGAAGCGACCCTTTGGTCGCGGATACGGGCTCGTAGGAGCGGAAAATATTCCGCAGAAGCGAAAATCGCTGTAAGTAAGTGTATCAGAAGTTAGAAAAATTTCAGAACATTTCACACATTTTTGGGTCTCGGCTTTAGGGGCGATTTGGGCGATTTTGAAGAGAAATTCAAGGGAAATCATCAGGTAATCATCTATGGACTTAAACTATGACTAGTATTGGTAATATTATGCAATTATATCATGAAAATGGAGGAATTTGGGGTAATTTATGGAGGATTTAGCCCTAGGCTTGAACTTTAGAAAATCAAGGTTTTGAATGGGCAAATGGAGTCCGAATTTGGTAAAATTGATATGCTTAGACTCGTATTGAGATGAGGGTTCCGAATATGTGACTTTCGTGATTTTTCGATAAGCGTACCGAAAGTCGGGTTTTGACAACTTTGGGAATTTTGATGTAAATTGAGTTGTATTGATTGGGTGTAGTCCCATTGGCCTAATTTGTTGTATTTCTACCGTATTTGATCAGATTCTACGCGTGCGGAGCTTGATTCTCGTGGCAAGGGCATTGCGGAGTAGTCGTCGCGCCGTATTGAGGTGAGTAATAGATGTGGGTGATGACCAGCGGGTTCGAATCCCCGGTATACCACTTTGTGACGCCGTATAGCGGCGAGACACACACACTCTTGAGAGTGCAGGGTCGATCATGAACTGGAGACTATATATTAGTCCGACCTGTTGATACTATACTATTAGCTATTCTCGGGCCGTCGAACCTCCTTCTCGGATGGTTGCATATATATATATTGTGATAATGGCCACTCTTGAGCCAAGGAACCCCCTTCTTGGGCGGTTGATTATACATGTGGGCCGTGAGCTAGTTATTGGATCCTGCGAGGATCGTTATCATTGTCTTATCATATAGACATGCTAGTTTACTACTAGTCCGCAGCTATTTTTATTATTATGCTAATTCCAATCTCTGGAACTTGATATTACTGTTTTCCAACTGAAAAATGATAAAAGAGTTTTCAAAAACTACTTTTGAGCCTGCGAGGCCGTATCTGCATATTAGCTGACTAGTAGTGGATCGGGCTGCACGCCGCAGCGAGATATATGTTGGATCGGACTGCACGCCGCAGGAATATCTCTATGAGATGTGCTTGGGCTGTAGGAGCCCCTCCGGAGTCCGAACCCCCACAGTGAGCACGGGTACCCAAAATTGGAGTCGGGCTACGCGCCGTAGCGGTCATATCATGCATTGCATTGCATTTAGCTACATCTGCTAGCTGTTATGCTATTTATTGGTAATTGTTGATACAGGTACAGTGAAGATTATTCTATGACAGGGTAGCTGATTATAGCTTTACATAGTGCTTTATTGCGGATTTCTTATCTGCGCTGTCTTACCCTTGTTTATTACCACCGAGTCTGGCAGTACTCATTTTACTCCCTGCACCTTGTGTGCAGATCCAGGTACCTCTCAGCAGTGATCCAGTAGGCTGTGCGAGGCGACGTTTGTGGATATTCGAGGTAGCTGCAGAGTCCGCAGGACCCGATATTCCTTCCTACCGTCTTTTGATTTTGTATTGACATTTCTTTCCGCACTTGGTATTTTGTAAACCTTTATACACTCATGTTCAGTAGAGGCTCATGACTCTTGACCCTTGGTCTATGGGAGTTGATGTATTATGGGATTTGGTTCCCCGTTTTCGTTATATGTATCACTGTTATTTCGTAAATTAATATGCTTAAATGGGCTAAAGAGAGCTTCTAGCTCCGTGGTCGTTTGTGATTGGTCAGGCTGGCTTAGCAATGTGCTGGGCGCCATCACGACCGGATTTGGGGTCGTGACAAGTTGGTATCAGAGCCTAGGTTTACTAGGCCTCATGAGTCTTGAGCCGGTTAGTAGAGTCTTGTGGATCGGTACGGGGACGCCCGTACTTATCCTCGGGAGGCTGCGAACCTTTAGGAAACACTTCACATTTCTTGGAATTCTTATCGTGCGTACTTGATTCAGCTTGAGATATAATTTTTGAAATTCCTTCTACACGTCTGTGTACGCATCGAGCGCTCAGTAATTTAATTGCCTTATGGCTTATGATTTCCTCGAACGAGGGGCAAGATATAATCTCGGTGAGTTCTTGTTGGGCCAGTCAGGATGACTTAAGGCTGGACCTTGTTTATGACTTGAGCATTGAGGTGCTGATTTTGTGAGTGGTGGCAATAGATAATGTACTGAGGGTTTGAAATCCCGTATATTTGCACTATACAGTGCTGTCCTGAGATGGAACACGCGTCATGTGACGAGTGTGGTGGTATTATGATTGGGGATTTGGACTTGATCCTCCCCGATTGATAAATTACTGTGTAAAGTGACTGAGACTGGGCTTATATCTATGTACTTGGGCTAGTAGCCATGTTTGGGGCCTTGTGCCGATCTGTAGAGTATTAGGGAGGCTTACTAATGGATGAGTTGTTAATTGTTCGACTCTTATCTAATTTGTTGTGTAGCCCCGAGCTATGGGCATGGTGAATAATTATCATATCTCGTATTGGAGGGTAAAGTGCCTTAGGTGTAGTGGAACGAGTTTAAACTCAGGAAGACTAAAGTGATTTTTGCTATGTGTATCCTGGTGGAAGGTATTGTGATGAAATGTCAAATTGAGAAGAAGTAGGAGGGTTGATCCTCATGTGTAATTGAAAGGTATTTGATATGTGTTATGATTCGAGCAAGTACAACGCAGGTTCAAGTATAAATTGTGATAATATGATTCGTATAGTATTGAGATTTAATGTTGTTGAAATACATTGTGATATCTTGTTGAGTTGTGGGTGTATTGCTAAGGTGGTTTTGGTGATTCTCTGGCAGGTGGATAGGCCAATTTGCAAAGGAAACTCTGTCGAAATTTTTGGAAAATTTGGGACTTAGAAAAGATTGTCACCTAAAGAGTGGGCGTAACTGTTGTGTGTGAATGAATGCAAGGATTGCAAAAGAGTTAATATTTCTGATGATTCAAATCTTCGCCGAAGCTTGCAAATGACTTGAGTTCAATCTAACTAGAACTTTGTGGTATCATTGGAGTAAGAAGGCTATGAGTGGCTAAAAGTGCTTTGATGTATGGCTCCGAGCTAAGTTGAGGAGGTTGCTATTGATTAACTAATTGCACTATTGTGTGCTATGTGATTCTGTCTTTAAGTATGTTGGGAAGATTCTGACAAGGTTATGGCGCTTCGTAGATGTGAAGAAATACTAGGATGTTTTGAACTACTGTTGGTAGAGAATGTTCGGTGTATAGAAAGGAAAGATGGCTCATTGTATCCGTAAGTAATCATGTTCTGCGATGTCAGAGTTCTAACAAAACACGAGTGGTTCTACTCAATGGGACAGTTGAGTTACAGCTGAATAAGGGTGAATAATGCCCAAGAATGGTTTGCAATGTTCAAGATTTTGCTTGTAACAGTCAGGTGCCTTAAGATTGTGTATGTGGCTAAAGATGGCGGTTTCGTTAGAAAAGATCAAAGCTTGTGTTATATCATGTGAATGATGGGATTCTACGTATCCGCATTGGGAAGTAATGATAACAATTTAAAAATCGCGGGAAGTTCATCAAAATAAAGTGTGGTAGAATGTGGTACTTTTGGGAAACATTGAGAGAGTATTCAGTGGCCTATGGGTCTTAGACCGTGTGGTCTTGTGTACGAGTCCTGTGTGGTAAAAAGGGTTGAGGCATTGTCGTACTACAGTAAAGACTGATATGAAATTAGAGATGAATCAGAAAGGAAACTGGGTAAATGGAACAACTTGTTAATAAACCAGAATGGTATAAAAAAGAATACGATTGATTCCTGGTATGTGGTTGAAGTAATGAGTCTTGCAGATATTGTGCAGCGAAGCTCTTGAGTGTTGACAATTGTGTAACTTGATATGGGTATAAGGACTCAGTCCTGGCAGTTAAACTTATGCAATGAATGGGAAGAAATAGTTTGTGTTGTGTTTTATCATGGTTTGAAGATGAGTATATTCCTATCGATATGCGAAGCGTGGAATGTGTAATGAGTTTTCTTCTATATGGGATCACGAGAGTCCTTGACTAGTTGAGTGCGCCAATGTTGAGGCGGAGGAAAGGGATATGAATTTCCATGTTGTCTTAGTGTGATATGGTATACACGATGTGTTATGGAAAGTTGATAATGGTATATTCTAGGTTTTGAGATCAGTTCATAATATATGGGAAGTCAATAAAATTATTGAGCAGCGCGGACAACTGCTGGTGATTTAAGAAAATGGTACTGCTATTCTAGTAATTTGGCAGGGTATATGGTGCAAAGGGACAAGGTAATGTAAACTGATAATATTTAGTGGTGTGGTGGTATCCTCTTGTTAGATTGACATTGATGATTGAGTTGTAAATGGCATAAGGAAATTTCCGAATGGCTTTCGTGGTATGAATGGACGCTTGATATGCGTTATGTATTCGTACGGTGGAATACGGAATCAGGCATAGTGATTCATGTGTTATATATGTGTTGGAGACTTGAAGTTCTCGTTAGTCCGCCTATGCGGTTGTTGAATATCGTGTGTATCAGCACTGTTTGTAATTATTGGAAATCGGAAGCCCTAGTGGCTCTCTCTTAACTTGATATGACGAATTTGGATTATGATACTTGATTGCTGACTGGTCATCATTAGGCCAGGTTGTCTAGACTAATGTGATATGGACTATGATGGTATGGCACAAATTGCGTAGCAGAGTGCATTAGAGTATGCTGCAGCGGGGTAGTTGTACCTCAGGACCAGCGGACGGCTGGTGGGTATTGCTTTGTCAGTTGGGCCTTCGTGGCGGATATCAGTGCAGAGGTTTCTACCATTGACTTAGTTCCGGTATTGGGGAACTTTGTCAGATGCGTTTCTTGTGGCCGAGCTTGAGGCTATATATGTTTATTGTAATGAGCAATTCGACTCGATGTGCGTTTCCTTTTGCGAAATTTATGCATGGATCGGGTGGCACGCCGTCACGGGTATGTCATTGGAGCGGGTTGCACGCCGCAACAGTGTAATGCAAAAAAAATAGAGTTAGTTATATGTTACCTGGTAAATAATACCTCCTGGCTTCTGAGGAAAAGTCCGTATTGAGTATCGCTCGGCGAATGGCACATCGGTTGTGTCCTTTCAGGATTTGATAGTATATGTTAATTGTTTCACCGTGGGTGAGGTTGATTGCTTGGGTCCAAGACCTAGATCTGTGCGTGGCTAACCGTTTTGAGCTTCGTAGCTTGACGTGCTTCATGAATAATAGTGTTTGGATAGAATCACAAATCGTGGCAATGCCACGTGATGTTATGACCTCTCGAGAAGGATTCAGGTACTCTATTTCTATAATGCGAGACGCGATCTCAGTTCTATGTTATGATGGCAAGAAGGAATTGAATTGCAGCTCTTTTGCTGGAGACAGTTATCATGATTTGAGCTGTCATGATTCGAGTGTTTGCAGACGTTTCCGTTGGAGCCTATGTTGTGCTCGTCACGGCTTAGGCCGGTGGTTGAGATGTCATGTCACCAGTGTGGTGTGTTATGATTGAAATGACCGTTGGAGTCATTAATGAATACGAGCATATTGGATCTTAGCTTGTTAGAAAGGTAAAAATCGAGGTTTGGCTCCGAAACATTTTGTGGTACCAGTTTTAAAAGGGAAATAGATTCACGAATGGTTAACCTGAGTGATGGGTTCGGTATATCGCGTGCCTCAGCTACCGTGGGCAGGATATAGAGGTGTTGGAATAAGACTCTATCTAATGAAAGAGGTTTTCAGCTAGTATTTGCTGATTGTGGCCAGTTGTTGTGATTAGAGACTATCGTCTCGAGTGATTGGGTCGTTGATACATCATATGATCTCACCCGGAGTAGTGAATATGGGTTATTGCAATGGATTCGAGTGTATCCTAAGTATATGCATGAGATTTGCATTTGGCATATGATTTCAGAAAGTACAATGTGATTTATGGTTCAGATGGGCTGTAAAATTTTGACTATATGGTGTTTTCGGACTTGTGTGAGATAGGGTGACGTATGATCGCCCGAATATATGCTTGGTAAGGTCATTCAGCTATTGGGTTGCTTCTGGTACAACTCTGAGTCCGCTCGAGGACGAGCGTTTGTTTAAGTTGGGGAGAATGTGACGACCCGGCCCGTCGTCACGAGAATTACCACCCCGTTATGTTGTAAATACATGTTTTATGATTTTATATCAATTTTAAGTTCTATCGGGTGAGTTAGGAGTGAATCGGATTGAAAATGAGGCATATAGCCTTTGGGAAAGAAACTTGAATAAGGAAAGTCAACCCGGAGTTGACTATTTGGTTAGAGGGCTCGGAATCGGATTCTGATGATTCGGTTAGTTTCGGAAGGTGAATTGTGACTTAGGGGAGCGATCGGAATTGAATTTGGAGGCCCGGTGTAGAAATAGGCTTGAATTGGCTAAGGTTGAATTTTGACGAAATCCGAACGGTAGGTGAGATTTTGATCCGGGGGTCGGAATGGAATTCCGACAATTGCAGTAGCTCCGTTAGGTGATTTTGGATGTGCCTGCAAAATTTCGGGTCATTCGGACGTCGTTTGGTCGGGTTTTTGATTGAATGTGTAATTTGGAATGTTTTAAGGAATTTAGGCTTGAATTCGATGCGAATTATGGGTTTTGATGTTGTTAGACGTGTTTTGAGGATTGGAGCAAGTTCGAATAAGGTATTAAGATGTGTTGGTATGTTTGGACGAGGTCCCGGGGGCCTCGGGGTGTTTTCGGATGGTTAAACGGGAGAAAATTGTGGAAAAATTGCAGGTTGGGATCCTGCTTCTGTTGTTTCCGCTCCTGCGGAATTTTGGACGCAGGAGCGTGTCCGCAGAAGCGGACGAGATGCGCAGGAGCGGCTGGTTACGCAGAAGCGGAAGCCATTCCGCTGAAGCGGGGTCGCTGGTGCGAGCCAGTGATCGCAGAAGCGGACGGGGAGAGATTGGGCATGGTCCGCAGAAGCGGACATTTTTCCGTTTGGGCGAGCTTAGCGGCCCTTTGCTCGCGAAGCGGAAATGGCCGGCCAGGCCCGGAACCGCCGAAGCGACCCTTTGGTCGAGGATACGGGCTCGTAGGAGCGGAAAATATTCCGCAGAAGCGAAAATCGCTGTAAGTAAGTGTATCCGAAGTTAGAAAAATTTCAGAACATTTCACACATTTTTGGGTCTCGGCTTTAGAGGCGATTTGGGCGATTTTGAAGAGAAATTCAAGGGAAATCATCGGGTAATCATCTATGGACTTAAACTATGATTAGTATTGGTAATATTATGCAATTATATCATGAAAATGGAGGAATTTGGGGTAATTTATGGAGGATTTAGCCCTAGGCTTGAACTTTAGAAAATCATGGTTTTGAATGGGCAAATGGAGTCCGAATTTGGTAAAATTGATATGCTTAGACTCGTATTGAGATGAGGGTTCCGAATATGTGACTTTCGTGATTTTTCGATAAGCGTACCGAAAGTCGGGTTTTGACAACTTTGGGAATTTTGATGTAAATTGAGTTGTATTGATTGGGTGTAGTCCCATTGGCCTAATTTGTTGTATTTCTACCGTATTGGATCAGATTCTACGCGTGCGGAGCTTGATTCTCGTGGCAAGGGCATTGCGGAATAGTCGTCGCGCCGTATTGAGGTGAGTAATAGATGTGGGTGATGACCAGCGGGTTCGAAACCCCGGTATACCACTTTGTGACGCTGTATAGCGGCGAGACACGCACACTCTTGAGAGTGCGGGGTCGATCATGATCTGGAGACTATATATTAGTCTGACCTGTTGATACTGTATTATTGGCTATTCTCGGGCCGTCGAACCTCCTTCTCGGATGGTTGCATATATATATATATTGTGATAATGGCCACTCTTGAGCCGAGGAACCCCCTTCTTGGGCGGTTGATTATACATGTGGGCCGTGAGCCAGTTATTGGATCTCGCGAGGATCGTTATCATTGTCTTATCATATAGACATGCTAGTTTACTACTAGTCCGCAGCTATTTTTGTTATTATGCAAATTCCAATCTCTGGAACTTGATATTACTGTTTTCCAACCGAAAAATGATAAAAGAGTTTTCAAAAATTACTTTTGAGCCTGCGAGGCTGTATCTGCATATTAGCTGACTAGTAGTGGATCGGGCTGCGCGCCGCAGCGAGATATATGTTGGATCAGACTGTACGCCGCAGTAAATCTCTATGAGATGTGCTTGGGCTGTAGGAGCCCCTCCGGGGTCTGAACCCCCACAGTGAGCACGGGTACCCAAAATTGGAGTCGGCTACGCGCCGTAGCGGTCATATCATGCATTGCATTGCATTTAGCTACATCTGCTAGCTGTTATGCTATTTATTGGTATTGTTGGTACAGGTACAGTGAAGATTGATTCTATGACAGGGTAGCCGATTATAGCTTTACATAGTGCTTTATTGCGGATTTCTTATCTGCGCTGTCTTACCCTTGTTTATTACCACTGAGTCTGGCAGTACTCATTTTACTCCCTGCACCTTGTGTGCGGATCCAGGTACCTCTCAGCAGTGATCCAGTAGCTGTGCGAGGCGACGTTTGTGGATATTCGAGGTAGCTGCAGAGTCCGCAGGACCCGATATTCCTTCCTACTGTCTTTTGATTTTGTATTGACATTTCTTTCCGCACTTGGTATTTTGTAAACCTTTATACACTCATGTTCAGTAGAGGCTCATGACTCTCGACCCTTGGTCTATGGGAGTTGATGTATTATGGGACTTGGTTCCCCGTTTTCGTTATATGTATCACTGTTATTTCGTAAATTAATATGCTTAAATGGGCTAAAGAGAGCTTCTAGCTCCGTGGTCGTTTGTGATTGGTCAGGCTGGCTTAGCAATGTGCTGGGCGCCATCACGACCGGATTTGGGGTCGTGACAACTGTTTTTTCCTTTTTCATCAAAATATTCCTCACTTTCGCCTTATGGTGCCCGTTAGGGTTTTCATCAATAAGACTCTCTCATTTATTCTCTCATCTCACAATCGCTATATGGTGCCTGTTGAGGTTTTCACCAATAAGACTCTCTCATTTTTATTTTCTCTCATCTCACAATCACCTTATGGTGCCTGTTAAGGTTTTCACCAATAAGACTCTCTCATTTTTATTTTCTCTCATCTCACAATCGCCTTACGGTGCCGGTTAGGGTTTTCACCGATAAGACTCTCTCATTTATTCGTTATTTTTGTTTCCAAACCTCCGGGTACTGTCCCTGCCATGTTTTTCCTTATTATCATTGTATCATCATTTCCTTGAAATTAATCAGAAGGTCTTTCTTTGGACTGTAATGTGGCTTTTGGATGGGTTTAGAAAGAAGGGTATAAAGGCTCAAAATTTAACGATGTTTCAAAAATATTTACAACTCTAGGAATCATAAACATAACTTCTACCCCAGTTTCAATATTTGGGGAATCTTGCATTTTATTTCTGTTGTGACTGAACCTCATTGAGGCTGCCTACGTACCCTTTCGGGATCAAGTCAGATGTAGTTCAAACTACGTTTATCTTCATTATTGCGTTTCGACTTTTTCCCGATTTTCTTCTTTTGTTTGCATTCTTTTCTTTTTGTCTTTTTCTTTTCCTTTCTTTTTTTTTCATCATTTTTCATTTTTCCATTTTTTTCTTTTTCTTTTCATCTTTTTCTTTTCTTTTCTTTTCTTTTCTTTTCTTTTGTTCCCACTTGATTTCCGAGAGAGGGATATGATAGAATAAAGCAATAAGGCTCAACAGGGGTATCAATGGATAGATTCTTTGGATAGAGAGTAAAAATGCCTTCATCATTGCAATTTCAAAATTATGACAAATACAATTGTTCATATGAAAAAGGAATCATACATAATATCTCTTGACTGCATCTGAGTTGATAGAAGTCTCTACACATTTTCCTTCAACATCTATTAAATATAAAGCTCCATTGGACAATACCCGTGACACAATGAATGGCCCTTGCCAATTAGGTGCAAGCTTTCCTTTTGCTTCAGCCAATGGGGCAAAATACGTCTCAGCACCAATTGTCCCACTTCAAATTTCCGCGGACGTACTTTCTTATTGTATGCTCTGGCCATCCTCCGCTGATATTACTGTCCATGGCAAACTGCCGCTAACCTTTTCTCATAAATCAAGCTCAATACCCTTCATCATCATCAATTTCAGCCTCAACTATGATCCGAAGAGAAAGTATTTCAATTTCTGTAGGTATGACTGCCTCTGTTCCATACACCAATGAGTAAGGTGTTGCACCAATTGAAGTACGTACAGTTGTACAATAACCCATGAGAGCAAACAGTAGTTTTTCATGCCATTGCCTTGCCTCTTCTACCATCTTCCTGAGAATCTTCTTGATATTCTTATTCGCAACCTCCACTTCTCCATTCGCTTTAGGCCTATAAAGTGTAGAGTTACGATGCAGGATTTTGAACCTTTGACATGCTTCTGCCATGAGGTGACTGTTCAGATTTGCTCCATTGTCTGTGATAATCACCTTAGGAATTCCAAAGCGACAAATGATATTTGTGTGCACGAAATCCACTACCGCCTTCTTTGTCACTGCCTTAAATGTCTTTGCCTCCACCAATTTAGTGAAATAATCAATTGCTACCAAGATAAATCTGTGCCCATTAGATGCTGCAGGCTCTATTGGTCTGATAACATCCATGCCCCACATAACGAATGGCCATGGTACAGACATTGTATGCAACTCATAGGGTGGAGAGTGAATCAAATATCCGTGTATTTGACATTGATGGCATTTTCTCACATATCTAATACAATCACGCTCCATGTTGAGCCAATAATATCCTGCTCTCTGTATTTTCTTGGCTAAAATGTATCCGCTCATATGAGGTCCGCAAGCTCCTGCATGTACTTTAGCCATAATTGTGTTAGCTTGCTGCGCATCTATGCATCTCAATAGCCCCAAATCCGGTGTTCTTTTGTATACAATTCCTCCACTGAGGAAAAATCCATTTGCCAATCGCCTTATAGCCTTTTTCTGGTCTCATGTGGCTTGTTCTAGGTACCCTCCTGTCCTCAAATATTCTTTGATGTCATGATACCATGGCTCACCATCAAGTTCCTCTTCCATGGCGAAATAATAAGCATTTTGGTCGCGAACTTGTATCTGTAGTGGATCTACATAAGCTTTATATGGATGGTGCAACATGGAGGATAATGTGGCCAAAGCATCCGCTACCTCGTTGTGCATTCTTGGGATGTGTTTGAACTCTATAGATTGAAATCTCTGAGACAATTCATGCAAACATTGTCGATAAGGTATCAGCTTCAGATCCCTTGTCTCCCATTCTCCTTGAATCTGATGTATCAAGAGATCCGAGTCACCCATGACCAAAATCTCTTGAACACCCATATCTATTTCCATTCTCAATCCTAGTATGCATGCTTTATAATCGGCCAAGTTGTTGGTACAGAAAAATCGAAGCTGAGCGGTAACGGGATAATGCTGACCCGTTTCTGAAATAAGCACTGCTCCAGTTCCAACTCCCTTACTGTTGACGGCCCCATTGAAGTACATTCTCCAGCCTCGCTTATCATTTTGCTATACTTCTTCGATGTTCATTGCCTCCTCATCAGGAAAATATGTTTTAACGGTTCATACTCATCATCAACTGGGTTTTCTGCTAAATGATCTGCAACTGCTTGCGCCTTCATTGCCGTACGAGTTACATAGATGATGTCAAACTCTGTGAGTAGAATTTTCCATTTAGCAAGTCTTCTTGTAGGCATAGGCTTCTGGAACATATACTTCAGTGGATCTAATCGGGATATCAAATAGGTGGTATAAGCCGATAGGTAATGTTTCAGTTTCTGAGCAACCCACGTTAGAGAACAACATATTCTCTCCAATTGAGTGTATTTTACCTCGTAAGATGTAAACTTCTTACTGAGGTAATATATTGCTTACTCTTTCTTTCCAGTTTCATCATGCTGCCCCAGTACGCAGCCAAAAGAATTATCCAATACAGTCAAATACAGGATCAGAGGTCTACCCGGTTCTGGAGGAACCAATACTGGAGGGTTAGCAAGATATTCTTTAATTTTGTTAAATGCTTCTTGACATTCATCAGTCCAATTTACTGCAACATCTTTCTTCAACAATTTAAAAATGGCCTCACAAGTTGACGTTAACTGAGCAATAAATCTGCTGATATAATTCAACCTGCCCAATAAACTCATCACTTCTTTCTTGTTCTTCGGCAGAGGCAAATTCGGGATTTCTTTTATCTTTGACGGATCCAATTCAATACTACGCCGGCTTACTATAAACCCCAATAACTTTCCTGACGACACTCCGGAAGCACACTTTGCTGGATTGAGCTTGAGA
This sequence comes from Nicotiana noctiflora, assembly GCA_032618575.1. NCBI lineage: Eukaryota > Viridiplantae > Streptophyta > Magnoliopsida > Solanales > Solanaceae > Nicotiana > Nicotiana noctiflora. Next base: position 773,520 of record JASVEL010003200.1, read on the forward strand.
TTATATCTTCGGAGCCTCTGGAAAAACTTTCTTAAATCTTTGACATGGTCACATTGCTTTTTGGACTTAATGATGACATCGTCCGCATATACTTCAATCTCTCGGTGTATCATAACAAGAAACATAGTGGTCATTGCCCTCATATATGTAGCCCCGACATTCTTTAGCCCAAACGACATCACCCTATAACAATATGTTCCCCAAGGCGTGATAAAGGTCGTCTTTTCTGCATCTTCTTTGTCCATCAGGATCTGGTGATAACCCACATAACAATCCACAAAAGAGCCAATTTCATGCTTGGCACAGTTGTAGATCAATATATGGATATTTGGCAATGGAAAATCATCCTTTGGACTAGCTTTATTGAGGTCCCGATACTCAATGCACACCCTGGTTTTTCCATACTTCTTCAGAACTGGCACAACATTAGCTAATCAGGTGGGATATTTAGTGACCTGTATGGCCTTCGCCTCGAATTGCTTGTTAACTTCTTCTTTTATTTACACACTGATGTCCGTTTTAAATTTCCTTAACTTCTGTTTTACTGGCTGGCATTCTGGATAAGTAGTCAATTTATGTACCACCAAATCAGTACTGGAGCTCGGGCATGTCATCATAGGACCAAGCAAATATGTCCTTGTACTCGTGTAACAACTTGATTAAATCTTCTATGAGGGAAGCCTCTAAATGCACACTAATCTTTGTTTCTCGGACATTCTCCACACTTCCCAGATTAATAGATTCCGTCTCATTTAAGTTCGGTTTGGGTTTTTCCTCATAATGACTCAAATCTTTACTAATTTCCTCCAGTACTTCCTCATCCTCATATTCCACTTCATGTTCACTTTCGATTTCCTGTATAACTATTCGATTATCAAGACTGGACCGGGAATCCTTCATGCATGATATATCATTGGAATTAGCAAATATTGAACTGTACAAAAGAAGAAAAAATAAAATAAGGCAAAAATGGAGGAAGAAAAGAAATTGCATTTTATTGATTTTTCAAAAAGGTAACAAGAATTGGATACATCTGTTTTGATGGGATGTGGGATTACAAAACAAGACAACTTTTGGAAATGAAATATTTAAAAGCTAACTACCGCAACTCCCTCTTGATCGGAAGAGGAGTAGCTTCCCAATTATTAAGCGTATTTTAGGGTCCCACGAATTGAATATCCATTTTGCTTGTTCCTTCACCCGTCTCCAACACATTCACATCTTTAAATAGCCTCTCAAACCTTGCTAGAAGTGCTTCGTCCATTTTTATCTTAGTATGGTTCGGCATAACAGTCGCCAGACGTCTCTGTGTACTAGGCCTGACAAAGGAGTTGGATAGTTTTGGGATAGGTTTTGGGAGGGACCACCCTTTCTTCTTCATTTTCTTAGCTCTTTGGATATCGGCAACGGTTGGCTAGAAACCCAAACCAAAAGTGTAAGTACTGCGCGGAAGGTGGATTGGCTGTGTTATACCTTGCAAAGTTACTCCTAAGCCCTTCCCCGGAGAAAACCTATTTTTTATCATTTCCTTGGCGACCATCACTTCTGCAGGAGCCACTATGGGTATCGACATGTTTTCCCCCTCAGATATTTTGTTCACAACCACAGTGTCCATGATTTGATACACCCACGGACCTTTATCCCCTTCAGCTTCCTCGAATGGTGTAATAGCATTGCAGACATCATCTTCTCCGTGCACTATTATCTCCTGTTGCTCCCACTCAAATTTTACCATCTGATGCAAAGAGGATGGTACAACTTTCGCCGCGTGGATCCACGGACATCCCAATAAAAGGTTATATGATACAAGCGACATCCAGCACCTGAAACTCCATAGTGAAGTCCACCGGTCCAATAGTAATCTCCAGTATAATATCCCCTACAGTGTTCTTGCCACCTCCATCAAAACCCCGTACACATACACTGTTCCGATGAATTCCTTCATGATTGACCTTCAACTTCCCCAAGGTTGATAGTGGGCAAATATTGGTACTTGACCCTTTTTCCACCAGAACACGGGTTACTACAGATTCGTGACACTTGACTGTGAGGTATAATGCTTTATTATGCTCAGTTCCTTCCAGTGGCAACTCACTATCTAAAAATGTTATCTTATTTGTCTCAAAGATCTTGTTTGTGATTTTCTCCAGATGGCATACTGAAATCTTCTCAAGCACATGGGCTTCATTTAAAATTTTCATCAACGCCTTTCTATGTTCATCAGAATGGATTAGCAATGATAACAACGAAATCTGCGCGGGCGTTTTTCTCAATTGCTCCACTATAGAATAGTGCCGTGCCTTCATATTCTTCAAGAATTCTTCCACTTCCTCTTCAGTAACTGCCTTCTTTACATGAGCTGAGTTTTCCTTTACCAATTGTCTTTCTCAATTCTTCCGGGGCAAAGCATCGCTCGGAGCGAGTTAAACCATGAGTTTCATTAATTTCTCCTTTAACTTCCTTCCCTTTATACATCACTGTAACCTTATCATAGTTCCACGGTATGGCCCGACCCTTGTATTTACAACTGGCATCTGCACCACTGGTTTGATAACCACAGGCTCCACATAAGCTCCCTTCACGGTCAATAAAGGCTTCACTCCCGGTACTACTACTTTCACGGGCTCAATCACTGCTGGCTTCTTTGTTGGTAACTCAATTGGCACTTTTTCCTTTTCAATTTCCCCCTCTACCTTGTTGTTCGCTTTAATCATCATCACTGATTGAGAAGGCTTTCTACAGCTCTCTCCCTGCTCCAACTCTATCATATGCGTCTCATGATGTGCTGGCAAAGGATTCTGCGTGATATTAGGAATTTCCGGAGCTTGCACTTCAATCCTCCTGGTGTCAATAAGTTCCTGTATTGCGGACTTTAAATGCCAAAACTTCTCTATATCATGTCCCGGTGCCCCGGAACAATACTCACAACGAACTGATTGGTCTAGATTTCTGGGTGGTGGGTTAGGAATTTTTTGTTCAATAGGGCTCAACATCCCTAGTTCTCTCAAACGGTGAAAAAGACTGGTATATGACTCGCCTAATAGATTGAATGTTCTCTTTCTTTGGGCTCTATCACCTTTTACTTCTGAATCTGGACGGAAATTGGGTCGATTTGGATTTCTGTATGGTTTGGAAGGAGGATAGGCATTTTGTGCGTGGTAGACATTTTATGGAGCTGGGGTACGCCATGCATGTGAAGGCGGTGGGTAAGGTTGAGCGTGTTGGACAGAAAAATATGGACTGGTTGGAGGATAATATGGTGGAGGTGGGTTATATGGTGCTGGTGGATATGGTTGGTATGGGCGAGGATGATGATGATATGTGTTGGGGCCCCGAGACCATGATCTACCTTCAATGACCGCAACTTCCTCCTTCTTCTTCTTGCCAATCGACCCTCTGGTCCCAGTCTGTATTGCTTGGTTTGTGGCCTTGATGGCCGAGTAACTCATGATCTTATTTGTCTTTAACCCTTCTTCTACAAAGCTTCCCATCTTGACAACCTCGTTAAAAGGTTTTTCCAATTGTAAACACTAAGTGGTCATACTATGTTGGCTCCAAAGCCTGTAAGAAGCAATCCACCATTTCTCCTTCTTTCATTGGTGGGTCTACTCATGCAGCCTGCTCCCTCCACCTGAATCCGTATTCCCAGAAACTTTCTCCGGGTTTCTTCTCCATCATAGTCAACGACAACCTGTCAGGGATAATCTCTAGATTGTATTGGAAATGGTTTGCAAACGATTGAGCTAACTCATCCCAAATGAACCATCTGGTATGATCCTGTCGAGTATACCATTCCAACGCCGAACCACTTAAGCTTTGGCTAAAATAAGCCATGAGTAACTCGTCCCTTCCTCCTGCTCTGTGCATTTTACTGTAGTAATTCATCATATGGGCTACCGGATCCCCGTGACCGTCATACATATCAAACTTGGGTAACTTAAACCCGGTCGGCAGCTGTACCTTTGGAAACAAACATAGATCTTTGTACGCAACACTCAGTTGGCCTCCCAGCCCTTGCATGTTACGAAATGACTGCTCAAGACTTTTCATCTTACGGGCCATCTCCTGTTCCAGATTTCTGACAGGCTTTTCCTCTTCTGTCATGTCTATGAGCGGTATGTAGGATTTGTGTTGCCTGAAAGTGGGTTCTGGCGGATAATAATAGGTGTCCCGAACATGGAACACAGGTTTGCTGGAAGATTTGTGTAAAGCAGCGGGTGGCGGTGCCACGTATACTGGAGCGAGCTGAGGTGGTGGTGGTGGAGCTTGTTTAGATAAAGGTGGAGGTGCTTGTGAGGCTGTAGCATAGTAATGCGGGTAAGTTGGATATGTGGAGGACAAGTTCATGGTGGGAGGTTCAGGATTTGGGTTCTAAGGAGGAATGTATGCTGGGTTGGTTGGATAGGAAGGCAAAGGTTGACCCCCTAGACCAGGCCTGGTACATCTCTGACATCTGCTCTTTTAATTTGTACATCTCTTCTTTCATACTAGCTACGTCCATAACTTCTTCCTCTTGTACCAGATCCATAATAGTGGGCTCGATTTCCTGAGTTACAACTTTGGTCATTGCTTTTGAACGTGTATTGTAGCTGTGATGTGCCAGAATGCCAGTTGCCAACTGAAAATCTGATACTCATCAACAACAAAACTCGTTAATAATTAGCTCATAAGGGATAAACATCACAATTAAGAATCACAACTTTTGCCTAGTCATTATGCATCATCCCGACATTATTCCTCTTTGAACCACCTGCTTTATTTTTTTTTTCATTTTTTTCTTCATTTCATTGCTTTTCTGTTTATTTCTTTTTCTTCTCTTCCATTTTTTTTTCATTTTTGTTTTTCGTTCCTACATGTTTGCCTATCGCCCAAATAATTTGCATAAAAAGAAATAAAATAATAGCAACTTCTTTTGAATTTTCATTGATACTCAAACATCGATTACAAATGATGTTGTACTACAAATGCAAAAAGAAAATACAAATACAAAATGCATGCCCAATGAATACATTAAAGCTCCTAGTGCCCGTGAGACATCGTTCGGTCTTGCCGCGGGCCTATATGCTAATCTAGTTTGGAGTTTGTCTAGGTCAATCATTACTTGCTTTACAAAGAACATTACTGCTGATGTGAATGTTGACTGGGTCATATCTTTACACAATTGGCATTTCCTTGTGATGTGCTGAGCAATGTTGACAATCCTTTCCCTGATGACCCCTTTTTCTTGAAGCAACCTACCAATATGTTCGGCACGAGCATCTAAGGTTTGCTGGTTCTTCTTTTGTAGTTGTTGTAGCTCCAACTCCAACCAAGCCATAGCCATGTAGCAATGTTCTCTCTCTATTTCAAACTCTTTGGTTTGTTTGCTACTTTTGACTTCGGCTGTAATGATCTTCTTTCTCAATCGGGCTACCTCAACATTATGTTCATCTTGTAACCGCTAAACCATTCGAACTCTTTCCTCAGCATTCTTGGCCAGTTGTATCCGAACCCCGACTAACTCATTTTCAACTTTATCTAGATCAAAGCTATAGTCATTCACTTTGCGCCGAAGGTTTTCAATTAACTTTTCATCTCGAGCAAGTCGAACTGGGGTTTCGACTGTTGTTTTCATCTTTGCAATTTGAGACTTCAAATTTCATTCTCTTTCCTCAGCTATTTCTTTTCTCCCTCATCGGATGCCGCTTGTAAGCTGCTTTCGAATTTGAGGTCTTGGAATTGTTTCTCCAACAAGCTAATTTTTGCTCGGTACTCATTTTCTTTGGCCACCCAATTTTTTTGTTCCTTAGACTGATCGGACAACTCTTGAATGTGAGGCCTCTTCATTGGTCTATCATGCTCAACATCCCGGCGATACCATGCGGCATACCCTGGTGATACTTCTCCTCTAGCTCGGTTTCCCACACAAGTGTCTATTCGCAGGCATTGGCATTCATTCCAGATCTGTCGAATCGTTTCTTCCGGGAATTGTCCGTCAGGACTGATTTCTATGGCTTGTAGGCTGAGGTCCCCGTCTTTTGGTATGACCTGATATCTCCCGAGTTGCCATAGTACCCTGTACGACACATAAGGCTGAATGCTTTTAAGACCCATTATCCAGAAATGCGACCCTTCTGTTGGCATGTATATCACCTCATTGAGGGGCAACCATCCGTATGCCTAATCAATTTGGTTAGCAGTCAACGATCGTAAATATGTGATCCAACCTTTTGATCCTTCTGGCAACTTTTCGTTGTCATATAAAACTCTTTAGTGCACGTCTTTTCGGATGATCCGTAACTCGAGAACTGAGGGTGACGACACAAATGTTCTATCAACCACATCTGGAGAAGTAAATTGCATCCCTCGAAGAAGTCATGCCCTGCTTTACAGGATGTGAGGGAACGAAAGATATCAGCTACAATCATTGATGCCAGTGTGCTATTATCTTGCACCAAAAGAGTACTGGCAATCCCGCCGACTCTTATATCAATATTTCCATCTTTCCTCGGGAATATAACCAATCCCAGAAATGCCACCACAAAGGCGAATCGCCTATGTTCCTCCCACTTGACTCGGTTAGATTTACTGTAGAGTTTGTTCGTAGGGTCGTTAAATCCCCAATATGACCATATCTGTGGTAGATGAAACTCATAGTACAAAACCTGTGAGCCAAGTCTTCATTATGAACGTTTCTGGCGATTTTTAGGGAATCGAGGAATCCGTGCTCTGTAATTGTCCTCGGAGCCACCGGATATTTGTCTTTTAGGGGAACCGCGCCTTTCCCGATGTAATAAGCAATTTCTTCTAAGGAGTGAGCTCAAAATATGAGAAATGTAGCACATTATGTGCATGATCCCAACAAGCAACGAGAGCCCGAATAATATCACCCCGGGGTATTATGTCCATTAACCCAGTAAGATCTTTCAGATATCGGTTGACCCAAACCTGTCCCTCTTGGCCCAGATCGTTCCACCATAACTGCAACTCCAAAGGGATTTTGTTCATTAAAGAAAAGGGTTCATTTTGTACTGTGCTCATCCTGCACATTTATTAAAGGCGATTTTATTCGAAAAGGGAAAAATATTTTTTCAAAGATAATTTTTTCATTATTTTGAATGATTCAGCCTTCCGGGTTATTATTTATAAAAGGAAAAAGACATGACTTCAAAATGGCAATTTTTTCCAAAAACAGCCTTCCGACGTCATTTCGGAACATTTGGCTATTTCCAAAAACAACATCACTTTGATTTATTGAAAACTAAAATTCAACATTTTTTGGTCATTTTCTAAAAGGGTGGTTGGACATGTCAAGGGTTGCCCACGTATCTCACCTAGTAGAGAGAATCAAACATGCGTAGTTCGGTTAGATTATTTTGTGATCAATTATTTCAACAGCATTGTTCCATCTATTTTTCAAACTTTCCTTCAAATATTCAACAGCGTTTCTTCAATTTTTGATACTTTCTATTCCAAAAATTCTCTTTCTTTTTGTTTTCAGGAATTTAGCCGGTCTGCATAATAATCCAGGATAAATAAATGCAACATATAATATGCACGGTCTTTGATTACCGGGTCACCTGTCCTAGACGGACCCAACCCCTGTGTTGAGTCCCCTAAGTCAGTTATGATGCAAATAATCGTCCTAAATCTAGGCTCAATATCCTGATGTTTTCATAGTGTTAGACCGTGTACCCGAGTGGACAACTCGGATCGTGGAGGGGGCTACGTGCTGGGGACTCGCGGGGTCATCCGGCTTCGTAACTTATCCGGCCTCTATTTCTTATTTAGGGTGTGACACTAACAGAAAGGGGAGTCTCAACCATTAAGTACATCCCCGGAGGTGAGAAGAGAAGGGTTTTCGGCACAATTTATATATACAATCAACGAAATATCAAAGCGGTAAACATGTAGCACATTGATCAAAGCATATAATGAAGTCAAATAACATCAAGAACGACAATTTAATCGAGCTCAAATTCTTAAACCCTGAACTGAAGTTCTGGGTTGCTTATCCCTAGCAGAGTCGCCAAAGCTGTCATACCTCCCTTTTTACTACCTCTTTTTTCGAAGAATAAGGTACACCCCGTTAATTACTAATACACCCCGGGAAAGGATATAATAATAATAACGAGGAAGGAGTTTTTCCACTTTAAGGACAATCGGAACGGGATTTGTTTAGATTTCAGAGTCGCCACTTGGGAAGATAATGGTGTCCCAAGTCACTGATTTAATCCCGAATCCGAGGAAATTGACTCTGTTTTAATAGTTCGCAAAACTAGAAATCCGGATAAGGAATTTTGTTAACCCGAGAGAAGGTGTTAGGCACTCCCGAATTCTGTGGTTTTAGCACGGTCGCTCAACTGTCGTTTTTGACTTATTTTATTTCTTTATATGCTTTTACAAAATGTGAATGTCCCATTTTTATATTTTGACGACTTGCGACGTTGCGAAAATGCATTTCGAGTCACACCGCAACCAGTACGCCTGTGACTTTAATACATTTCAGCTTCGCCAGGATTTGAGATTCGAGTCACATAAAATGTGCACTCGTATTTAGGAATGTATATTTTAATCGTGCCTGTAACGACTATGGCTTATTATCTTTAGGAAAGATCGTGAAATTCACTAAATGGTTTTCCCGAGTCTAACATTTTATTAACGTTCATATGGGGCCCCCGCATATTTTCCTTTTTATACGAGGCTCATCCCGTTATTTTTTAAAAGTCCAATCCTATCAAGTACTATATTCGCTATTTGTTCTTTCTCCTAGTTGTGTTACTGTTTTTTGGTATTTTCAAAACTTAATATTATTATGTCCAGGCCCAACTATCCATTTCCAGGCCTGGACTTTGGTATACTGTATTAACAGTCTAATACACATAACTGGGCTTCTGAAACCTAGTATATGTATATATCATTATTCAGAGGCTCAAAAGTGCATTTAATTAAGTCTCGGCCTGTGCTTTCAATTAGGCCCAGAACAAACGTATAAAATATAACATAAGATTTAAGTTTCATAACACTCGAACAAATATTCATTAAACAACGGAAAGATCAACAGAAATCATTTTTATTTTATAAATCACTGAATACATATTCATCAATACTAATTCTGAATTCTAATCAATAATTAACACAGTGCAGATTTGGATTATTATTAGTTACCTAATTCTAACTTATACTACTGTAAATTGTTATTAAGCTAGTTTAAGTGATAAAACATGCTGTAACTCAATTACTCATTTCCTTTATAGAATTATTATCAAACTCTGATTAACGAGGTTAGTTGATTACTATTTCATATGTTAAGCTAATTTTAACTAGGTGTATTAGATTTGTATATTAACCTGTTTTAAACCTAATTCTAATGTAACTATATCTACGTATACACTACTACTACACTATCTACTTACTTGTCTAGATTACATATAGTTTAACTATTACAAACCATCCTACTAATTACAGAAAATCTAAATCATAATAATTGTAAAACTAAAAGCGAATAACAGCAGAATTCATCCATACAGCTCATGAACTTCCATTTCTTCAATCAAATTGTAATTACATTTCCGGAGAAGAAAATGTACCTGATTCACCAAAAAAACTTATGAGTCTAGGTTGGATGAAGAATAGTCAGCAATAGCAGCAATAGAGCAGTAGAAGAATGGCAGACACAGCAAACATACCAGCATATATAGCAGCAAAAGAGAATTCCAAAATCCAGCAATTCAGCAAATCAACCGATAGAATTGAAGAACTCCAATAGAATCCATCAAAGTTGAAAAGCAGTAAACTCTAATAGAACTCCAGATTTCAGCAAAGAAATTAGCTAGAATTTCAGTAGCCTAAGCTTAGAATCCCTTAATTGTTCAACCCTTTTCTTAATGCAGAATCTCTAACCCCTAACTTTCGAATGCAAAACCCCTTTTTCAGGCTCAATTGGAGCCTATTTATAGACTGTTTGGGGTGAAATTTTGAGGGGGAAAATCAAAAACCTTATTTCTAGTTCCCTCCCCTTTATTTTTCTGTTAATTACAGTTTAATACATTCAGTTATAGGTCGAAATGTCTTCCAGCCCTTGCTGGAAGGTTCTAGGTAGTTCTATCATGTTCTATTAAGGGTATATTACTAGGCTGCCCTCACTTGGTAAGGGTAATTTCAATTATGCCTTTTTACTATGCCTATCTTACCCTTTATTTTATAGTTAATTACAAGAATACTAGGTATTAAAGTCTATTATATCCGTTTAGACTCTATTAAATCTTCAATTATACCATTTACTGTTCCTATTATACCCTTATTATTGTCTTCTATTTACCCGACCTACTAAGGTCTGGCTATATTAGGTTTAGTACCTATTTAACTAATAACCATTTTCTTAGAACTATAAAAGACTTAACCAGATTTCAAACCAAAAACCCCTTTTCAATTTTAACCTCTTTTAACAGGTTTAAGCTAATTTAAAATGTAACCCTTTTTAACAGATTTAAGCTAATTTAAAATGTAACACCTTTTATTAACATTAACTAACCAGAAATAGATTGATGTACTAGCCACTTAACATTTCAGGAATAGCCAGACTAGCAAACAGTTCTAGTTATTTCAAGAATAGCCAATTTAGTCATTTTCAAGAATAGCCAATTTAATCATTTTCAAGAATAGCCATATTACTTTAAGCTACAGAAACTATACCTAGATCTTTACAGCTATAACCAAACCAACAGAGCATCATAGGATTCAGAATAGTCTAACATATGAATCAGATTACAAATATAGCCAATTCATGTTGTATTGCACACATAGCCTTAATCGTAAATCATTTTCCAATTAACTAGAACTCAGAAAGAAGTTTTGATAATGGTTGAATCCCAATCAATCAAAGCATAATTTCAGACCAGGCATGGTGAACAAATCACATAAAGAAGCACATTTAAACACAATTTGTGTGTAAGACTTATTAAAAACCCTAAAGTGCTAAAATAGACTAGTCATGTATAAAGAACATGATAGGCATGCAATTATCATAGGCTAATAAGACGAACAATCAAAGAATCATATACAGAATATTCAGAAGACAAACAGTCAAGAGCAAGTAAAGAATCATATACAGAAGATTTATAGTAGGCAAATAAGCAAAGAAGAAGAGAGGTAGGTGTCACACCTCCCTTTTTACTACCCCAACACACTTATAGCGTATAAATACACTTGTAGGGTATACCCCGACGCTCAATTACCCGAAACGGATAAAATAGCGTAAGGGAAGGAGTTTTTCCAATTAAAGGACAATCGGTTCGAGATTTTATTAGAGATTAATCAGAGTCGCCAGAGCTGTCACACCTCCCTTTTTACTACCCCAACACACTTATAGCGTATAAATACACTTGTAGGGTATACCCCGACGCTCAATTACCCGAAACGGATAAAATAGCGTAATGGAAGGAGTTTTTCCAATTAAAGGACAATCGGTTCGGGATTTTATTAGAGATTAATCAGAGTCGCCACTTGAGAATGACAATGGTGTCCCAAGTCATCGGTTAATCCCGAATCCGAGGAATTTTGACTCTTATAAATGTCTGCGAAGCAGAGATCCGGATAAGGAACTCTGTTAACCCGGGAGAAGGTGTTAGGCACTCCCGGATTCCGTGGTTTTAGCACGGTCGCTCCACTGTTGTTCTTGACTTTTGTTTGACTCAATTATAGGTTTTAACAACATAATGTGCTTTACGTTAAATATTATTTTTTAGGAATTTGCGGTATCGCGAAAACACGCCTCGAGTCATACCGCAACCAGTACGCCTATGACTTTTGGTGTATTTCAGCTTTACCAAGATTTGGATTTGAGTCGCACCAAGTGCACACTCATTCATAGGAAGGTATATTAAAATCGTGCCTAAAGATAGTCTATATTGGCTTTTAACTTTGGGAGAGGCTATGGAATTTGCTACTAGCCTCTCCAATTTAACTATATCATCTTATCACTAAATGGGGGCCCCGCTTGTTATTCGGGTGAGGCTCGTCCCAATTTAATTTTAAAGTCCGGTCCTATTTTATTCAACTACATTCGCTATATATTGTTTTTACCTTATTCGTATTGCTAACGCTATAATAATCCAGGCCTGTCGAGTTCATGTTATTGATTGGGCCTAGTCTTCTCTTTTGCTTTCCTTGCCGAGCTTTCAATCTGCCCAGGCCTTAAAGGCCCAAGCCGTTACCGGGTTTCCATTTTTGCCAAGCCAGTCGATTCTATATTATATTTCGGGCCCAAATTGAGAGATAGGCCCAAATTAGGCGAAAATACTAAAGACAACATAAACAATGAACTCATAGTAATCAAACATAGAAGAACAAAATTTAACTACTCTTTTATTAATCAAAAGGCAAAATAACTGTACAAAAATATCAATGCTAACTCTGAATTACATCTAAAGTACACAAAAAGCTTAGTTCACTAATTCTCTGGTCTCAACTCTTACTAATGAATGCAACGATCATTTCAGCTTTTTACTAGTTGAAAGCTTATGAAGCTAACCGTGTGAGAAGACTATTTACATACAAGATGGGTAATTTACAATTATGTAGCTAACCTACTGATTTTAATACAGATTTAAACCTATTTGATAATTTCTAAACTAGTCTCAACCTAATTATTACTCTATCTACTCAATCAACTCTGGTCAATTGACCTTGAAACATGCTAATTACAAAAATTCTTAGTCTGGATTACTGAATCATAACAGCTTAAGTGTCTATCTTCAAAACGATTCGAAGTTTAATCATAACTATACCATGAGTGAATGAATCAAATACTTATGCATACTTAACGATACGGATTTCCTCATGACTTATTTATTACTAGATTATTAACCCAATACCGAATGAGTCATGGCTTGAACTAACAATTTCTCTTTAAATACCTATTTGTACCTAAACGCAGATCCGTAAAATGTAATTAACTATACGGTCATGTTTTATGAAATTAATGCGAACTAGTGATTATTAGTCTTGCAAGTATTATGAATTAACTTATGTTTTAGAGCCTTTACCTAATTAAACTAAGTGATAAGCTATCTACACTATATTACTACTATACTACTGCTACTACTAAGTTATTACATCTCTTGTGTTTATTGCGTTTTTCTACTACTACAGACTACTATAATAATCAATTTACAAATCAAACTAACATTATTAAATTACAATCTACATAGCAGTATATATCAAATTGGATCTTCATTTATATCTGAACAAATTGATTACAGCTTCAATTGATAAAATGGGTACCTGGATCAACAAGTAGAACAGCCAATGAGTTCTAAGGGAGAGGCAGATAAGTAACAGCAGTAAACCCAAACAGCCAATGCAACAGGAGAATGGAATGCCAGACAAACACAGCAACGCAGCAACAACAAAACGAATGGTAATCCAAGCAGATAACCCAGCAATATCCGAGAGAAAACCCAGAAATCCTACTATTGTCTTGCTATTTCTACCTCTGAAAAAAACTTTGTATAAAGCCAGCCTATATATATATTTCAAAATTGATTAAGTTGGAACCCAGATATATTTTCAGATTACCCAAAATTGGAACCCCCTTTTCAGCCCTTCTTTGAGGTATATATAGCTGTATTTGAGGGCTGAAGACTTGGGGAGGAAGTATTGGATTAATCCCACTTCTCCCCCTCCTAAAACTATGAAATCTACACTTTAGCCCCAATTTCAGTTAGCAAAAATCCTTCCAGCATGTGCTGGAAGGTTCTAAAGATTCCTTTTTAGGGGCTTTTACCAATGTGACCTTAGAGGTTTGAGATTTTTACAGATTTCCCTTTTTAGGGAGACCATTATACCCTTAAATCTCTGCAAAATTGCAGAAATCAGAGGTACAAAGGACTCCCTTACCCTCTTAAGTTCTAACTAATTACTATTTCACCTTTTTAACTCCCAATTGTACCCCTAAGGGCACTGCTGATTTACTAACTTACCTAGGTTAGATTTCAGCCTCTTTTGAACCTATTTAACTAATAGCCAGCCCTTGCATTGGTATTTAAGGGCTGGCCGGTTCTAATATAAGGAACTATTTCAAACTTAGCCCATTTTGTTTCATTTTAAGTTTATTAAGACCTTTTATTTCATTTTTAAACTAATTGCAGGACTAGCCTGCTTTATTTAAAAGTAGCTCTTTATGATCTAGCCAGTCTCAAGGTTGAAACTTAGCTTGGGCTATTAAAGCCAATTACTGAACAGCTGGGCCCAAAACCTTTACAGGTTTGGCCACTTTGCTGTTCAGGGCTCTGAAAAGAGCCTGGGCTAGTCTGCATTTGCAGACATATCCATTTTGCACAACCAGCCACTTTTAGAGTGGGCTGTGTGTTAGGGCCCTGTAGAATGGGTCAACCCTTTGCAAGGTTGACCATTCTTAGGCCAATTATTTAACTAACAGCTTATTTTATGATTTTTTAAGTTTTATCCTATTTAAGAACTAGCCATTTATGTAACCTAGCACTACAGCTATAACCAATCCTCCTAAAGTATGAAAAGCCTTTAACAGTATCCATACTAACAATAAACCTAATGCAAACTCAGTCATTTTGACATTCAAATGCACACATAGTCATATGAAACCAAGCAATGTTCATCAGTCAATTAAAACTCAGAAGGCAGGTTTGATAATGATGAATCTTAATTAATCAACTCTCATGACTCAATTTCATATACCAAAGTGTTAATTAACATCAAGCAGACTTAATTACAACCAATTTATGCTAGATGATCCATTAAAAGACCCAGAGTACTTAAAATTCATGGTCCTAGAATCATTGATGCTAAGTCTTTACAAAATAGCTAACATGGTTCAACTAGACATAGACACAGTGGACTTTAACAAGGTAATCATAAGCAAGGTAATCAGAAATTATTCTTAAGTATTGACCCTAAAATTATGCTAAACAGATAGAACGGGTAAAGCTAAGCAGAATAGACTCATGCATGAGAATAACAGCCAAACCTAACCCTGAGACTAATCACAAGAATAAACAAAGGACAAGAATCACCCAAATTACCAGAGGTTATCTAATATCAACAAGAAACAGAGGCCTAATGCTAACAAAGAACGAAGAGAACAACTATATGAAGTCATGAAGAGCAACAGAAGTCATGCTACTTAAAATAAGAAATCATAAGTCAAAAGGACGAAAGAAAGATAGACTCAAGAAAAGAAAATCATAATAGCCAGAACATAAGAATCAGATCAAGACAGGAAAAACGAGGCGATTAAAAACCCTAGTGCTAACACGTTCTTTGAGCCAAGGAGATAAACAAATCAGCACAAGATATAGAGAACAAACAGGAAAGAACCTAAAACTAACGAATGAAGCACAAGATATCAAAAACCAAACAAACAAATGGGAAACAGAAACAAAAAACATGCAAACAAAATGAAACTAAAAAGCAGAGACGGGTAAAGAGTACTTAGCTTGGCGGGGTCTGTCCCCCAAGCTTTCCTATTTCTTTCCCCTTTCACACTCTCTCTTGGACTTCTTTTCTTTATTTTCTTTGTTTTCTTTCCTTATTCTCCTTCAAACTCCCAGATGTATTCCTTGTTTTCTCTTTTTTCTTTTTTTTTTCGTTTTCTTTCTGATTTTCTTGTTAGGCTTCAAGACGAAGCCTTTATGGCTTTTTAGTCGCAGAGGGGTGTTTGGGAAGGGTAAAAGGTAAGGTCTTTATTAGGGTTGAAGTTCCGAGTCACGGAGTTAGGTTTCCGGCGACACCTTTTTGGATATACGCGACATTCCAGGCTGATTCGACGGTGGTGACTTATATGGTTGGGTAGATCGTGGGAAGGGGGTTCGAACGACATTAGTTTGGGGCGGTGGTTCATACTTTGGTGGTCACCGGCGTAGATTCCGGTGACCGGGATTTATGGAGAAGGGTGATTTCATGGTTTTCTCTGGAGTAAAGGAGAAGAGAAGAAGGAAGAGGAAGAGGGAAGGGAAGCTGAAAGGCCGGCGACCACCGTGGAGGGTGGTGGCCGCCATGGCCGTCTAGGGTTGAAGGTTGAAGATGATGAAGGAACGGGAGAAGAGAATGGGGTTCAGGGGCGGCTAGGTTTAGGAAAATATGTAAATGACAAAAATCGTTCAGACCAAAGCTATATATAGGTGGGGGGTCTTAGGTAATCTGAACCGTCCATCTGATGGGGATCAACGGCTCACAGGGGCGTTACTAAAACGCCGTCGTTCTGTCTCTTATCAGATCCCAGGTATTCGACCCTCAGATTAAATCAAACGGACGGCTCGGATTGAGCCTCACATAATTCAAAATTAATTAATTCCAACAATTAACTCAACCGTTGGATTTAAAGACACGGATGGCCGAGATCTTTTCAATTAAACCTCTGGACCGGATCTCCTTTGGGCCAAGGTATTGGGCCAGTGTTTTGGATTGTATTTTGGCCCAAGTTTATTACACTACCCATTTTTTTGTATTTTCTGATTTTAATCATTTTTATGTATTTTCTTGTATACTTTTTTTTCTTTTTCTTTTATGAAAAATTATAAATCCTAATTTCCTATTTACTCTAATTTTCTAGTATTTTTTGCAATTTTTCTGCTATTTTTCCTTTATTTTCCCCTACTTAAACTATTTTTGCTAGTTTTACTTAAAATCTAACTAATTTAAACTATCAAACTAATTACCTAGCCCATTTTTGATTTTTCCCTAATTCCTAATTATTCAAACACATAAAATGCATTCAATTTCCAACAAGGCATGTAATTGCACTCAAAAATATATTTATTTAATTTTGGAATTGTTTGCTCGGTGCAAAAATCATGTGCTCACAGTAGGTAAACTTAGGTTTTTCAGTTTTGTGACGACCCAGCCCGTCGTCACGGGAATTACCACCCCGTTATGTTGTAATTTCATTTTTATGCTTTTATATCAGTGTTAGAGTCTATCGGGTGAGTTAGGAGTGATTTGGATTGAAAATGGGGCATATAGCCTTTTTGAAGGAAACTTGAATATGGAAAGTCAACCCGGAGTTGACTATCTAGTTAGAGGGCTCAGAATCAGATTCTGATGATTCGGTTAGTTCCGGGAGGTGATTTGTGACTTAGGGGAGCAACCAGAATTGAATTTGGAGGTCCGGTGTAGAAATAGGCTTGAATTGGCTAAGGTTGAATTTTGGCGAAATCCGAATGGTAGGCGAGATTTTGATCCGGGGGTCGGAATGGAATTCCGACAATTCCTCTAGCTTCGTTATGTGATTTTGGATATGTCCGCAAATTTTTAGATCATTCGGACGTTGTTTAGTCGGGTTTTTGATTGATTGTGTCATTCGCAATGTTTTAAGGAATTTAGGCTTGAATTCGATGTGAATTATGGGTTGTGATGTTGTTAGACGTGCTTTGAGGATTGGAGAAAGTTTGAATAAGGTATTAGGATGTGTTGGAGTGTTTGGATGAGGTCCCGGGGGCCTCGGGGTGTTTTCGGGTGGCTAAACGGGAGAAAATGTGGAAAATTGCAGGTTGGAGTATTTTGGTTCTGTCATTTTCGCCCCTGCGGAAATGTGGGCGCGGAGGCGAGTCCGCAGGAGCGGACTGAGGAGTGCAGAAGCGCTTATGCTCGCTGAAGCTGGTCTTGTTCCGCTGAGGCGGTGTCGCTGGTGCGAACCTTGTGCCGCAGAAGCGGTCTAGAGGCGGATTAGGGAGATCCGCAGGAGCGGAGGAGTGATCGCCTAGGCGAGGCCAGTTGGTCGCGGATACGAGCTCGTAGGAGCGGAATTTTATCCGCAGAAGCGAAAATCGCAGTGAGTTAATTGTATCAGAAGTTAGAAAATTTCAGAAAATATTTCACACATTTGGGTCTCGGCTTAAGGAGGCGATTTGGGCGATTTTGAAGAGAAACTCAAGAGAAATCATCAGGTAATCAACTATGGACTTAAACTATGATTAGTATTGATAATTTTATGCAATTATATCATGAAAATGGAGGAATTTGGGGTGATTCATGAAAGATTTAACCCTAGGCTTGAACCTTAAAAAATCAAGGTTTTGAATGGGCAAATGGAGTCCGAATTTGGTAAAATTGATATGCTTAGACTCGTATCGAGATGAGGGTTCCAAATATGTGACTTTCGTGATTTTTCGAGATACCAGAAGTCGGGTTTTGGCAACTTTGCCATTTTTGGTGTAAATCGAATTGTATTGATTGGGTATCATCCCATTGTCCTAATTTGTTGTATTTCTACTGTATTTGACCAGATTCTATACGTGCGGAGCTTGATTCTCATGGCAAGGGCATCGCGGAGTAGGCGTCGCGCTGTATTGAGGTGAGTAATAGATGTGGGTGATGACCAGCGGGTTTGAAACCTCGGTATACTACTTTGTGATGCTGTATAGCGGCGAGACACGTACTCTCTTATGAGTGCGGGGTCGATTATGATTGGGGACTATGGCTTAGTCCGACTTGTTGGCACTGTGTTATGATAATCGGCTATTCTTGAGCCGTTGGACCTCCTTCTCGGATGGTTGCATATTATATATTGTGATATTGGCCACTCTTGGGCCGAGGAACCCCCTTCTTAGGCGGCTGAGTATACTTGTGGGCCGTGAGCCAGTTATTGGATCCCGCGAGGATCGTTATCATTGTCTTATCATATTGACATGTTAGTTACTACCGATCCGTAGCTATTTCTGTTATCATGCTATTTCCAATCTCTGGAACTTGGTATTACTGTTTAACAACTAAAAAATGATAAAAAGGTTTTCAAAACTACTTTTGAGCCTGCGAGGCTGTATTTGCATATTAGCTGACTGGTAGTGGATCGGGCTGCGCGCCGCAGTGGTATATATGTTGGATCGGACTGCACGCCGCGGTGATATTGTGCTTGGGCTGTAGGAGCCCCTCCGGAGTCTGAACCCCCACAGTGAGCACGGGTACCCAAATTGGATCGGGCTACGCGCCGTAGCTGTCATATCATGCATTGCATTGGATGTAGCTACATTTTATAGCTGTTATACTATTTTGCTGGTACTGGTTGGTACGTGTATAGTTGAGATTGATTCTGTGACAGGGTATTTGATTACAGCTTTACATAGTGCTTTATTGCAGATTTCTTATCTGCGCTGTCTTACCCCTGTTTATTACCACTGAATCTGGCAGTACTCATTTTACTCCCTGCACCTTGTGTGCATCTATCAGCAGTGATCCGGTAGCTATTCGAGGCGACTTCTGTAGGATATCCGAGGTAGCTGCAGAGTCCGCAGGACCCGATATTCCTTCTTACTGTCTTTTGATTTTGTATTGATATTTCTTTCCACACTTGGAATCTTGTAAACCTTTATACACTCATGTTCATTAGAGGCTCATGACTCTTGACCCTTCGGTCTATGGGAGTTGGTATATTTTGGGACTTGGTTCCCCGTTTTCTATATATGTATCACTGTTGTTTCATATTTTGATATGCTTAAATGAGATAAAGCGAGCTCCGAGCTCCGTCATTGTTAGTGATTGGTCAGGCTGGCCTAGCAGTGTGCTGGGCGCCATCACGACCGGATTTGGGGTCGTGACAAGTTGGTATCAGAGCCTAGGTTTACTAGGCCTCGTGAGTCTTGAGCCGGTTAGTAGAGTCTTGTGGATCGGTATGGGGACGCCTGTACTTATCCTCGGGAGGCTGCGAACCTTTAGGAAACACATCACTTTTCTTGAACTCTGTCGTGCGATCATGTTGTTCTGAGAACTGAACTTCTACATTATATTCTCTCGCAGATGGCGAGAACGCGAGCATCAGGACGAGGTGGACGACCTCCATTGCCACACGTTAGAGGTCGTGGGCGCGGTTGTGCTAGAGGTAGAGGTAGGGCAACTGAGGCAGTGCCAGCTGACCCGCCCGTTGTACCAGTTCAGGAGCAGCCCCCAGTGGTTGATGCTCCAGCAGCCCCAGTTCAGGGCCAGACTGTATCTATTGCTATTCCTGGTCTTCAGGAGACTCTTGCTCGGATATTATCGGTGTGTTCCGGTTTGGCTCAGGTAGTTTCAGCTACTACTACAGTAGCGACATCCCAGACAGGGGGTGGTCAGCAGACCCCTACGGCTCGCACACCTGAGCAGGTGGTATAGGGACTTCAAACGTCGGAGGTGGTCCCCGCTCAGGTGGTTGCACCAGTTATTCCTCCAGCTGCACCAGCTCCAGAGCATATGGTTCAGGCTATGCCCGACGACGAGCAACGTCGTCTTGAGAGATTTGGTAGACTTCAGCCACCCCATTTCAGTGGCGCTGAGGGCGAGGATGCCCAGGGCTTCTTGGATAAGTGTTAGAGGATGTTGCGGACGGCTGGTATTCTTGAGTCCAGCGGAGTTTCATTTACTACCTTTCAGTTCACTGGTCCCGCATTTGATTGGTGGGAAGAGTTTGAGAGGCGTAGGCATGCAGGAGCAGCACCTCTCACATGGCAGCAGTTCTCTACTCTCTTTCTAGAGAAATATGTACCTCGGTCTCGTCGCGAGGAGCTACGTCGCCGGTTCGAGTGGTTGGTTCGGGGCGACATGTCTGTGACCCAGTATGAGCTCAGATTCACACAGTTGGCTAGGCATGCCACATGGATGATCCCTACTGATAGGGAGAGGATCGGGAGGTTCATTGATGGCCTCAACTATTCTATCCGCATTCTTATGACCAGAGAGAGAGTTTTGTCATCATCATTTGAGGAGGTTGTTGATATGGCACGCTCCATTGAGGCGGATCGTCGCCGAGAGAGGGAGGAGCGGGAGGCCAAGAGGCCTCGTGGTTCCGGCGGTTCCGGTGGTGCTCCATCTGAGGGCATTCCCACCGGAGCGAGAGGTCGCTCATCTGAACCTTCTCATTCGGGCCGCCCGGAGCAGAGCGAAGGTTCTTATGGTCGTGGTCGACGGGGGTTTCAGCAGGGGTCAGTCATCACTTAGTACCATCCCAGGCCCCGAGTGCAGCACCTACTTCTTCGGCCCGGGGTTCTTCTGCGGCGAGAGGTTCCCTGCATTCCCCTTCTCCGGCACCGGGTGCATGTTATGAGTGTGGTGAGTTTGGCCACATGAGGAGACGAGTGCCCTCGACTCCGTAGGGACATGACTCGGCAGAGGGACCAGCCCTCCTCTTCGGTACCATCTCGGGCTAGTAGAGGTGGAGGTCGGTCTTCTCGTGGCCGCCCCGGAGGCGAGAGAGATCCGGTGGAGGCCGAGGCACGGTTCTATGCACTTCACGACGGGCGTGATGCGGTTGCCTCCGATGTAGTGATTACGGGTATCATTTATGTCTGTCCGAGAGATGCCTCTGTTCTATTTGATCCGGGGTCCACATATTCTTACGTGTCCTCTTATTTTTCACATCATTTGGGTGCGACTCGTGGTAGTCTTGATTTACATGTTCATGTATCCACCCCCGTGGGTGATACGATTGTTGTGGATCACGTCTATAGATCCTGTGTCATATCTATTGGGGGTCTGGAGACCCAGGCAGATTTGTTATTGTTGGGGATGGTAGACTTTGATGTTATATTGAGTATGGACTGGTTGTCTCCGTACCACGCTATATTGGACTCTCATGCTAAGACAGTTACGTTGGCCATTCCTGGTATTTCTCAGATTGAGTGGCGGGGTTCGACTGATTTCGTCCCTAGCCGTGTCATTTCCTTCTTAAAAGCTCAGAAGATGGTTGAAAAGGGGTGTTCATCGTACTTAGCTTTTGTGAGAGACGTGGGACCTGAGTCTCCTAGCATTGATTCTGTACCTGTTGTGAGGAATTTCCCAGATGTATTCCCCTCAGACCTGCCGGGCATGCCGCCGGACATGAATATTGATTTTGGCATTGACTTGGTGCCGGACACTCAGCCCATATCCATTCCTCAATATCGGATGGCACCAGCTGAGTTGAAAGAACTGAAAGAGCAGTTTCAAGAGCTTTTGGATAAGGGTTTCATCCGTCCTAGTGTGTCCCCGTAGGGTGCGCCGGTGTTATTTGTTAAAAAGAAAGATGGTTCCATGCGAATGTGTATTGATTATAGGCAATTGAACAAAGTAACAGTGAAGAAAAAGTACCCTCTACCACGCATAGATGATTTGTTTGATCAGTTACAGGGTGCGAGGGTGTTTTCTAAGATTAATCTTCGTTCAGGCTATCACCAGCTGAAGATCAGGGACTCGGATATTATGAAGACTGCATTCAGGACCCGATATGGTCATTATGAGTTTCTTGTGATGTCGTTTGGGCTGACCAACGCCCCAGCAGCATTTATGCATCTGATGAACAGTGTGTTCAGGCCCTATTTGGATTCATTTGTGATTGTGTTCATCGATGACATTCTAGTCTACTCCCGTAGTCAGGAGGAGCATGCTCAACATTTGAGTATTGTGTTGCAGAGATTGAGGGAGGAGAAACTATATGCTAAATTCTTCAAGTGCGAGTTTTGGCTCGAGTCCGCAGCATTTCTTGGACATATGGTGTCTCGTGATGGTATTCAGGTTGAAGATAGAGGCGGTGCAGAGTTGGCCTAGACCGTCCTCAGCTACAGAGATCAGGAGCTTTCTTGGCTTGGCGGGATATTATCGCCGGTTTGTTTAGGGATTTTCATCCATTGCTTCTTCTTTGACTAGATTGACCCAGAAGGGTGCACCATTCGTGTGGTCGGATGAGTGCGAAGAGAGCTTTCAGAAGCTCAAGACAGCTTTGACCACAGCTCCAGTGTTAGTATTGCCATCAGCTTCAGGTTCATATACTATTTACTGTGATGCCTCGGGAGTGGGGATAGGTTGTGTGTTGATGCAGGAAGGTAAGGTGATTGCTTATGCTTCTCGGCAGTTGAAGCCACATGAGAAGAAATATCCTGTTCATGATTTGGAGCTAGCCGCCATTGTTCATGCCTTGCAAATTTGGAGGCACTATTTGTACGGTGTGTCTTGTGAGTTATATACCGATCATCGTAGTCTTCAGCACTTGTTCAAACACAGAGACCTTAATTTGAGACAGTGGAGATGGCTTGAGTTGCTTAAGGATTATGACATCACTATATTATATCATCCGGGGAAGGCCAATGTGGTGGCCGATGCTTTGAGCCGGAAGGCGGTCGGTATGGGGAGCTTGGCATATATTCCAGCTGAGGAGAGGCCATTTGCTTATGATGTTCAGGTGCTAGCCAATCGGCTAGTGAGGTTAGATATTTCGGAGCCCAGTAGGGTATTGGCTTGTGTTGTATCTCGGTCATCTTTATATGATCGTATTCGTGAGCGCCAGTATGATGATCCACATTTGGCTGTCCTTAGGGATAGAGTTCGGCATGATGATGCTAGAGATGTCACCATTGATAGTGACGGCATATTGAGGATGCAGGGCCGGGTATGTGTGCCCAATGTTGATGGCCTTCGTGAGTTGATTCTGGAGGAGGCCCATAGCTCGCGATATTCTATCCATCCAGGAGCCGCGAAGATGTATCAAGATTTGAAACAACACTATTGGTGGAGAAAGATGAAAATGGACATTGTCGGACATGTATCACGGTGCCTCAACTGTCAGCAGGTTAAGTACGAGCATCGGAGGCCCGGTGGCGTATTTCAGCGCATTGATATTCCTGAGTGGAAATGGGAGAGGATCACTATGGACTTTGTCACTGGACTCCCTCGGACAACGAGGAAGTTTGATTCTGTTTGGGTGATTGTGGATAGGCTGACCAAGTCGGCTCACTTCATTCTAGTTAGTACTACCTACTCATCGGAGCGGTTGGCAGCGATCTTTATTCGGGAGATTGTTCGGTTGCATGGGGTCCAAGTGTCTATCATATCTGACAGGGGCACTCAGTTCACTTCTCAGTTTTGGAGAGCATTTCAGCGAGAGATGGGTACGCGGGTTGAGTTGAGTACGACATTTCACCCCCAGACAGACGGGCAGTCTGAGCGCACTATTCAGATTCTGGAGGATATGTTGCGAGCTTGTGTGATTGACTTTGGTGGTTCGTGGGATGAGTTCCTACCACTTGCTAAGTTTGCCTACAACAACAGTTATCAGTCGAGTATTCAGATGGCCCCGTACGAGGCATTGTATGGCAGACGATGTAGATCCCCGTGGGATGGTTTGAGCCTGGTGAGGATAGATTGATAGGGACTGAGTTAGTTCAGGATGCTCTGGATAGAGCAAAGTTGATCCAAGAGAGGCTTCGTACAGCATAGTCTCGCCAGAAGAGTTATGCAGACCGTAGAGTTCGAGAGTTGTCTTTCATGGTTGGTGATAGAGTATTGTTGAAGGTTTCACCCATGAAGGGTGTCATGAGGTTTGGGAAGAAAGGGAAGTTTAGTCCCAGGTACATTGG
This sequence comes from Nicotiana noctiflora, assembly GCA_032618575.1. Classification (NCBI taxonomy): domain Eukaryota; kingdom Viridiplantae; phylum Streptophyta; class Magnoliopsida; order Solanales; family Solanaceae; genus Nicotiana; species Nicotiana noctiflora. Next base: position 797,828 of record JASVEL010003200.1, read on the forward strand.
CCCTTTTGAGATACTTAGGAGAGTTGGAGAGGTGGCGTATGAGTTGGCCTTGCCGCCCAGCTTATCCAGCGTTCATCCAGTATTCCATGTGTCTATGCTCCGGAAGTACATTGGAGATCCGTCTCATGTATTAGATTTCAGCACCATTCAGCTTGATGGTGATCTATCCTATGATGTGGAGCCTATTGCTATTTTGGGTCGTCGGGTGAGAAAATTGAGGTCCAAGGAGATTGCATCGGTTAAGGTTCAGTGGAGAGGTCGACCCGTGGAGGAGGCCACTTGGGAGATCGAGCGGGAGATGCGGAGCAGATATCCTCACTTGTTTGAGACTTCAGGTATGTTTCTTGACCCGCTCGAGGACGAGCATTTGCTTAAGAGGGGAGAATGTGACGACCCGGCCCGTCGTCACGGGAATTACCACCCCGTTATGTTGAAATTGTATGTTTTATGCTTTTATATCAGTGTTAGAGTCTATCGGGTGAGTTAGGAGTGATTTGGATTGAAAATGGGGCATATAGCCCTTTTGAAGGAAACTTGAATATGGAAAGTCAACCCGGAGTTGACTATTTAGTTAGAGGGCTCGGAATCGGATTCTGATGATTCGGTTAGTTCCGGGAGGTGATTTGTGACTTAGGGGAGCAATCGGAATTGAATTTGGAGGTCCGGTGTAGAAATAGGCTTGAATTGTCTAAGGTTGAATTTTGGCGAAATCCGAACGGTAGGCGAGATTTTGATCCGGGGGTCGGAATGGAATTCCGACAATTCATGTAGCTTCGTTATGTGATTTTGGATATGTCCGCAAATGTTCAGATCATTCGGACGTTGTTTAGTCGGGTTTTTGATTGATTGTGTAATTCAAAATGTTTTAAGGAATTTAGGCTTGAATTCGATGTGAATTATGGGTTGTGATGTTGTTAGACGTGCTTTGAGGATTGGAGCAAGTTCGAATAAGGTATTAGGATGTGTTGGAGTGTTTGGATGAGGTCCCGGGGGCCTCGAGGTTTTTTCGGGTGGCTAAACGGGAGAAAATGTGGAAAATTGCAGGTTGGAGTATTCTGGTTCTGTAATTTTCGCTCCTGCGGAAATGTGGGCGCGGAGGCGAGTCCGCATCCCCTGGGTCTTGTTCCGCTGAGGCGGTGTCGCTGGTGCGAACCTTGTGCCGCAGAAGCGGTCTAGAGGCGGATTAGGGAGATCCGCAGGAGCGGAGGAGTGATCGCCTAGGTGAGTCCGCAGAAGCGGACTCTGGTGCGCAGAAGCGGGAGTTTCGCAGGAGCGACCAGTTGGTCGCGGATACGAGCTCGTAGGAGCGAAATTTTATCCGCAGAAGCAAAAATCGCAGTGAGTTAATTGTATCAGAAGTTAGAAAATTTCAGAAAACATTTCACACATTTGGGTCTCGGCTTAAGGAGGCGATTTGGGCGATTTTGAAGAGAAACTCAAGAGAAATCATCAGGTAATCAACTATGGACTTAAACTATGATTAGTATTGATAAAATTATGCAATTATATCATGAAAATGGAGGAATTTGGGGTGATTCATGGAAGATTTAACCCTAGGCTTGAACCTTAGAAAATCAAGGTTTTGAATGGGCAACTGGAGTCCGAATTTGGTAAAATTGATGTCATGACCCAAACTGGAGGACCATGACTAGCACCCGACCATACTTGCCGAGCACCAACGTACATTTTATCTAACCTTCTTTATTATCTTTTAGGCTGATGAGACCAATATAAATGGTAGACATGGATCATGAACAACCAACAATAAAATATGATTGCATGAACCTACATAACATGGGATGACCGGACAATCAAGAAACTATATACATATGGTACAAGCTACCACGCTAAAATGAAAGACTATACAACAAAAACCAGCCTACAAGGGATACCAAACTATACATGAGTCGACACTTGTCTATGAGCCTCTAAAGGAACATAAGTGCTGCAACATAGCCGGAACGGGGCCCCGACATACCCATAATGTCTATAACAAAAATGCATACCAAAACCAAGGCAAGTCCGGAGAAGGGATCTCGCCAATCACCGCTGAACTGAACAACCTACTGTGATGGGGGAGCTACACCTGCCTGTCTATCAGGACCTGCAGCACGACATGCAGCGTCCACAAATAAAAGGACGTCAGTACGAATAAAGTACTGAGTATGTAAGGTAGAGAACCATAAATATGAACAACAATGTGAGCAGGGATAGAGAATATACAACCTGTAACATCTGAGTACCTCTGAGGGCTACTGACATGAAATACATGATACATATGTATAAATACATAATCTTTTAAAACATACGCCTCTGTGGGCATCATCATCATCATATCGTACCCGGCCGTAATAGGCTCGGTAAAAACATACCCGGCCATTATAAGGCTCGGTAGAATCGTACCCGGCCACGTGGAGCTCGGTAAAACCCAACTAATCAGTGGTTGCACAATAGGTGCCGTACCCGGCCGACTATAGCGCGGCTCGGTAGAGTAAAATAGATACATATATATAATGCATGCTCGACTCATGGAAACACCTTGTAGACCTTTCGGAGTGACGTAAGGTCGGTATCCTATGTACAACTCATTAGGACTAACTCTTCACTATGAACCTTATAGGAATCAGGAAGTACCAACAAGATTGATAACATAAGAATAAGAGAAGCAACATCAACATCAATCGTTCCATAAGAGGGGAAACAATGTAAGTACCGCTTAGCTTCTAAGAATAGAGTATCTTTGGAAGCTCGTTCATTACATTATGTTAATCGGAGTCGTGCAAAAGAAGGAAAGGGATAGCCACACATACCTTGTATATACTGCCACAACCTCAAGCTATGCAAACGTCACGACTCCTTAGTCTACGATAGGAGAAATGACACTATCGTTAACGTTTAAGCGTCGCAACTATTATGTACCAATCACAACCTATTTTGTGATGAAACGGACAGCACCTCCCCTATATATATGACTTCACACCATTCAAAACAATCACCAAACAGCCTAAACAACATCAATAATAAACATACTGAGCCTCCCAAAACAGTCCACACACAACCTAATCACATCATACATTTGACAGCCACTATAGTCGTACCAAATAACCCAAAAATATTACGAAGAACTAGCAGACCACAACCCAACATATATATGGTGTTTCTCCACACCCTGCCTCCTCCAAAACTCCACAAAACAGTAATAAAAACGCAGCCCAACAGCTGCACAAAACAGTCCACAAAACAGTCCGCTACAGTTGAATAACTTGAACTCACGGCTTCCGATCACCGTCCCGTGAGTTCTTACATGTATATAACGAATTACCATGAATTTACAGCAGAATAAATGTATGAAATATAGCAGTAAACTCACCTTTGTTGTTGGATAACTCAGCCTTTAACTTGGTTCTTCAAACTCTAGTGTTTACCCCAATTTGAACTTGAAAGAGAGGGAAAATCAATTAGGGTTTGTGGATAATTTTTGGGAGGAATTTTGCAGGGTCTTAGGTCTGGTTATTTGTGAAATATAAAGAGGGATATATTGCAGAAGATAAGCCTTTTAATGGGCTGCTTTTCTGACCCGAAATTCCCTCTTTTGGGCCGACATTTAACCAAGTAGGTGACTCACCTACTTGCACTTAGCAGCCTTGTGCAGTATCACGAAAATGTCTATATCTCTCTATTCCAATGTCATATTGCTAAACCGCTTAATGCGTTGGAAACTAGACTCATAGATCTTCAATTTGGTGGGTAGATAACCCCGTAATTCCAAGTATATTGGGAGAAATACTTAATAACATTTGACCTAAAGTTTAGGTAAAACTATGAACCTAAGTTGCAACAACTATTGTCGACTTTTGTTTCATAACTCGTTTGACTTCAAGAATTATGATACGGATATTATATGATTCAAATACCTTAAATCATGACCTCCTAAGTATACTAAGCATCTATTGGTTTACCCAAAAGTACGAGTTACATCATCCTTGATTCGTTTAACTTCTAATACTTGTTAATCACCCTTATTCACCCTTGTATCACTTAAGATTAATCGGATTAACTTCTTATCATCTCAAGGATAATTCCTTCTTGGATTTCTGTTATCTAACTTATGGAATGAACTAACGTGTGTGGATATGGGTTGTAACACCCTCCCCCCTTAGGAACATTCGTCCTCGAATGTAAGGGTTTATGGGGAGTCCAAATTATCGTGGATTCCAACGGAAATATTTGGTCAATTTTCCCCTATAAAATGGTCACTAGCAAAATTTGCAAGCAGTGAATCCCAAAGTATGACCACACAAGGCTACACAAAGCATTATGGACATGGACATTATTTACATATCACCACTTTGTATTAAGGAAGAGAGTTCTCAAGTTATTGCTTACCTCATAAAGCCATTTCACCTTTATAATGTATCTTGCGTTCCACCAACATCCTTGTTATCATCATTCCGGAATAGGTAAGGGTATTTAGACTTCATCTCTTCTTCCGCTTCCCATGTCATTTCTTTCATATTCTTGTTCCTCCACAATACTTTGACGGAAGCTACATCTTTTGTTCTCAGCTTGCGGACTTGTCGATCTAATATGGCCACTGGCACTTCTTCATATGATAGATCCTCCGTAACTTGAACATCTTTGATAGGGACAACTCGAGAAGGGTCTCCAATACATTTCCTCAACATAGATACATGGAATACCGGGTGGACAAATTCTAATTCGGATGGCAATTCTAACTTATAAGCAACTTGTCCAATTCGTTGAAGAATTTTATACGGACCGATATACCTTGGACTCAGCTTACCTTTCCTTCCAAAACGCATAACACCCTTCATTGGTGAAATCCTCAGGAAAACCCAATCACCAACCTCAAACTCTAGATCACGACGTCGAACATCAGAATAAGACTTTTGCCTGCTTTGTGCCGTCCTCAATCGTTCCTGTATCACTTTCACCTTCTCAATGGCTTGGTGAATCAAATCTGGCCCATATAATTCTGTTTCACCAACTTCGAACCATCCAACTGGTGATCTACATCTCCTCCCATATAGTGCCTCATATGGAGCCATTTTAATACTGGAATGGTAGCTATTATTGTAGGAAAATTCTATGAGTGGAAGATGGTCATCCCAATATCCCTTAAAATCTAGAACACATGCTCGTAGCATATCTTCCAATGTCTGAATGGTACGTTCAGCCTGTCCGTCAGTCTGCGGATGAAATACAGTGCTGAGATTCACCTGTGTGCCTAAACCTTTCCGAAAACACCTCCAAAAGTTAGCCGTAAATTGAGCTTCTCGATCCTGATATAATAGATACCGGCACACCATGAAGCCTAACAATCTCCTTGATATACAACTTCGCATAATCTTCAGTCGAGTAAGTTGTCTTAACTGGCAGAAAATGAGCACATTTTGTAAGTCGATCAACTATCACCCAGATAGAGTCAAACTTATGATAAGATCGAGGTAATCCAATAACGAAGTCCATATTAATCACCTCCCATTTCCAGGTCGGAATTTCTATATTATGAAGCAATCCACCGGGTTTCTGATGTTCTATCTTTACTTGTTGACAATTGGGACACTGGGCTACAAATTCCGCAATAGACTTTTTCATGTTATCCCACCAATACTGCTCCTTGACATCATGATACATCTTTGTTGAGCCAGGATGGATGGAATATCGGGATTGATGAATTTTATTCATAATCTTTTCTCGCAACCCTGCTACATTCGACACACATAATCGGCCCTGGTATCTCAGTGCCCCATCTCCTCCGATCTCAAAAGCCATAATTTTACACTGCTGAATGTTCTCTCTCAATCGTAGTAAGATAGGATCTTCATATTGCCGTGCTTTTACCTCGGCTACCAAAGATGATTCTGATGTATTCTGTACAGTAACACTTCCGTCATCAGAGTCTAACAATCTAATTCTCATATTGGCTAGCTGATGAAGCTCTTTAGTCAACCCCCATCTACCTGTATCAATATGTACTAAGCTTCCCATTGACTTACGGTTGAGAGCATCTGCCACAACATTGGCTTTACCGGGATGATACAATATCTCGACGTCGTAATCCTTCAATAATTCAAGCCACCTACGCTGCCTCAAATTCAACTCTTTCTGCTTGAAGATGTATTGTAGACTCTTGTGATCTGTGTAGATATCAACATGGACGCCGTATAAGTAGTGCCGCCATATCTTCAAAGCATATATTACTGCAGCCAATTCCAAATCATGGGTTGGATAATTCTTTTCATGCTTCTTCAATTGTCTTGACGCATATGAAATCACCTTCCCATGCTGCATCAACACGCACCCCAAACCTATACCTGAGGCATCACAATATACCACATATCCTTCTGTTCCTTCAGGGAGAGTGAGCACCGGTGCGGATGTCAATCGATCCTTCAGCTCCTGAAAACTACGTTCACAAGTGTTAGACCACTGGAACTTGGTAGCTTTCTATGTTAACTTAGTCAATGGTGCTGATATTGAGGAAAACCCTTCTACAAATCGCCTCTAATATCCTGCTAGCCCCAGGAAGCTACGAACTTCTGATGGTGTTGTAGGTCTCGGCCAATTCTTTACTGCATCAATCTTCCGAGTGTCGACACTAATACCCTCGTCAGATATCACATGGCCAAGGAATGCTACTGAGTTCAGCCAGAATTCACATTTGGCGAGCTTAGCATATAACTTACGATCCTGAAGCATTTGTAATACTATCCGCAAGTGGTTCGCATGTTCCTCCTCCGAACGAGAATACACCAGAATGTCATCAATGAATACAATCACGAACACATCAAGATAGGGCCTGAATACAGTATTCATGAGATCCATAAAAGCTACTGGGGCATTTGTTAGCCCGAACGACATCACCAAGAACTCAAAGTGTCCATATCTTGTCCGAAAGGCCGTCTTTGGAATATCCTTCTCCTTAACCCTCACCTGATGATACCATGAACGTAAGTCAATCTTGGAGAAATACTTGGCACCCTGGAGTTGGTCAAACAGGTCGCCAATTCTTGGAAGTGGATAATTGTTCTTTATAGTAAACTTATTCAACAGTCGATAGTCAATACACATCCGTAATGACCCATATTTCTTCCGCACGAATAGGACTGGAGCACCCCGAGGTGAAGTGCTAGGCCTAATGAAGCCCTTATCCAGCAAGTCCTTTAACTGCGCCTTCAACTCTCGCAGCTCTGCCGGGGCCATTCTATATGGAGGGATAGAGATCGGTTGAGTGTCAGGCAACACATCAATGCTAAACTCAATCTCCCTTTCTGGAGGAAGGCCTGGGAGTTCATTTGGGAAAACATCTGGAATTTCATTGACCACGGGGATAGATTGTAGAGTAGGCAGCTTCGCCTCTGCATCCCTAACGCAAACAAGATGATAAATGTAACCTTTTGAGATCATTTTCCTTGCCTTAAGATAGGAAATAAACCTACCTTTCGATGTAGCAATGTTCCCCTTCCATTCAATGATGGGTTCACCAGGAAATTGAAACCTAACCATCTTCATGCGACAGTCAACATTTGCATAGCATGAGGCCAACCAGTCCATTCCCAGTATCACATCAAAATCAACCATTTCTAACTCAAATAAATCTGCCGAGGTTTGACGACTACAAATCATCACGGTGCAACCTCTATATACCCTTCTAGCAATCACAGAATCTCCTATTGGAGTAGATACCGCAAGGGGTTTACTTATCAATTCAGGTTCAATGCCAAACTTATTAGCCACAAAAGGGTGTAACATATGATAATGTAGATCCGGGATCAATCAACGCATATACATCATAAGAAAACACAGATAATATACCTGTAACAACATCTGGAGACGACTCGAGATCCTGTCGACCTACTAGAGCATATGTTCGATTTTGAGCACCACTCGAACTCGGTCCTGCACCTCTACCTCTACCACGACCTGTCGACTGCTGAAAACCCCGTGCTGGAGGTCGAACTGATGAGGAAGAACCAGACACAGATCTAGTCGGTTGAGCCATACCATCACCTCCCCTATTAGGACAATCCCTCATCATATGGCCAGGCTGTCCGCAAGAATAACACGCATCAGAACCTCGACGGCACAGTCCAAAGTGGGCCTTGCCGCACTGATCACAACGTGGTGTTGGGGGTTTCGTCTGACTAGTATCCTTGTGATGTTGCGATCCAGATGCCTGCGAACTCTGACCTGGACCAGAATAGGATCGATCATATCGAGGCCTCTGAAACTGTGGAGGAGCACTAGCTACGGATGGCGCCGAACTCCTCAAAGACTAGAGCCTGGCGCTGCCTTTAAAGTCATCAGAATACCTTGCAAATCTTGCCCTCTTATGCTAGCCCTTATCCTGCTCCCTATCTGCTCTCTGCTGGCGCTTACGATCCTCTAAGGTCTGGGCATAAGCTTGAATACGGGAAATATCCATGCCTTCTACCAAGGAGGCTGTCATACACTCATTAATCGGATGGGGTCCCAACCCGTTCACGAACAAATGCACCCTATCACTCATCTCGGCCACCATATGGGGAGCATACCTTGCTAAAGAATCAAACTGCATACTATACTCTCGCACACTCATATTACCTTGTCTAAGGTTCAAGAACTTATCAGCTCTAGCTCGTCGTATCTCAACTGGCAAATAGTGACGAAGAAAGGCCTCAGAAAAATCCTTCCACACAGCTGGAGGAGCGTTCGGACCCCTGGATCTCTCCCAACTATCATACCAAAGAACCGCTAAATCCCGTAGCCGATAAGAAGCCAACTCTACTGCCTCTTTATCACTAACATGCATAACCCGTAGTGTACTATGAACCTGGTCAATAAAAGTCTGCGGATCCTCCTTGGGGGTCTGATCCGGTAAACACTGGAGGGTCTAAATTAATAAAATCACGAACTCTTGTACTAACTGGTTTATCAGCAGCACCTGTATTTTGCCTCTGAGCCTGAGCAGCTACTAAGCTAGTCAATAACTGCAAAGCACTCCGCATATCCTGGTCTGTAGTGCCAGACGGAGGAGCTGGAGGTGTTGGGTGCCACCTAATATCCTCTGGAGGAGACGAAGTAGATGAGGTATGAGACGACATCTCACTCTGAGCCTCACTTTGGCCTGCTCTGGCTTGGGGCACCTGACTGGTACCCTCTCCCGCAGCTATATTAAGTCGTCTACTAATTGTTTGTTTCCTAGTCGAAGGCATCGCTGAAAGAAAACAAGGTTAATATTAGAGACGAACACTTACGACTCAACTCTATGCACGATCTAGATTCAGGAAGAAGGTAACAACCCTAGATGTCATGTAGCCTCCTGATTATAAATGTGGCGCGCTACACATCCATAATCAAGACTCTACTAGACATGGCTCATCGACAATCCCTAGGACAGACTGCTCTGATACCAAGTTTGTCATGACCCAAACTGGAGGACCATGACTAGCACCCGGCCATACTTGCCGAGCACCAACGTACATTTTATCTAACCTTCTTTATTATCTTTTAGGCTGACGAGACCAATATAAATGGTAGACATGGATCATGAACAACCAACAATAAAATATGATTGCATGAACCTACATAACATGGGATGACCGGACAATCAAGAAACTATATACATATGGTACAAGCTACCACGCTAAAATGAAAGACTATACAACAAAAACCAGCCGACAAGGCATACCAAACTATACATGAGTCGACACTTGTCTATGAGCCTCTAAAGGAACATAAGTGCTGCAACATAGCCGGAACAGGGCCCCGACATACTAATGTCTATAACATAAATGCATACCAAGACCAAGGCAAGTCCGGAGAAGGGATCTCGCCAATCACCGCTGAACTGGACAACTTACTGTGATGGGGGAGCTGCACCTACCTGTCTATCAGGACCTGCAGCACGACATGCAGCGTCCACAAATAAAAGGACGTCAGTACGAATAAAGTACTGAGTATGTAAGGCAGAGAACCATAAATACGAACAGTAATGTAAGCAGGGATAGAGAATATACAACCTGTAACATCTGAGTACCTCTGAGGGCTACTGACATGAAATACATGATACATATGTATAAATACATAATCTTTTAAAACATACGCCTCTGTGGGCATAATCATCATCATATCGTACCCGGCCGTAATAGGCTCGGTAAAAACATACCCGGCCATTATAAGGCTCGGTAGAATCGTACCCGGCCACGTGGAGCTCGGTAAAACCCAACTGATCGGTGGTTGCACAATAGGTGCCGTACCCGGCCGACTATAGCGCAGCTCGGTAGAGTAAAATAGATACATATATATAATGCATGCTCGACTCATGGAAATACCTTGTGGACCTTTCGGAGTGACGTAAGGTCGGTATCCTATGTACAACTTATTAGGACTAACTCTTCACTATGAACCTTATAGGAATCAGGAAGTACCAACAAGATTGATAACATAAGAATAAGAGAAGCAACATCAACATCAATCGTTCCATAAGAGGGGAAACAATGTAAGTACCGCTTAGCTTCTAAGAATAGAGTATCTTTGGAAGCTCGTTCATTACATTATGTTAATCGGAGTCGTGCAAAAGAAGGAAAGGGATAGCCACACATACCTTGTATATACTGCCACAACCTCAAGCTATGCAAACGTCACGACCCCTTAGTCTACAATAGGAGAAATGACACTATCGTTAACGTTTAAGCGTCGCAACTATTATGTACCAATCACAACCTATTTTGTGATGAAACAGACAGCACCTCCCCTATATATATGACTTCACACCATTCAAAACAATCACCAAACAGCCTAAACAACATCAATAATAAACATATTGAGCCTCCCAAAACAGTCCACACACAACCTAATCACATCATACATATGACGGCCACTATAGTCGTACCAAATGACTCAAAAATATTACGAAGAACTAGCAGACCACAACCCAACATATATATGGTGTTTCTCCACACCCTGCCTCCTCCAAAACTCCACAAAACAGTAATAAAAACACAGCCCAACAGCTACACAAAACAGTCCACAAAACAGTCCGCTACAGTTGAATAACTTGAACTCACGGCTTCCGATCACCGTCCCGTGAGTTCTTACATGTATATAACGAATTACCATGAATTTACAGCAGAATAAATGTATGAAATATAGCAGTAAACTCACCTTTGTTGTTGGATAACTCAGCCTTTAACTTGGTTCTTCAAACTCTAGTGTTTACCCCCAATTTGAACTTGAAAGAGAGGGAAAATCAATTAGGGTTTGTGGATAATTTTTGGGAGGAATTTTGCAGGGTCTTAGGTCTGTTTATTTGTGAAATATAAAGAGGGATATATTGCAGAAGATAAGACTTTTAATGGGCTGCTTTTCTGACCCGAAATTCCCTCTTTTGGGCCGACATTTAACCAAGTATGTGACTCACCTACTTGCACCTAGCAGCTTGTGCAGTATCACGAAAATGTCTATATCTCTCTATTCCAATGTCGTATTGCTAAACCGCTTAATGCGTTGGAAACTAGACTCATAGATCTTCAATTTGGTGGGTAGATAACCCCGTAATTCCAAGTATATTGGGAGAAATACTTAATAACATTTGACCTAAAGTTTAGGTAAAACTATGAACCTAAGTTGCAACAACTTTTGTCGACTTTTGTTTCATAACTCGTTTGACTTCAAGAATTATGATACGGATATTATATGATTCAAATACCTTAAATCATGACCTCCTAAGTATACTAAGCATCTATAGGTTTACCCAAAAGTACGAGTTACATCATCCTTGATTCGTTTAACTTCTAATACTTGTTAATCACCCTTATTCACCCTTGTATCACTTAAGATTAATTGGATTAACTTCTTATCATCTCAAGGATAATTCCTTCTTGGATTTGTGTTATCTAACTTATGGAATGAACTAACGTGTGTGGATATGGGTTGTAACAATTGATATGCTTAGACTCGTATCGAGATGAGGGTTCCAAATATGCGACTTTCATGATTTTTCGAGAAGCGTACCGGAAGTTGGGTTTTGGCAACTTTGCCATTTTTGGTGTAAATCGAATTGTATTGATTGGGTGTCGTCCCATTGGCCTAATTTATTGTATTTCTACTGTATTTGACCAGATTCTACACGTGCAGAGCTTGATTCTCGTGGCAAGAGCATCGCGGAGTAGGCGTCGCGCTATATTGAGGTGAGTAATAGATGTGGGTGATGACCAGCGGGTTTGAAACCCCGGTATACCACTTTGTGACGCTGTATAGCGGTGAGACACGTACTCTCTTGTGAGTGCAGGGTCGATTGTGATTGGGGACTATGGCTTAGTCCGACTTGTTGGCACTGTGTTATGAAAATCGGCTATTCTTGAGCCGTTTGACCTCCTTCTCGGATGGTTGCATATTATATATTGTGATATTGGCCACTCTTGGGCCGAGGAACCCTCTTCTTAGGCGGTTGAGTATACTTGTGGGCCGTGAGCCAGTTATTAGATCCCGCGAGGATCGTTATCATTGTCTAATCATATTGACATGTTAGTTACTACCAGTCCGTAGATATTACCGTTATCATGCTATTTCTAATCTCTGGAACTTGATATTACTATTTTCCAACTAAAAATGATAAAAAGGTTTTCAAAACTACTTTTGAGCCTGCAAGGCTGTATTTGCATATTAGCTGACTGGTAGTGGATCGGGCTGCGCGCCGCATCGGTATATATGTTGGATCGGACTGCACGCCGCAGTGATATTGTGCTTGGGCTGTAGGAGCCCCTCCGGAGTCTGAACCCCCACAGTGAGCACGGATACCCAAATTGGATCGGGCTACGCGCCGTAGCGGTCATATCATGCATTGCATTGCATTTAGCTACATCTGATAGCTGTTATACTGTTTTGCTGGTACTTGTTGGTACGTGTACAATTGAGATTGGTTCTGTGATAGGGTATTTGATTACAGCTTTACATAGTTCTTTATTGCGGATTTCTTATCTGCGCTGTCTTACCCCTGTTTATTACCACTGAGTCTGGCAGTACTCATTTTACTCCCTGCACCTTGTGTGCAGATCCAGGTACCTCTCAGCAGTGATCCAGTAGCTGTTCGAGGCGACTTCTGTAGGATATTCGAGGTAGCTGCAGAGTCCGCGGGACCCGATATTCCTTCTTACTGTCTTTTGATTTTGTATTGATATTTCTTTCCGCACTTTGTATCTTGTAAACCTTTATACACTCATGTTCATTAGAGGCTCATGACCCTTGACCCTTCGGTCTATGGGAGTTGGTATATTTTGGGACTTGGTTCCCCGTTTTCGATATATGTATCACTGTTGTTTCATATTTTGATATGCTTAAATGAGATAAAGCGAGCTCCGAGCTCCGTCATTGTTAGTGATTGGTCAGGCTGGCCTAGCAGTGTGCTGGGCGCCATCACGACCGGATTTGGGGTCGTGACAAGTTTCCTTTTCTTTTCTTTTTTCTTTCTTTCTTTTCTTTCTTTCTTCTTTCTTTTCTTTTTTTGTTACTCTTTTGTTATTTCCAGGCTTCAAAGACTTTTGAAGACTCGAAGTCTTTTGATTTCCAGGTCTCCTCGATGGGGCTTATTTTTGGATTTTAGTGAGTAAATAGGTGGTCTGGGTATTATTTGATAGATTTTGGGGTGGGTTATGTTTTGGGTGTTCGCCGGAGTAGGGTTCCGGCGAACTTCTTTTCATTATTCGAAACGTTCTGGGTTGATTCGAGATAAACCACCTAGACTAGGTGAAAGATCTCTTTAATATGGTCATAGGGTGTAAATAAGGGAGCCTGGTTCATAGGTTGAAGGTCGCCGACGACCGGACTTTCAAGAAAATGAGGGCTTTTGGTTTTCTAGGGTTTTTAAGGTGGTTGTGGTATGTGAGGATGAAGGATAAGGTGTTTGGGGGTGGTTTTGGCCGGAGGTGGCCATGGTTTCAGGCCAGTCTCCATGGGAGACAAGATGAAGACGATGAAGGTGGGCGGCTAGGGTTTTCAAGTCGGTGTATGTGAGTGTATGTATTGATCTTTGAACGGGAGACGGGGCTTATATACCCCTTTGAGCTTGAGTGATCCTGGCCTTTGGATCAATTGAGATCAACGGCCAGGATTGCTTTTCTTGAAACATTGTCGTTTAATTTATTGAAAGATAGCCTGGCGTCCGTTAGATCTTAAAACATGGATGACCAGGATTAAATTGTTATACTGCGTCGTTTGAGTTCTTTATGAGACTTATCAACATCCGTCTGATCATCTCTCTGGACGGCTAGGATTAAATTCCTACACGACGTCGTTTAATTTGTTATTGGGCCGCCTTACATGGTCCGTTAGATCATTATTATCAACGGTTGAGATTAAATTGCCCTGTACAACGTCGTATTATTTATAACATAGACTGGCCAACTTAATTTCTTGGGCTGTCTTGCACATTTGGGCCTGTATTTCAAATTCCAGCCCAATTTATTGTATTTTTTTTGTATATTTTCTTGTATTTTAATTATTTTCTTGGTATTTTTCTTTTGTATTTCATTTTCTCTTTTTGTATTTATTTCCAATTGTTGTTTTTCTTTTTCTTTTCCTAATTTTTCTGATTTTTCTTGTATTTTTATGAATCTTTTTGCCATTTTCTTTTATTTTCCGGTATTTTTATATTTTTTGTTGATTTTCATCTACTTTTCCTTATTTTGTGACATTTTCTAATTAATTCTTTTTGTAGTTTTGATTTCAAATTATTTTTAACAACAAAACACAATTATTTCAATTGAAACACACAATTGCACCTCAAAAATGTTATTTTTATTTTTATATTGGAGTTTGTTTGCTTAGGGCAAAAATCACGTGCTCACACTCTTCGATACACTACGTGATCGCATGGCCATGTACACGATCACGATGTGTAAATTTTTCCTGCAATTTAGTGCAGCAGATCAGCTGTGCTTTTTGGCACAAAATGGTCCGTTTGGACCCCCGGGACCCCAACGAAAACCACCAACCTACTCCAAAACACGATACAAACTTGTTCCAATCATAAAAACATGCCCTTAAACACAGAAATCATCGAATCAAAGTGAATTCAAGCCTAAGTTTCAACTAGAACTTCCGAAAACTACATCCAATAAAAACCAGACCAAACGATGTCCGAATGACCTGAAAATTTGCAGGCACATCCAAAATCACCTAACGGAGCTACTGCAACTGTCGGAATTCCACTCCGACTCCCGGATCAAAATCTCACCTACCGTTCGGATTTCGCCAAAATTCAACCTTAGCCAATTCAAGCCTATTTCTACACCGGACCTCCAAATTCAATTCTGATCGCTCCCCTAAGTCACAAATCACCTCCCAGAACTAACCGAATCATCAGAATTCGATTCCGAGTCCTCTAACCATATAGTCAACTCCAGGTTGACTTTTCATGAACAAGCTTCATTTCAGAAGGCTATATGCCTCATTTCAACCAGAATCACTCCTAACTCACCCGATAGACTCTAACACCGATATAAAAACATGAAACATATAAATGAAGGGGTAACGGGCGGTAATTTCCGTGACGACGGGCCGGGTCGTCACAATCCTTGTATAATATATTTTTTTTGCAATTTAGAGTGTTTATTGAATGTTACTTTTTAAAAATAGGTAACGATTGCGGGGGAAATGATGAAACGAGCGTTGAAGTGGTGGCAGAAGGTTCGAGGCATTCCAGCTGAATTAACGGGGCACTGCAAGGATCCATTAATTTTTTAGACTTTGATCTTTTAATTAATTGCTATTACTATCTATGTTACCTTATTGACTAATTCATTTTATTGTTGTTAAAATAGATATGCGCTATTAGGTGCTTGAATATTCTGTATTCAGTTGATTCTAATTAACAATAACAATACATCCACTCGGACTTCTAAGAGTATTTCAAATTTTTAAACGTTATATTAACGCCAACGTTAAAATTTTAGAAGAACACTATACTTCTTTCCTATATAAAAAATGGCTAACCCATGTGAATGAAATGATATATTAATTTTAATAAGAAAAAGGTCTTGAAAGTCAATATCGTTCCTTTTTCTTAGCTTTTTGGTGATGGCAAAAAATATAATAGAAGATAATACAAATTGTACACTTTTTCCTTAAAAGAAGTACAAACAAACTTGTATCTTATTCTTTCATATAAAAACTAATTAATTTGGATATTGCTTATGTATTTGTAACTCTACTAATAAAGTTTGTATATTCCGTGTGACAAAAATAAATACATAAAGCGAGTGATAACCCTCTTTTCGAACACGAAAGATATAAAAAATTTTCAAGACTTCTGTTTTAGGTTTTTTATTTCGTACTATTTTTTATATTTTACTTTTTTGCTTGAAATACAACTATAGGTGATATTTTAGGATTGAAGTTATACATATATAATTTAAGGCAAAAATAGAAAGTAGAAAGAGGCTATAACATTTGGAAATCAGAATAAAGTTTTTTTTTATTTTTCTTTTTATGAAAGTAAGTACAGATAAAGTAAACTTGGATATAGATTTATTAAATTACTAAAATTGTGAAAAGAGATGTTATTAACCTAAATGCTATAGAGTACTAGAAATATTAAGAAAACAATTGAGATGTGAGGGTCAAAATTAAATGTACCAATTAGTCATTTTGACAGAGTAGAATTTTGAAGCAAAGAAATAAACTAAGAATAATTTTTGACTAGATCAATTATTAATTTCTGAAAAAAATACAATTTAACTAGTTGGATGCGCTTTATTATTTTTAATATTTTTTTATTAGAAAAAAAGATCATGTCGATAATATAACTGCGTGAAGCGCGGACACATTCACCAGTTTAAGGATAAGTATGAAGCTTTGGAATCGCAAAGAGGGCCTTTAACAAGATCTTAAAAAGTTACAAAATAAGGTGATTTGACCAGTTTCGTACCTAAACGTGCTCAAAACTTGCAGCCCATGAAGTCCTACATAAAACCACGTTTTAATAACATAAAAAGGACTTACTTGATGTCCAACAAAGGTATAATAGGCGTGCTAGATGTTGAGTGCAAGTTGGTGCCAAGTTGCTTGCAAATTACAAATTCAAGATTTTCAAGATTTCCAAGATTTTCAAGACTCTATCCAAGAATGGTTTGGGACTTATTTCTGATAGCATCCTAGGAAGCTTAAATCTATTTAAGGATAAGTATGAAGCTTTGGAATCGCAAAGAGGGCCTTTAACAAGATCTCAAGTTAAAAAGTTGCAAAAGAAGGTCATTTGACCAATTTCGCACCTAAATGTGCTCAAAACTTGCAGCCCAAAAAGTACTACATTGTCACGACCCCAAAACCCGGTCTTGATGGCGCCCAACACACAGCTAGGCCAGCCCGACCAATTAACAGAAACACGAAGCTAGTAGCTCACTTTTAACCACTGCAGGCATAATCAAGATAGAATAACCATAAACAAAGTATCCAAATACGGGAGTCACGTCCCCAAACCAACAAAACCTCCCAAGGAATAGGAGTCACGAGTCATGAGCCTCTACCAGAATTTATAAACTGTGATAGTGTATACAACTGTGCACAAGTGTGGGATAGACAGAACAAAAATAAAGATAAACTAGAGAGTCAGGTCCTGCGGACGCTGGCAGCTACCTCGACTGTCCAAATACACTCCCGAGCAGCTATAAAATCAGCTCTGCTGTGATGTACCTGGATCTGCACACAAGGTGCAGGGAGTCGGGTGTGAGTACTTACAACTCAGCGGTAATAAAAGTAAATAATGTTGAAGAAAAGAAAACCACACAAAGCACCATCTCATGCTACACAATACAGAACTATCGTTAAACTTCAAAACACTATCATTTTATTTTCTTTTAGCATATGTGA
Organism: Nicotiana noctiflora; assembly: GCA_032618575.1. Lineage (NCBI taxonomy): Eukaryota > Viridiplantae > Streptophyta > Magnoliopsida > Solanales > Solanaceae > Nicotiana > Nicotiana noctiflora. The sequence goes on from JASVEL010003200.1 coordinate 815,699, forward strand.
GTAGATTATTTAGAAATCTCTTTTTTTTTGCTTTCTTTCCTTCATGATAACATACCAGTACATGGGTACAATCTCAAGCAGTGCAAGTCTGCACTCAAATCAACCCCTTGGGCTCAACACTCCTTAACAATTACCACCAGGGGATCTGGTCAATAAGGCAAATAAAGCATGTATGCCAATAATGTATGAGTGCTATATGTCATGCCACGTAGTACAAAGAAACCAATGTATGTATGCAATGCAATGCATATGACGCTATGGCATACAGCCCTATCCATGCAAAGGTGTTCGTGCTCACTGTGGGGGTTCAGACTCCGGAGGGGCTCCTACAGCCCAAGCGCAATATCAATATCAAACCTACTACGGCGCAGCCCGATCCATATACCACTGCGGCATGTAGTCCGATCCATGCATGTGTATGCATATGATTACATAAATCGTCATGCCTAAGCATATGGCCCTCGACCCCAATCAGTCTAACAAATAATCAAGAAAAGCCCCTCGGGCAACAATATCATATTAGCTCACAGATAAAAATGTCATTAAGACCTTGTTCAAGTTTTTTCATAACCATATAAATATGCTGAATAGCAAAATACCATTTAAAACCTTAGGTTGAGACAAAATATGCACAGTGTTATCAAGACAGTAATACCAATCCCTGAAGGATTCAAATAATCGGCACGAAGCCCAAACATGATAATGAGTCCAATTCATGATAATTAATATCTTTTATTAGGTTGTCAATTCAATTTCAAGCAATTAGGTGTTATTATTTATTAAGCGGGATGGACCAAGTCACAATCCCCAATGGTGCTCTACCCCACGCTTATTATCTGGCGTGCAAGTCACCTCAATACAGCACTAGGATGTGCAAGTTCGGGGTTTACTAACCCTCAGGACATCATTTACAAGTATTACCCACCTCGAACCAGCAAAAACTCTAGCATGCGATGCATTTGCTCCTCAAACTGGCCCCTTCGTGCATCGAATCTGACCAAAAATTATACAAACAATGATGAAGCTCGATTTCTAAAAGACGATGTTTTAGCCATACATATCTGAAATTCGCCCATTAGTGATACTACAATGATCCAATACAGTTATGTAACTTCAATATACAATACAACATTCAATAGGGCCAATATTAGTCATAAATCCCATAACTTGTGCCATCTAGGCCTATTATCAAACATCTTGTAGGCATAAATATTGACACCTCTTAACTATAGCATTGGTTCCTCCAACTATCACCATTAACGAACAATTCATCTCACTATCATTCGTTATCAATTTATACTCCTAACATCACGTGTGTGATCAACCATTCACACCCACCAACAAAATTCCAACAAATATACACATTTAAATCCCTACCATGTTCATGTATTTAAATTGGGGATTTATGGCTTCCAACAACCATACTATAAGTTGTAATACTTGATTCATACTCATATTCCCATAATAACACCATATGTGTAAGTCTAAGGTGTAGGATTACCTCTTGTAGTCCAAAACTTGAAAGACAACTTTGGGGTGTTCTTGAGATTTTGAAGAAATCCTGTGAAAACAAACCAAAATCATGTTGTAACTAGTGATTGAGAAGAGAAATCACCATGAAAACACACTTAAAAGCTTACCTTAGGAGTGCAATTGAGTGCCTTGGTCGAATTGTGGGTGTTGGGGAAGCCCTAGGCTTGCGAAATGACTCAAGTTCTGTCATTTCCCGTCCTTAGGTATATTTATGGGCCTTCTACTAGCGTGCCCACGCTAATGGCCGCGCTAGTGAGGCAGGAACTAACCCAATTAGCGCGGGCTACTAGCGCTCCCGCGCTAAGGCCGCGCTACTGACACATGCCCAGTAAAATAGTTATAGCTTTCTCTATACACCTCCAAATGACAAACGGTTTATTGTGTTGGAAATTAGACTCAAAGGGGTTTAATTTGATAGGTTGTGGGTCACGCAAATCTTTATATAACGGGAGATATGATCGTTTAAAGGGAGGTCTTGTACACACTCATTTACATATTTGCCTATTATGAAGTTTTCCAACTTCAAAAGTTCCTGTTAACCATCTGAAATCACCCCGAGGCCCCCTGGACCTCAACCAAAAATACCAAAACCTCCTAAAACATCATACCAACTTGTTCCAATCATCGACATGCATAAAACAACGCCAAGACCATCAAATTACATCGAGTTCAAGCCTAATTTCTTCTAAAACTCCCAAAATACGCATTTAATCAAAAACCCAACCAAACTACGTCCGAATGACCTGAAATTTTGTACACATATCCCAAATCACCTAACGAAGCTACAGAAACTCTTGAAATTCTATTCCGACCCTCGGATCAAAATCTCACCTATCAACCGGAAGTCGCCAAAATACTAACTTCGCCAAAATAGGCTAACTTCTTCACCGGACCTCCAAAATTACTTCTGATTGCGCTCCTAAGCCTTAAATCATCACCCGGAGCTAACCGAATCATCGAAATTCAATTATGAGCCTTCTAACTCACAAGTCAACCTCCTATTGACTTTTCCAATTTAAGCCTTCTTAAAAGAGACTAAGTGTCTCATTTCCAACTAAAATCTATCCAATTCTACCCGATCAACTCAAATACTCATATTGAAACATATAGCGACATAATACAGGGATAACGAGGCGATAGTACCTTAGACGATGGGTCGGGTCATTACATTCTCCCCAACTTGAATTAACGCTCGTCCTCGAGAGGATCCTGAGTTGTACTAGAAGCAACCTAATAGCTGAATAGCCTTACCAAGCATATACTCGGGGTGATACCACTTCACCCTATCTATCATAAGCCCGATAACACAGTATAGCTGAATTTCCATAGACTATCTGAACCATAAACCACATTGCACTTTCCGAAATCATATCCCTAATCACAATAATTGGCCACAATAACCAAATACTAGTAGAAAAACCTTTCTCATTAGATAGAGTCTTATTCCAACACCTTCATATCCTGCTCACGGCAACCGAACATGCGATATATCGAACCCATCTCTCAGGTCAACCATTCATGAATCCATTTCCCTTTTAACTGATACCACAACAGATTTCGGAGCCAAATCTCAATATTACCTTTCTAACTAACTGAAATCACATATGCTCGCACTTGTTAATGACTCAAATGATCATTTCGGTTATAACACACCGCACTGGTGATATGACACCTCAACACCGGCCTAAGCCGCGACGAGCAAAACACAGGCTCCATAAGAAATATCTAAACATACTCAAATCATGACAACTGACTACAACATCAGAGCTGTAATTCAATTCCTCTGTACCATCATAACATATAACTGAGATCTCGTCTCACATCATAGGAATGGAGTGCATGACTCCTTCTCGAAAGGTCATAACATCACGTGGCCTTGCCACGACTCATGATTGTATCCAAACACTATTACTCACGAAGCACCTCAAGTCACCATGCTCAGAACGGTCAGCCACGCACAGATCTAGGTCCGAACCCAAGCGATCAATCTCACCCACGGTGAAACAATTAATATTTGCTATCAAATCCTAAAAGGACACAACCGATGTGCTACTCGCCGAGTGATACCCAATATGGACTTTTCCTCAGAAGCCAGGAAATATTGTATACAAGGTAACATATAACTAAGTCTATTTTCACATTACACTGTTGCGGCGTGCAACCTGCTCCAATGACATACCCGTGGCGGCGTGCCACCCGATCCAGATACCATACCTGTGGCGGCGTGCCAGCCGATCCTAATACCATACATGTGGCGGCGTTCCACCCGATCCAGATGCTATACCTGTAGCGGCGTGCCACCCGATCCACGCATAAATCTAGCAAAAGGGAACACACATCGGGTTAGGTTTCTCATTACAACAAACATATATAGCCTCAAGATCGGCCACATGAAACACATCCGACAAAGTTCCTCAATACCGGAACTGAATCAATGGTAGATACCTCTACATTGACATCCTCCACGAAGGCCCAACTGACAAAGCAATACCTACCAGCCGTCCGCTGGCCCTAGGGTACATCTACCCTGCTGGAGCATGATCTGATGCTCTCTGCCACACAATTTGTGACATTTTTTATGACATAGTCCATATCACATTAGGCTAGACAACTTGACTTATGACAACCAGTCTGCAATCATATATCATTATTCAAATTCATCATATCAAGTAACGAGAGAGCCACTAGGGCTTCCAATTTCCAACAACTGCTAAACGGTGCCGAAACACACGATATACCACCACTGCGTAGGCGGATTACGAAAACTTCTAGTCTCCAACACATATATAACACACATTAAGGATTAAGCATCCATTCATACCACGAAAGCCATTCAGAAAATTTCCCTATGCCATCAACAACTCAATCATCACTGACAATCACACAAGAGGACACCACAATACCACTAGGTATTATCAGTTTACATTACCTTGCCCTTTTGACCATATACTCTGCAAAATCACTAGAATAGCAGTACCATTTCCATTACTCACCAGAAAGATTGACTCTCAGATTATCTGCAGCTGCCCACGCTGCTTGAGAATTTTAATGACTTCCCATATGGAAGAAAAATCATTCCGCATTCTATGCTTCGCATACTGACAGGAATATACTTATTTTCAAACCATGGTAAAACACATCACAACTCTTTCTTCCCATTCATTGCATAAATTAAACTGCCAGGACTGAGTCCTTTTACCCACATCGAGCTACGCAACTGCAGCACTAGAGAGCTTTGTTGCACCATATCTGCAAGACTCATCTTTAATTTAATATCAGTCTTTACTGTAGTACCACAATACTTCAGCTGATGTTACCACACGAGACTCGTACATAAGACCACACGGTCTAAGACCCATAGGCCCTTGAATACTCCCTCAATGTTTCCCAGAAGTACCACATTCTACAATACTTTATTTTGAAGAACTTCCTGCGTATTTTGAATTTGTTGTCACTACTTTCCAATATGAATACATAGAATCCCATAACTAACATAACATACCACAAGTCTCGATTTCTTCTAACGAAACCACAGTCTTTAGCCACATACACAATCTAAAGGCACTTGACTGTTACAAGCAAAATCTTGAACACTGTAAAACCATTCTCGGGCGTCATTCACCCTTATTCAACTGTAATTCAACTGTCCTGTTGAAAAAAACCACTCGTGCCTCGCTATAACTCTGACACCGCAGAACATGATTACATACAAATACAATTAGCTATCTTTCTTTTCTATACACCGAACATTCTTTACCAATAGTAGTTCAAAACATCCTAGTATTTCTTCACATCTACGAAGCACCATAACATTTTTCAGAATTTTCCCAACATACTTAAAGACAGAACCAACATAGCACACAATAGTGCAGTCAGTTAATCAATAACTACCTCCCCAACTTGGCTCGGAGCCATACATCAAAGAACTTTTAGCCACTCGTAGCATTATTACTCAAATGACGCCACAATGTTATAGTAAAATTAAACTCAAGTCATTTACAAGCTTTGGCGAAGACTCGAATCATCAGAAATCTTAATTCTTTTGCACTTCTTGTATCCATTCACACACAACAGTTAAGCCCACTCTTTAGGCGACAAAATTTTTACTAATTCCCAAATTTTTCAAAAATTTTGGCAGAGTTTCCTTTGTAATTGGGCCTATCCACCTGCCAGAGAATCACCAAAACCATCCTAACAACACGTCCACAACTCGACAAGACATCACAATGTATATCAACAACATTAATCTCAATACTACACAAATTATATTTTCAATACATGGACCTGCGTTGCACCTGCTCGAATCATAACACATATCAAATACCTTGCAATTACGGATAAGAATTAGCTCACCTAAGGGCACTCCACAAGAGATAACCCACCTGCATCGCCTCAATTTTACTATTTCAGCACACCTTCCACCATGATACAGATCACATGGCTATCCAACCGACATTCCCACAATTAGGAACAATACTGAACATATAACTTCATAATACCAGCTCATAAAATCAGCACCTTGGTGCTCAAGCCATAAATTCGGCCTCAAGTCCTTCAGACTGACCCAACATGAAACTTACATAAATTACATCTCACCCCTCGATCGGGGAATCACAAGCCATCAAGGCACATATACTATCGAGCGCTTGCGAGCGCATACAAACGTGTGGAAGGAGTTTCAAGAATCATATTTTCAAGCTGAATCAAGTACGCACTGTCACACCTCCCTATTTACTACCCAGCATACTTAAGATGTATAAATACACTTGTAGGGTATACCCCGACGCTCAATTACCCGAGACGGATAAAATAACGTAAGGGAAGGAGTTTTTCCAATTTAAGGACAATCGGTTCGGGATTTTATTAGAGATTAATCAGAGTCGCCACTTGGGAATGACAATGGTGTCCCAAGTCACCGGTTAATCCCGAATCCGAGGAATTTTGACTCTTAAAATGTCTGCGAAGCAGAGGTCCGGATAAGGAACTCTGTTAACCCGGGAGAAGGTGTTAGGCACTCCCGGATTCCGTGGTTTTAGCACGGTCGCTCCACTGGCGTTCTTGACTTTTGTTTGACTCAATTATAAGTTTTAAACAACATAATATGCTTTTACGTTGAATATTATTTTTTAGGAATTTGCGGTATCGCGAAAATACGCCTCGAGTCATACCGCAACCAGTACGCCTATGACTTTTGATGTATTTTAGCTTTACCGAGATTTGGATTTGAGTCGCACCAAGTGTACAGACTCGTTCAAAGGAAAGTATGTTAAATCGTGCCCTAAAATGACGTCTATCGGCTTTTAAGTCTTTTGGGAGAAGCTATGGAGTTCGCTATTAGCTTTCCCGAATCTACTTTATTATCTTATTACTAAATAGGGGGCCCCGGTGTTATTCGGGCGAGGCTCGTCCCAATTCAAATTATTAAAGTCCGGTCCTATTTTGTCTAACTACATTTACTATACATTGTTTTTACCTCATTCGTATTGCTAATACTATAATAATCCAGGCCCGTCGAATTTATTGGGCCTGGTCTTCTTTTTGCTTGACTGGATCAGTAATGGGCCAATCCAGGCCTTAAAGACCAGGCGGCCTTCTGGTTATCAATCAATGGGCCTATCTGTTTCGTATAATAGTTCAGGCCCACGTTACACATAGGGCCCAAACCAAATTGTAATAATAGAAGTATGGATTCAGAATGCATAAGGAAACAAGTACTCAAAATTTATATGAAATCAAACCACTTTTTATTTATTAACAAGAGAAATCAGTGTACAGAAATAATTCATAAAAACTCGAACAATTGCTATCACTATATGCTCTTAACTAAGAATCTATACTGATGTCTAATTACTCAGAAATCTAAAGTCATCCCTTAATTATTTACGAGATTTTTTACCTTATCAAAAATGGTTCAATAAACTATCATCTATATTCAGAAAGGTTGAAAGAGCTATTAAATCCGTTTTTTAACTACAACATTGTATTCGTTACTTGTTAGGCCTTTTCTCATCACCAATTCATCTTAATTAACCTGCTGCAATATGTAATTATCAACCTTTTCAAACTTAGACAGATCTGAGCCTAAATCCGCAAATCAACTGATTATATATATAAGCAATGACTACATACGCATCTATGACTAAGTGATTCAAAGGTTTAAGCATGATTGAACAACTGATTTTACCAAGACTTAGTTCTAGTTTTAATAGTATTCCTATTTAACTAAGTGATGAGTGATCTGCGCCAATACTACCATTACACTACTGATTTCCTCATGAATTTTGTTACCAGATTGTTAGTCTAGCAGGTCTTATTAACTTATATTTTAGAACCTTTACCTATTTAAACTAAGTGGTAAACTATCTACATTATACTACTACTATTACTAGCTATTACAGGGCTTTTGTTTCTGTTTTTTCCTTACTATCTACTGCAGTATACTATAAATTAAAAACGGAATTACAAGTAAACAACAAAGTAACTCAAATCTTCATTTTTCATTCAAACCAGTCTCTACAGCTCGATTTCTGGACAAGAATATACCTGGATCAAATGAAAGGAAACCGATGAGTCTAGGGGAGGCAAGTAAGTAATCAGCAATGGACTCGAAGTAACAATGCAACAGAGAGATGAAAGCAACACAGCAACACAGCAACACAAACGAGCAGTGATTCAAAGCAGAAAACCCAGAGAAATCCGATAGAAAACCCAGAAATCCTACTGTTGTATTGCTAGTTCTATCTCTCCAGTTTTGTATTCAATGAATTTCAACTTAAATGTATTTTCAGATTACTCAATTGTTGGAACCCTAGATATATTTCTCTATTACTCAGATTGGAACCCCTTTTTCAGCTCTTTGAAGGTGTATTTATAGCTAACCTAAGGCTGAAACTTGGGGAGAAAGTTATGGGATTTTATCCCACTTCTCCCCTCCTAAAATTATCAAATCTACACTTAAGTCCCCATTTTCAGTTATCAAAACCCTTCCAGCATGTGCTGGAAGGTTCTAAAGATTCTCTTTTATGGGTCTTTTACTAGTATGACCTTAGGGGTTTGAGATTTTTACAGATTTCCCATTTTTAGGAGACCATTATACCCCTAAACCTCCGCAAAATTGCAGAAATCAGGAGCATAAGTGTCCCTATTACCCTCCTAAGTTCTAACTATTTACTATTTCACCTTTTTAATTCCCAATTGTGCCCTTAAGGGCACTGCTGATTTACTAGCCTACCTAGGTTAGATTTCAGCCTGTTTTAAACTTATTTAACTAATAGCCAGCCCTGGCATTAGTATTTAAGGGCTGGCCAGATTTATTTTAAGAAACTATTTCAGTTTTAGCCACTTTTATTCTAATTCCAATCAATTAAGACCAGATTATTTCAATTAAAGCTAATTGCAGGCATAGCCTGTTTTATTGTTATGATTAAACTATTTAAAATTTAGCCAGTCTCAAGTTGAGACTTAGCTTGGGCTATTAAAGCCATATACTGAACAGCTAGGCCCAAAACCTTTACAGGTTTGGCCACTTTGCTGTTCAGGGCTCTAAAGAGAGCCTGGGCCAGTCTGCATTTGCAGACACAACCATTTTGCACAACCAGCCACTGTTTAACAGTGAACTGTGTGTTAGGGCTTATAGAATTGGTCAACCCTTTACAAGGTTGACCATTCTTAGGCCAATTATTTAACTTATAGCCTAATTATGCATTTTCAGTGTTTTATCCTATTTAAAAACTAACCATTTTTATGGAACCTTGCACTAGCAGCTATAACCAATCCCCTAAAGTTAATGAATGTAAATCATATGCTCATACTAACAAGAACTGCTGAGAACTCAATCATTTTCAACATGTATTGCACACATAGCCACATAATATCAAACAATGTGAATCAATCAATCAAAACTCAGAAGGGAACAATTGATAGGGTTGAATCTTAATTAATCAGTTCACATTACCCAATTTCATGTGTCAATCAATGTCAAATTAGACTTAGTTACAAGCAGTTTATGTTATACAACACATTGAAAACTTCAAAACTTTAATGATTCATGGCATAGGCACACAGAAGCATAGACTCTCATGAAACAGTCAACATGACTCCAAAAACAATGGACTTCAACAGAATGGTAATCAGAATTCACTTTCAAGTATTGACCCTAAGATCATGCTAAGCAAACAGGACAGGTAAAGCATAGGGTTATGAACTAATCCTAATCTTGTGTATGCATATGGTAGAGCAAGATGAAGATGAAGAAAATGGTACCATGGTGGAACAGTGAAAGGGAAACATCTTAGAACAAATTAGCATGGGATTGACATGACAAATAACAAGATCTCAACATAACAGGCTAAAGATGAGCCAACTAAGAAGCCTCAAGACTAATTATCAGAGCAACTTGCACAAAGATATGAAATAAACTATGGAATGATAGGAACATAATCAACCAGAACCAAATCATGGACAAGTGCATGGCAGATAAGATAAAAATGAAGGAAAGAAGAACATGGAGATGAAGAAGAGAAGGATGTGGAGAAACAGTGAAGGAGAAACCTAGATCTATCATGTGAGAGTGACATGAAGAGAAACAGACCCAGATTGGCATACTTATTCAGCAAATAAAAGCATGTGAGAGGTGGTATGACATGAAACCAGACTTGTACTAATAATGAACACAAATAAGACCACCAAAATATGAGCAAAGAAGTGAACCCCAAATTAAACACAGGATAACTTGATATAAGAGATGAGTAAAGATAGCCAAGCTTTTACTAAGACTAAACATATGAAGATGCAGAAAGAGAAACAGTCGAGACATTGCAAGCCAACCAAAAGTAATCTAATACAAAGCTGAGTGACAATGCAGGACAAACAACTAAACATAGTATCAGAATCAAAACATGCAAGCTGACAGAAGAACTATTGAAAATTAACAAGGTGAAGCAAACTAATACTAACAGAGGTCAAAGAAAAAGAAAGACATCCGAGTCAAGTCTTCAAAGTAGATAAACCTTAATGAATAACAATGACTAAACAACTAGACATGTAAAGAATCATAAAGAGAAGAACAGTCATGCTTGTTGAAAACTAACGGACTGATAACCACAATACCAAGAAGATGAAGAAGAAAAATATAGATTTTTAACTCAGAAGAAACAGAATATATATAGAACCCTAGTAATAAACAGTTAAAACAGGATGATCATAAACCCTAATACTAAACATGATCTTAAAAGAAAAGGTTAAAGCATACAAAATCAAGCAAAAGAAGCTAAGATAATAATCTATGTATATCAGAGAAGCATGCAAAGCAAATAAAGAAGAATAACATGATGAACAGAAACAAAACAAGCACTCATAAGCATGCAAATCAAACAAAAATAACAGAATAAAGCATAAGATAACAAATAAAGGGATCAGGGACTTAGCTCGCGGGGCCTGTCCCCCGAGCTTCCTATTCTCTTTCCTTTCTCTATTTCTCTCATATTCTCAGGCTCCTTTTATTCTTTCTTGTTTTCTTTTTCTTTGTTTCTTTTCTGGACTCTTTTTTTTCTTTTATCTTCTTTTTCCTTCTCTGATTTTCTTTCAGGCCTAAAGACGAGGCCTTTTTTGAGTTTTGATTGCAGAGGGGTGTTTTGGGGATGGTAAAGGACGGGTCTTGAAAGGTTTCCAGTTTGAAGGTCGCCGGAGTTAGGGTTCCGGCGACTTTGTTTTGGATATTCGACAAGATATGGGTAGATTCGAGGGGAGCCAGTGGTATGGGTGGACAGATCAAGTCATAAGGAATCAAACGTCATTGGTTTCATGCAGTGGTTCAAACTTTAGTGGTCACCGGTGAGGATTCCGGTGACCAGGGACTTCGAAGAACAGGGTATTTTTCTGGGGTTTTGGGGTATTATGAAATGAAGAAGAAGGAGAAGAAGAGGGGAGTGGTAAGAGGAGTCGGCGACCACCGTAGGAGTGGTGGCCGCCCTTGGTCGGCTAGGGTTTCTATGAGGATGATGATGAAGATGAAGAAAGGAGAGGTGAGGCGGCCGTCTTTAGGGTTAGAGAAGTGGCAAAAATGAGACGGCCGTTCAGACAAGGCCTTTTTATAGGCCAACCGTCCCAGATAATCCTGACCGTTTCGTTTGATTGAGATCAACGGTCTGAGAGAGGCGTTACTTAAACGCCATCGTTTTGATTGCTTATGAGACTAAGGTCTCACACCCTTAGATCAATCCAAGCGAACGGCTCAGATCAAATGTCCATTATTAAATAAACCAATAATTCACCTAATATTCTTGGCCATTGGATATATCAAAATGGACGGCCGAGATCAAGACGATTATAAAACCAGGCGGGCCGTCTCTTTGGGCCAATATACTGGGCCAAACAATTCAAATTAAACCAGCCCAACCATGTTATACCCAAACCAATTTTGTATTCTCTGATTTTTATTAATTTTATGTATTTTCTTTTTATACTTTTTTTTTTCTTTTCTTTTATGAAAAATATAAATCCTAATTTTCCTACTTACTCTAATTTTCTAGTATTTTTTTGGTAATTTTCTGCTATTTTTTTTTTAATTTCTACTACTTAAGCTATTTTGCTAATTTTCTAATTAACTAAACTAACAAATTAATTACTACTAATTTTTTTTGATTTTTTCTAATTTTTACTTATTCAAACACACAAAATATAATTAATTTCAAACAAAGCAAGTAATTGCACTCAAAAACATTTTATTTTAATTTTGGAATTTAAAGGCTTAGTGCAAAAATCATGTGCTCACAGCTGCCCCTCTTTGCTCGGGAACACGAAGAGTTTCAGTGCAAAGATAAGTGAGCAGTAATGAGAGATTTTTGCACATCGGCATATTCCGTGAAAGCATTTTTGAAAACCTTTTGACCGCACCCTGCCTCAGAGGTTGCCTACATATCCTGGGCTAAACAGGAATCAGGTCAGTGTAGTTCAGGAAGGTCTGGCAGTTTTAAAAACTACCAGACTCACTGTTGCATTGACACTGTTGAGACCCGCCGACTTACTCCTTATTACACCGGGGGGGGGGGGAAATGTAAAATGAAGAAGCTATTCTAAGCTATGATCCTACGATTACAATCGTTCCTAATCTAGCTTTTGCTCTTCTTCCCTTTCCGGTGATGCAGAATCTTCCTTTTTGTTGATTTTCCTTGATGCTGACTCTCTTTTTTGTTGATTTTCTTGTTTTTCTTGATGACTCTCTTTTTTTTGTTGATTTTCTTGTTTTTCTTGATCTCGAACTGAACCTGCTTAAAACAAAACAACAAACTACCTCTTTTTTTCTTTTTCTGCCCCAGTGTGGGCTTTTTGACTGTATAAACCATGATGTGCAAAAATATTCCCGTATTTGAAGGTGGGCGCCTAACAGAATTTAAACGTGCAATGCGATGCAGAAAATATTCCCGTATTTGAAGGTGGGCGCCTAACAGAAATTAAACGTGCAATGCGATGCAGAAAAGTATTCCCGTATTTGAAGGTGGGCGCCTAACAGAATTTAAACATGCAACGCGAAATGCAGAAAATATTCCCGTATTTGAAGGTGGGCGCCTAACAGAAATTAAACGTGCAATGCGATGCAGAAAAGTATTCCCGTACTTGAAGGTGGGCGCCTAACAGAATTTAAACATGCAATGCGAAATGCAGAAAATATTCCCGTATTTGAAGGTGGGCGCCTAACAGAATTTAAACATGCAACGCGAAATGCAGAAAATATTCCCGTATTTGAAGGTGGGCGCCTAACAGAATTTAAACATGCAATGCGAAATGCAGAAAATATTCCCGTATTTGAAGGTGGGCGCCTAACAGAAATTAAACGTGCAATGCAAAATGCGAGAAAATATTCCCGTATTTGAAGGTGGGCGCCTAACGGAATTTAAACATGCAATGCGAAATCAGAAAATATTCCCGTATTTGAAGGTGGGCGCCTAACAGAAATTAAACGTGCAATGCAATGCAGAAAATATTCCCGTATTTGAAGGTGGGCGCCTAACAGAATTTAAACATGCAACGCGAAATGCAGAAAATATTCCCGTATTTGAAGGTGGGCGCCTAACAGAAATGAAACGTGCAATGCGAATGCAGAAAATATTCCCGTATTAGAAGGTGGGCGCCTAACAGAATTGAAACGTGCAATGCAATGCAAAAAATATTCCCGTATTAGAAGGTGAGCGCCTAACAGAAATGAAACGTGCTGTGAAATGCAGAAAATATTCCCTCAGCCTGAGGACTGGGGAGTGGCTTTTGAAAGATATTACCTTCCTCTTTTTGGTATTTTCTTTTTACCAACTTATCTCTTGCCTGTGAATTTCTCCACTTATTCGGCAGACTTTCTCTTTTTGGTATTTTAAATTTTCCCACATTGGTCACATTCACTTTAAAGTGATTAGTGACAATTTGTTCCTGCATGAAACAAAATTTATTAGATATAAACTGCTGGCAACTGGCATCTGCCGTCCCCACTTCTTATTGCTTCCTTTGTTTTTGCTTTCTCATGTTGCATGGCTTTCGACTTCTTGTCCCTTGCAGACTCTTTTTGTATTTTCTCATTTCTCCATTTTTGTTTTGTTTTCTTTTTCTTTGGCCATGTTTGCCAAGCTTCTTTATTCCTTTCCCCAATCTTCCATCCTTTCTGATCCAATGTTGTTTCAACTTCCGTTATCAGGAGCTGGTAGTTAGCTCTCAAAAGGGTAAACAATGAAATGCAGAAAAAATAAAAGAAAGGTAAGGGTATTTTGGAGAGATGACAGAACTTATCTGGGTATTTGCTGGCTGATTCCGCTGACCATGCCATGTATTTAAACTCTGACCCAGTTCGTTCCAATCATTATTCCGACGCTGAATTGCCTTTGACCCAAACCGATACTCTTTTTTATTGCCTTTTCTCTTTTCTGATGGTCGCCTTACGGTGCCTCGAAAGGTTTTCACCAATAAGACTCTCTCATTTATTCTCTCAACCTCACAATCATCTCACAGTGCCGATTAAGGTTTTCACCGATAAGACTCTCTCATTTTATTTCTCTCAACCTCACAATCGCCTCACAGTGCCGGCTAAGGTTTTCACTGACGAGACTCTCTCATTTTTTATATTTTTCATTTTTCCTTTTTGTATTTTGTTTTCTGTTCTCACGGGTATTGTCCTATACTTCGCTCCTCCTTCGTTGTATTCGTTATCATTTCAAAATTGATCAGAAGGTCTTTCTTTGGACCGTAACGTGGCTTTTGGACGGGTTAAGAAAGAAAGATATAAAGGCTCAAAATTTCAACGAGGGTTAAAAATATTTACAACTCTCGGAATTATTAAACATAACTTCTGCCCCGGTTTCAATATGTGGGGAATTTTTGGATTTTTCCTTTAATGTGACTGAACCTCAAAGAGGCTGCCTACGTACCCTTTCGGGATCAAGTCGGACGTAGTTCATCCAACTTCATAAGTTAGATGGATTTCTTTTGACTTTTTCCCGATTTTTGTCTTTTTCTCTTTTTCTTTTTCATTTTTTCATTTTTTTTTCATTTCATTTTTTCATCATTTTTTTTTCATTTTTCCATCATTTCATTTTCCATTCTGGCAATTTCGATCTTATTGCACTAGAGCGATTCCGAGAGAGGGATATGAAAGAATTCATTCATTAAGGCTCAAAGGGGTTATCAATGGATAAAGTGTTTGGATAGAGAATAAAATGCCTTCATCATTTCAATTCCAAAATCACAACAAAATACAAAACATACAATTGAAAAGGAATCATACATAGTATCTTTTGACCGCATCCGAATTGATAGCAGTCTCTACGCACTTTCCTTCAACATCTGTTAAATATAATGCTCCATTGGACAACACCCGTGATACCACGAACGGTCCCTGCCAATTCGGTGCAAACTTGCCTTTTGCCTCTGCCCAATGTGGTAAGATACGCCTCAATACCAGTTGTCCAACTTCAAACTTTCGAGGTCGTACCTTCTTATTATATGCTCTGGCCATTCTTCGCTGATATAACTGTCCATGGCAGACTGCGGCCAATCTCTTCTCATCAATCAAATTCAACCGTTCTAACCGGGCCTTTACCCATTCATCGTCATCTATCTCAGATTCGGCTATAATTCGCAATGACGGTATTTCTATTTCTGCGGGTATAACGGGCCTCTGTTCCATACACCAGGGTATAAGGTGTGGTTCCGATAGAAGTACGTACCGTCGTGCGGTAACCCATGAGAGCAAAGGGTAACTTTTCATGCCATTGCCTGGATCCCTCCACCATTTTCCGAAGAATCTTCTTGATGTTCTTATTTGCCGCCTCAACTGCACCATTTGCTTTTGGCCTGTAAGGCGTGGAATTACGGTGCGTGATCTTAAACCTTTCACAAACTTCCGCCATGAGATGACTGTTTAAATTGGCTCCATTGTCCGTGATAATCACCTTGGGGATTCCAAATCGGCATATAATATTTTCGTGCACAAAATCCACCACCGCTTTCTTCGTCACCGCCTTGAATGTCTTAGCTTCAACCCACTTGGTAAAATAATCAATTGCAACCAGGACAAACCCGTGCCCATTAGAAGCGGCCGGATCTATTGGGCCGATGACATCCATGCCCCAAGCAACAAAGGGCCAGGGTGCTGACATTGTGTGCAACTCATAAGGCGGAGAGTGGATCAGATCCCCATGTACCTGGCATTGATGGCATTTCTTTACATACCTGATACAATCACGCTCCATCGTGAGCCAGTAGTACCCTGCTCTCAAAATCTTCTTTGCTAAAACATATCCGCTCATGTGGGGTCCGCATACTCCAGCATGTACTTCAATCATGATTTCATCCGCTTGTTGTGCATCCACACATCTCAATAAACCCAGATCCGGTGTTCTTTTGTATACCACTCCTCCACTGAAGAAAAATCCATTGGCTAGACGCCTGATGGCTCTCTTTTGATCTCCTGTGGCTTGCTCCGGGTATTTGCCAGCCTTCAAGTATTCTCTAATATCATGATACCACGGCTCTCCATCCGACTCTTCTTCCACAGCGAAGCAATAAGCATTCTGATCTCGGACTTGGATCTGGAGTGGGTCTATGTATGTCTTGTCCGGATGATGCAACATAGAGGACAATGTGGCCAAAGCATCTGCAATTTCATTGTGCATTCTCGGGATGTGCTTGAATTCTATAGACTGGAATCTTTGAGACAACTCGTGCAAACAATACCGATAAGGTATCAATTTCAAATCTCGTGTCTCCCATTCCCCTTGAATTTGGTGTACCAAGAGATTCGAGTCACCCATGACCAAAATCTCTTGAATACCCATGTCAATTGCCATCCTTAATCCCAAGATGCACGCCTCATATTCGGCCATATTGTTGGTACAGAAAAATCGAAGCTGAGCTGTGACGGGATAGTGTTGACCCGTACTTGAAATGAGTACCGCTCCGATACCAATGCCCCTGCTGTTGACAGCTCCGTCAAAGTACATTTTCCATCCTGGCCTCTCCTCTTGCTCCATCTCCTCAACAAGCATTGCCTCTTCATCCGGAAAGTATGTTTTCAATGGCTCGTATTCATCATCCACCGGATTCTCGGCTAAGTGGTCCGCAATAGCTTGTGCCTTCATGGCCGTACGAGTTACATAGACAATGTCGAATTCTGTGAGCAGAATCTGCCATTTGGCCAGTCTTCCCATAGGCATAGGCTTCTGAAATATATATTTGAGAGGATCCAACCGTGATATCAAGTACGTAGTGTATGCTGACAAATAATGCTTTAGCTTCTAAGCCACCCAAATCAATGCACAACAAGTTCTTTCCAGTTGGGTATACTTCACCTCGTAAGATGTAAACTTTTTGCTGAGGTAGTAGATGGCTTGTTCTTTCTTGCCTGTCTCATCATGTTGACCCAGTATACAACCGAAAGAGTTATCTAGCACCGTCAAATACAAAATCAGAGGTCGCCCTGGTTCTGGAGGTACTAACACCGGAGGATTGGCCAAATATTCCTTGATCTTGTCAAAGGCTTCCTGACACTCGTCGGTCCATTTAACTGCTGCATCTTTCTTCAACAACTTGAAGATCGGCTCGCATGTTGATGTCAATTGAGCAATGAACCGGCTAATGTAATTCAACCTTCCTAATAAGATCATGACCTCCTTCTTGTTCTTTGGCGGAGGTAGACTTTGAATAGCCTTGATCTTTGATGGATCCAGTTCAATACCTCGCCGACTCACAATAAACCCCAGTAGTTTCCCTGAAGGTACTCCAAAAGCACACTTCGCCGGATTGAGCTTTAGATTGTACCTCCGGAGTCTTTGGAAAAACTTCCTCAAATCTCTCACATGATCAGGTTGTTTTCTGGACTTTATGATGACATCGTCCACATATACTTCAATTTCTCGATGCATCATATCATGAAACATTGTGGTCATTGCCCTCATGTAAGTTGCCCCGGCATTCTTTAATCCAAACGGCATTACTCTATAACAGTACGTTCCCCAAGGTGTAATGAAGGCAGTTTTCTCAGCATCTTCTTCGTCCATCAGGATCTGCTGATAACCTGCATAGCAGTCCACAAACGAACCGATTTCATGCTTGGCGCAATTGTCGATCAATATGTGAATGTTTGGCAATGGGAAGTCATCCTTCGGACTAGCTTTGTTGAGGTCTCTATAGTCTACACACACTCTGGTTTTGCCATCTTTCTTCGGGACCGGCACAACATTTGCCAACCAGGTGGGGTATTTGGTAACTCTTATGACCTTTGCCTCAAACTGCTTATTCACCTCTTCTTTTATCTTTACGCTAATGTCCGTTTTGAATTTCCTTAGCTTTTCTTTTACCGGCCGGCATTCAGAGTAGATAGGCAACTTGTGTACCACCAAATCTGTGCTAAGCCCGGGCATGTCATCATAGGACCAGGCAAAGATGTCCTTAAATTCATGTAACAACCTTATCAATTCATCCCTGAGGGGTGCCTCCAAATGCACACTAATCTTTGTTTCTCGGACATCATCTTCGCTCCCCAAATTTACGGATTCCGTATCACTCAGATTCGGTTTGGGTTTTTCCTCGTATTGTTTCATGTCCTTACTTATTTCCTCCAGGGCTTCCTCATCCTCACATTCTATTTCACTATCTTCCTCGATTTCCTGTATAGTAACGTGATTGTCGGAACTGGGTCTAGAATCCTTCACGCATGACATGGCATTGGAATCAACACATGCAAAACTGTACAAAAAGAAAAATAAAGAAAAATAAGGCAAAAGTGAAGAAAAAAGGAAAAACTGCATTTCATTGATAAAAAAGTGAACAATGTTCGGGATACATGTTGATTTTTTTTTCATGAGGGGAATGGGGAAACTATAAAATAACAACTTTCGGGGAAGCAATGATGAAATTTTGAGCTAACTACCAAGACTCCTTCCGGATAAGGAAAGGAGTAGCTTCCCAATTGTTCAATGTGACTCCGGGCCCCACAAATTGCACGTCCATGTTGCTCGTGCCTTCCCCTGCTTCAATCGTATTCACCTCCCAAAACAATTTCTCAAAACCAAGCATTCCTTCATCGAGTTGAGTCTCAATACACTTTGCTGCAGCAGATGGTTGATATTTTGTACCAGGCCTGATGAAGATGTTGGATAATTTGGGTATGGGTTTGGGCAAGGTCCAGTTTTTCTTGGCTTTAGAGGCTCTTTGGATATCGGCAAAGGTGAGTTTGAACCCTAAGCCGAATATACCTTTATTCTCCGGCAGCTGAACTGGTTGAGTGACTCCCTGCAGTGTTTTACCTAATCCCCTCCCCGGTGCAAATCCGTTTTTCAGCATTTCTCTGGCCACCATCACAGCAGTTGGTGCCATCATAGGGGTTGGTAACTTTTCTCCTTCAGCAATTTTGTTCACTACAACAGCATCCGTCACTTGGTAGACCCAAGGACCCCTATCCCCATCAGTACAGTCAAATGGTGCTACCACATTACAAGAATTTTCCTCCCCGTGTACGACAATCTCTTGCTGTTCCCACTCAAACTTGACCATCTGGTGTAGAGAAGATGGCACTGCCTTGGCCGCATGAATCCAGGGACGACCCAACAGCAAGTTATACGATACGGCGATGTCGAGCACCTGGAACTCCATCGTGAAATCAACGGGACCGATGGTCACTTCCAAAATAATATCTCCCAAAGTGTTCTTACCTCCGCCGTCAAATCCTCTCACATTGATACTGTTTCTCCGGATTCTGTCCGGGCTAATGTTCAGCTTCCCTAAAGTTGACAGCGGGCAAATATTCGCGCTCGATCCATTGTCAATCAATACCCTGGTCACGACTGACTCTTCACTCTTTACCGTGAGGTACAATGCTTTATTGTGTTCAGTTCCTTCCACCGGCAACTCCCTATCAGAGAAGGTGATCCTGTTCGACTCGAAAATTTTGCTGGTAATCTTCTCCAAGTGGCACACTGAAATCTTCTCCGGAACATGAGCCTCATTTAGAATCTTCATAAGAGCCTTCCGGTGCTCTTCCGAATGTATCAACAAAGATAGCAAAGAAATTTGGGCCGGGGTCTTTCTTAACTGCTCAACCACTGAGTACTCTTGCGACTTCATTTTCTTAAGAAATTCCTCTGCTTCCTCCTCCGACACCGGCTTCTTCAGTTGACTTTCTTTTACCGTTTTCATCTTTCTCAGTTCCTCTGGAGCAAAACACCTTCCAGATCGAGTAAGTCCATGCGTTTCATTAACTTCACCAGAAATCTCTTTTCCCTTGTAAACTACTGTCACCTTGTTATAGTTCCAAGGCACAGTCTTTGTATTCACCACTGGCATTTGCACTACTGGTTTTATGATTACTGGCTCTGCACTTGCTCCTTTCACAGTCACGATCTTCTTTGCACTTGGAACCACCACCTTTAAACCTCCCACCACTACTGGCTTTGGTTTCTCAACAATTGCTTCCTTTTTCACAATTTCCTTCTCTAACTTATCACTCGACTTTATCATCATGACGGCCTGAGATGGTTTTTGATTGCCATCACCCTGCACCAGTTCTATCATATTCGTTTCGTGGTGATTCGGCAATGGATTCTGGGTAATGTTTGGGGCCTCGGGAGCCTGCACTTCAATTCTTCTCTCATCGATAAGATCTTGAATGTCATTCTTTAATTGCCAACACTTCTCAGTATCGTGGCCCAATGTTCCCGAACAGTATTCACATCTGACAGAAGAATCAAGATTTTTCGGGGGTGGGTTTGGATTTTTTGGTGCGATTGGTCTCAACATCCCCAATTCTTTCAACCTGTGGAAAAGACTGGTATATGATTCTCCGAGAGGAGTGAATGTCTTTCTTGCTTTGTTTCTCCAATCAGCGTCCGGCCTGGGTCTATTCTGGTTTCGGTAAGGTTTAGGGGTTGGGTATGTGTTCTGGGTGTGGTACACATTGTGTGGAGCTTGAGCTCTCCACACGTGGGGCGATGGTGGTGGGTAAGCTTGGGTTTGAGGGTGATGGTAATGTGGGACAGTTGGTGGGTATAGTGGTGGTGGTGGGTTATATGGGCTAGGTGTGTTGTAGGGGTTTGGTGGGTAAGATGGTGGTGGTGGATTATATGGAGTTGACGGGCTTGGTGGGTGTTGGCGATAGGGTCTGGGTGGGTTATATTGTGGGTTGCGACTCCATGACCTACTTTCAATGGTTGATACTTCTTCTTTCTTCTTCTTTCCCATCACTCCTCCGCTTCCACTCTGTATAGCTTGATTGGTGGCTTTGATAGCCGAAAAACTCATAATTTTGTTTGTCTTCAAACCTTCTTCTACAAAACTCCCCATTTTCACTACTTCATTAAAACTCTTTCCAATTGCTGACACTAGATGGCCGTAGTATGTTGGCTCCAAAGCTTGCAGAAAACAATCCACCATCTCTCCTTCTTTCATCGGTGGATCCACTCTAGCGGCCTGTTCCCTCCATCTAAAACCGTATTCTCTAAAGCTCTCTCCTGGATTTTTCTCCAGCTTGGTAAGGGATAACCTGTCTGTCGGGTATGATCTCCAGATTGTACTGAAAATGACTAGCGAAAGCTTGTGCTAAATCATCCCAAACGAACCATCTTGTATGGTCCTGTCGGGTATACCATTCCAGTGCTGATCCACTCAAACTTTGGCTGAAATACGCCATCAACAATTCATCTCTACCTCCCGCGCCTCTCATCTTGCTACAATATCCTCTTAGATGAGCTACCGGATCCCCGTGTCCGTTGTACATGTCGAACTTGGGCAACTTAAATCCCGCAGGAAGCTGCACCTCAAGGAACAAACATAGGTCTTTGTAGGCTACACTTACTTGCCCTCCCAGCCCTTGCATATTGCGGAAAGCGTTCTCAAGACTTTTCACTTTCCGAGCCATCTCTTCCTGCCCGGCACTTGCTTCCATCATCGGAGCGTGAGACTCGTGTTGTCTGAAAGTAGGCTCCGGAGGGTAGTAGTGAGAATCCTGGATATGAAACATTGGTTCACTAGAGGATTTGTGGATAACAGCGAGCGGAGGTGCCACATATACAGGAGCGGCTTGTGGTATAGGAGGTGGTGCTTGCTTGGTTGGAGGTGGTGGCATTTGGGAGGTGGAAGCATAGTAGTGAGGATAGTCGGGGTAGGTGGAGGATGAGTTCAATGTTGGTGGCTCGGGGTTAGGATTGGCTGGAGGGACATATGCAGGGTTAGCAGGGTAGGCCGGTAGTGGTTGACCTCTTGACCAAGCCTGGTACATTTCAGCCATCTGCTGTCTTAACTTGTACATTTCTTCTTTCATCCCTGCCACATCCACGATTTCTTCTTCGTGAGCAGGGTCTACAATGGTTGCCTCGATCTCCTGGGACACAGCCTTTGTCATCTTTTTGTACCTGGTGTTGTATGGGTGGGTAGCCAGTATGCCAGTTGCCTAGAAAATCTGGACTCACAAACATCAATACCCGTTAGTTGTTAGCGCATAAATAAGATGCAACGACTTTAAAAGCAAATACGTTTCCTCGAATCGTTATGCATCATCCCGGCCGCTGCTCATCTTTTCTTTTTCCGCTCTTTCTTTCTTTTCTTCTTTTTCTTTTCTTTTCTCTTTTTCTTGCTTTTTCTCTCTTTTTTTTCTTTTCTTTTTCTTGCTTTTCTTTCTCTCTTTTTTTTCTTGTCGTTTTCATAATTACGTTCCTATTTATTTGCCTAGCGGATACAAAGAAATGACATAAAGTAAAAGAATTGGTAACAACACTTTGTTTTCTCATTGATAATTCAAAACCTTGATTACAAAGTGATATTTAAGAAAAAGAAAAATAAAAGATGATGCATGACCTAAGAGTACATTAATGCACCTAGTGCCCGCGAGGCATCATTCGGCCTTGCCGCGGGCCTATATGCTAAACCCCTTTGAAGCCTATCTAGGTCGGCCATGACTTGCTGTACAAAAAACTTCACCGCAGATACAAAAGTCCTCCGAGACATATCTTCACAAAGCTGAGTCTTTCGGGTGATGTATTGGGCGATGCGAACAATCTTTTCTCTGATGACCCCTTTTTCTTGCAATAGCCGACTTATTTGTTGAGCGCGAGCATCCAAGGTGTGTTGGTTGTCCTTTTGCATTTGTTGCAGCTTCAATTCTAATCTAGCCATAGTCGTGTAGCAGTGCTCTCTTTCTTCTTCAAGATCTTTGATAATCTTGTTGCTCTTGACTGTGGCTGAGATCATTTTCTTTCTAAGCTGAGCTATTTCAACATCGTGCTTGTCACGTAGTTGCCCGACCAACTTGGCTCTTTCCTCGGCGTCTTTGTCCATTTGCTTCCGAGCCTTGACTAACTCTTTTTCAGCTACGTCCAAATCAAAGCTATAGTCATTCACTTTCCGCCGGAGAATCTCAATTAACTTTTCATCTCGGGCTGAACGAACTGGGGTCTCGGATGCAATTTTCATTTGAGCTATTTGAGCCTTCAACATATCATTTTCTTTTCTCAGCTGTTTCTTTTCCCCTTCATCGGATGCTGCTTGTAAGCCACTTTCGAAATGAAGATTTCTCAGTTTATCTTCCAACAGACTGATTTTGGCCTTATATTCTTTTTCCTTGGCCGCCCATTTCAGATTTTCCTCGGATTGCTCTATCAGGTCTTGCAAGTGAGGTCTCTTTGAAAGACGTTCGTGTTCAACCCCTCGTCGGTACCATGTGGAGTACCCAGGTGATATCTCCCCCTTTGCTCTATTCGGCACACAAGTATTAATCTTCAAATTCTGGCACTCATTCCAGATTTGCCGGATTTTTGCTTCCGGGAATTGCCTGTCCGGACCAATCTCCACAGCTTGCACACTGAGATCCCCATCTCTTGGAATAATCTGACACCGACCCAACTGTCGCAGGGCTCTGTATGGGGCATAGGGTTGTATACTCTTCAAACCCATGATCAAAAACGGCGATCCCTCCGTTGGCATGTATATCACCTCGTCAAGAGGTAACCAGTCATACGTCCAATCAATTTGACCGTCAGTTAGTGATCGAAGATACACAATCCAACCTTGGACTCCTTCTGGCAACTTTACTTCCTTTGTCCTCGCATTGAACTCTTCCAAACATGTCCGATCGGCCGAACCATAGCTCGAGTACGAAGGGTGGTGGCATAGATGCTCAATTAGCCAGATTTGCAAGATCAAGTTACAACCTTCGAAGAAGCTAGCCCCTGCTTTGCACGCAGTCAGAGCACGATAGATATCCGCAACAATCATCGGGGCCAGAGTACAGTTTTCTTGTACTATCAGTGTGGTAGCTACTCCGGCGACTTTTATATTGATATGTCCATCTTTCCTCGGGAATACAACAACTCCAAGAAATGCCACCAAAAATGCGAACCTCCGGTGTTCTTCCCATTTCGCCCGGTTGGACTTACAGCATAATTTGTTGGTAGGATCATTGAAACCCCCAACGTGTCCAAACCTATTGTAGATGAAGCTTAAAGAACAAAACCCGTTGGCCAGATCTTCATTATGAACATTCCGGGCAATTTTCAAAGAGTCGAGGAAACGATGTACTGTCACCGCCCTCGGAGATACCGGGTATTTTCCTTTCAGCGAAACCTCGGTCTTCCCAATGTAAAAGGCAATCTCCTCCAAAGTTGGGGTAAGTTCAAAATCTGGGAAATGAAATACGTTGTGTGCCGAATCCCAAAACGTGACCAACGCTCTAACCACATCACCTCGAGGAACTATTTCGAGCAACCCCGTAAGGCCTTTCAAGTACCTTTTGACCCAGTCTTGACCATCGGATCCCATGTCCTACCACCATAATCTCAGCTCCAAAGGGATTTTATTTAGGGAAAATTGTTCATTCATCATCGTGCTCGTCCTGCACATTTATTAAGGTGATTTTATTTAGAAAAGAAAAAATCTTTTTCAATGCAAGTTTTCAATTTTTGAATGAAAGAAAAGGAAAATGATTTTCGAAGTGGCCATTTTTGCAGAAACAGCCTTCCGTCGTCCTTTCGGAACATTCGGCAATTTCCAAAAATAGCAATCACTTCGATTATTTGAAAAGAAAATCTTTTTGGTCTTTTTCTAAAAGTGTGGTTGGACCCGTTTAAGGGTTGCCTACGTATCCCACCTAATGGCGAGAATCAAACCCTGCGTAGTTCGGTCAGATTATTTGACCAATTATTTCAAAAATGTTCCACCTATTTTTTTCAAATTTTCAAATTTTCCGGATACCTATTTTCTACAAATCATTATTTTCTTCTCTCTCTCTTTTTTTTTCAACCATTTTTCCAATCTCGGGATTTCAGCCGGTCCGCATAACGACCAAGGACAATAAAATGCAACACATAGCATGCTCGGTCTTTTCAATACCGGGTCACCTGTCCTAGACGGACCCAACCCCTGTGTTGAGTCCCCTAAGTCAAATATGATGCAAATAATCGTCCTAGACCTATGTTCAAAATCTCAAGGTTTCATGGATTGCTAGACCGTGTACCCGAGCGGACAACTCGAATCGAGGAGGGGGCTACGTACCGGTGACCCGCGGAGTCAATCGGCTTTGTAACTTATCCGGCCTCTGTTTTCTTAATTTAAGGTGACTTTAACATAAAGGGGAGTCTCAACCAGTAAGCACATCCCCGGGGGAGAAGAGAGAAGGGTTTTCGGCACAGTTTTATATATACAGTTCACATAATATCCAAAAGCGATAAAGCACATAGCATGTTATTCAAATCATATAATGAAGTCAAACAAAAACACAAACGGCAGTTCTAAGGAGCTCGAGTTCTTAAACCCTGAAACCGAAGTTCAGGGTTGGATCCCCAGCAGAGTCGCCAGAGCTGTCACACCTCCCTATTTACTACCCAGCATACTTAAGATGTATAAATACACTTGTAGGGTATACCCCGATGCTCAATTACCCGAGACGGATAAAATAACGTAAGGGAAGGAGTTTTTCCAATTTAAGGACAATCGGTTCGGGATTTTATTAGAGATTAATCATAGTCGCCACTTGGGAATGACAATGGTGTCCCAAGTCACCGGTTAATCCCGAATCCGAGGAATTTTGACTCTTAAAATGTCCGCGAAGCAGAGGTCCGGATAAGGAACTCTGTTAACCCGGGAGAAGGTGTTAGGCACTCCCGGATTCCGTGGTTTTAACACGGTCGCTCCACTGGCGTTCTTGACTTTTGTTTGACTCAATTATAAGTTTTAAACAACATAATATGCTTTTACGTTGAATATTATTTTTTAGGAATTTGCGGTATCGCGAAAATACGCCTCGATTCATACCGCAACCAGTACGCCTATGACTTTTGATGTATTTTAGCTTTACCGAGATTTGGATTTGAGTCGCACCAAGTGTACACTCGTTCAAAGGAAAGTATGTTAAATCGTGCCCTAAAATGACGTCTATCGGCTTTTAAGTCTTTTGGGAGAAGCTATGGAGTTCGCTATTAGCTTTCCCGAATCTACTTTATTATCTTATTACTAAATAGGGGGCCCCGGTGTTATTCGGGCGAGGCTCGTCCCAATTCAAATTATTAAAGTCCGGTCCTATTTTGTCTAACTACATTTACTATACATTGTTTTTACCTCATTCGTATTGCTAATACTATAATAATCCAAGCCCGTCGAATTTATTGGGCCTGGTCTTCTTTTTGCTTGACTGGATCAGTAATGGGCCAATCCAGGCCTTAAAGACCAGGCGGCCTTCTGGTTATCAATCAATGGGCCTATCTGTTTCGTATAATAGTTCAGGCCCACGTTACACATAGGGCCCAAACCAAATTGTAATAATAGAAGTATGGATTCAGAATGCATAAGGAAACAAGTACTCAAAATTTATATGAAATCAAACCACTTTTTATTTATTAACAAGAGAAATCAGTGTACAGAAATAATTCATAAAAACTCGAACAATTGCTATCACTATATGCTCTTAACTAAGAATCTATACTGATGTCTAATTACTCAGAAATCTAAAGTCATCCCTTAATTATTTACGAGATTTTTTACCTTATCAAAAATGGTTCAATAAACTATCATCTATATTCAGAAAGGTTGAAAGAGCTATTAAATCCGTTTTTTAACTACAACATTGTATTCGTTACTTGTTAGGCCTTTTCTCATCACCAATTCATCTTAATTAACCTGCTGCAATATGTAATTATCAACCTTTTCAAACTTAGACAGATCTGAGCCTAAATCCGCAAATCAACTGATTATATATATAAGCAATGACTACATACGCATCTATGACTAAGTGATTCAAAGGTTTAAGCATGATTGAACAACTGATTTTACCAAGACTTAGTTCTAGTTTTAATAGTATTCCTATTTAACTAAGTGATGAGTGATCTGCGCCAATACTACCATTACACTACTGATTTCCTCATGAATTTTGTTACCAGATTGTTAGTCTAGCAGGTCTTATTAACTTATATTTTAGAACCTTTACCTATTTAAACTAAGTGGTAAACTATCTACATTATACTACTACTATTACTAGCTATTACAGGGCTTTTGTTTCTGTTTTTTCCTTACTATCTACTGCAGTATACTATAAATTAAAAACGGAATTACAAGTAAACAACAAAGTAACTCAAATCTTCATTTTTCATTCAAACCAGTCTCTACAGCTCGATTTCTGGACAAGAATATACCTGGATCAAATGAAAGGAAACCGATGAGTCTAGGGGAGGCAAGTAAGTAATCAGCAATGGACTCGAAGTAACAATGCAACAGAGAGATGAAAGCAACACAGCAACACAGCAACACAGCAACACAAACGAGCAGTGATTCAAAGCAGAAAACCCAGAGAAATCCGATAGAAAACCCAGAAATCCTACTGTTGTATTGCTAGTTCTATCTCTCCAGTTTTGTATTCAATGAATTTCAACTTAAATGTATTTTCAGATTACTCAATTGTTGGAACCCCAGATATATTTCTCTATTACTCAGATTGGAACCCCTTTTTCAGCTCTTTGAAGGTGTATTTATAGCTAACCTAAGGCTGAAACTTGGGGAGAAAGTTATGGGATTTTATCCCACTTCTCCCCTCCTAAAATTATCAAATCTACACTTAAGTCCCCATTTTCAGTTATCAAAACCCTTCCAGCATGTGCTGGAAGGTTCTAAAAGATTCCTTTTAGGGCCTTTTACTAGTATGACCTTAGGGGTTTGAGATTTTTACAGATTTCCCATTTTTAGGAGACCATTATACCCCTAAACCTCTGCAAAATTGCAGAAATCAGGAGCATAAGTGTCCCTATTACCCTCCTAAGTTCTAACTATTTACTATTTCACCTTTTTAATTCCCAATTGTGCCCTTAAGGGCACTGCTGATTTACTAGCCTACCTAGGTTAGATTTCAGCCTGTTTTAAACTTATTTAACTAATAGCCAGCCCTGGCATTAGTATTTAAGGGCTGGCCAGATTTATTATGAGAAACTATTTCATTTTTAGCCACTTTTATTCTAATTCCAGTCAATTAAGACCAGATTATTTCAAATTAAAGCTAATTGCAGGCATAGCCTGCTTTGTTATTATGTTAAACCTATTTAAAATTTAGCCAGTCTCAAGTTGAGACTTAGCTTGGGCTATTAAAGCCATATACTGAACAGCTCGGCCCAAAACCTTTACAGGTTTGGCCACTTTGTTGTTCAGGGCTCTAAAGAGAGCCTGGGCCAGTCTGCATTTGCAGACACAGCCATTTTGCACAACCAGCCACTGTTTAACAGTGAACTGTGTGTTAGGGCTTATAGAATTGGTCAACCCTTTGCAAGGTTGACCATTCTTAGGCCAATTATTTAACTTATAGCCTAATTATGCATTTTTCAGTGTTTTATCCTATTTAAAAACTAACCATTTTTATGGAACCTTGCACTAGCAGCTATAACCAATCCCCTAAAGTTAATGAATGTAAATCATATGCTCATACTAACAAGAACTGCTGAGAACTCAATCATTTTCAACATGTATTGCACACATAGCCACATAATATCAAACAATGTGAATCAATCAATCAAAACTCAGAAGGGAACAATTGATAGGGTTGAATCTTAATTAATCAGTTCACATTACCCAATTTCATGTGTCAATCAATGTCAAATTAGACTTAGTTACAAGCAGTTTATGTTATATAATACATTGAAAACTTCAAAACTTTAATGATTCATGGCATAGGCACACAGAAGCATAGACTCTCATGAAACAGTCAACATGACTCCAAAAACAATGGACTTCAACAGAATGGTAATCAGAATTCACTTTCAAGTATTGACCCTAAGATCATGTTAAGCAAACAGGACAGGTAAAGCATAGGGTTATGAACTAATCCTAATCTTGTGTATGCATATGGTAGAGCAAGATGAAGATGAAGAAAATGATACCATGGTGGAACAGTGAAAGGGAAACATCTTAGAACAAATTAGCATGGGATTGACATGACAAATAACAAGATCTCAACATAACAGGCTAAAGATGAGCCAACTAAGAAGCCTCAAGACTAATTATCAGAGCAACTTGCACAAAGATATGAAATAAACTATGGAATGATAGGAACATAATCAACCAGAACTAAATCATGGACAAGTGCATGACAGATAAGATAAAAATGAAGGAAAGAAGAACATGGAGATAAAGAAGAGAAGGATGTGGAGAAACAGTGAAGGAGAAACCTAGATCTATCATGTGAGAGTGACATGAAGAGAAACAGACCCAGATTGGCATACTTATTCAGCAAATAAAAGCATGTGAGAGGTGGTATGACATGAAACCAGACTTGCACTAATAATGAACACAAATAAGACCACCAAAATATGAGCAAAGAAGTGAACCCCAAATTAAACACAGGATAACTTGATATAAGAGATGACTAAAGATAGCCAAGCTTTTACTAAGACTAAACATATGAAGATGCAGAAAGAGAAACAGTCGAGACATTGCAAGCCAACCAAAGGTAATCTAATACAAAGCTGAGTGACAATGCAGGACAAACAACTAAACATAGTATCAGAATCAAAACATGCAAGCTGACAGAAGAACTATTGAAAATTAACAAGGTGAAGCAAACTAATACTAACAGAGGTCAAAGAAAAAGAAAGACATCCGAGTCAAGTCTTCAAAGTAGATAAACCTTAATGAATAACAATGACTAAACAACTAGACATGTAAAGAATCATAAAGAGAAGAACAGTCATGCTTGTTGAAAACTAACGGACTGATAACCACAATACCAAGAAGATGAAGAAGAAAAATATAGATTTTTAACTCAGAAGAAACAGAATATATATAGAACCCTAGTAATAAACAGTTAAAACAGGATGATCATAAACCCTAATACTAAACATGATCTTAAAAGAAAAGGTTAAAGCATACAAAATCAAGCAAAAGAAGCTAAGATAATAATCTATGTATATCAGAGAAGCATGCAAAGCAAATAAAGAAGAATAACATGATGAACAGAAACAAAACAAGCACTCATAAGCATGCAAATCAAACAAAAATAACAGAATAAAGCATAAGATAACAAATAAAGGGATCAGGGACTTAGCTCGCGGGGCCTGTCCCCCGAGCTTCCTATTCTCTTTCCTTTCTCTATTTCTCTCATATTCTCAGGCTCCTTTTATTCTTTCTTGTTTTCTTTTTCTTTGTTTCTTTTCTGGACTCTTTTTTTTCTTTTATCTTCTTTTTCCTTCTCTGCTTTTCTTTCAGGCCTAAAGACAAGGCCTTTTTTGAGTTTTGATTGCAGAGGGGTGTTTTGGGGATGGTAAAGGACGGGTCTTGAAAGGTTTCCAGTTTGAAGGTCGCCGGAGTTAGGGTTTCGGCGACTTTGTTTTGGATATTCGACAAGATATGGGTAGATTCGAGGGGAGCCAGTGGTATGGGTGGACAGATCAAGTCATAAGGAATCAAACGGCATTGGTTTCATGCAGTGGTTCAAACTTTAGTGGTCACCGGTGAGGATTCCGGTGACCGGGACTTCGAAGAACAGGGTATTTTTCTGGGGTTTTGGGGTATTATGAAATGAAGAAGAAGGAGAAGAAGAGGGGAGTGGTAAGAGGAGCCGGCGACCACCGTAGGAGTGGTGGCCGCCCTTGGTCGGCTAGGGTTTCTATGAGGATGATGATGAAGATGAAGAAAGGAGAGGTGAGGCGGCCGTCTTTAGGGTTAGAGAAGTGGCAAAAATGAGACGGCCGTTTAGACAAGGCCTTTTTATAGGCCAACCGTCCCAGATAATCCTGACCGTTCGTTTGATTGAGATCAACGGTCTGAGAGAGGCGTTACTTAAACGCCATCGTTTTGATTGCTTATGAGACTAAGGTCTCACACCCTTAGATCAATCCAAGCGAACGGCTCAGATCAAATGTCCATTATTAAATAAACCAATAATTCACCTAATATTCTTAGCCATTGGATATATCAAAATGGACGGCCGAGATCAAGACGATTATAAAACCAGGCGGGCCGTCTCTTTGGGCCAATATACTGGGCCAAACAATTCAAATTAAACCAGCCCAACCATGTTATACCCAAACCAATTTTGTATTCTCTGATTTTTATTAATTTTATGTATTTTCTTTTTATACTTTTTTTTTCTTTTCTTTTATGAAAAATATAAATCCTAATTTTCCTACTTACTCTAATTTTCTAGTATTTTTTTGGTAATTTTCTGCTATTTTTTCCTAATTTCTACTACTTAAGCTATTTTGCTAATTTTCTAATTAACTAAACTAACAAATTAATTACTACTAATTTTTTTGATTTTTTCTAATTTTTACTTATTCAAACACACAAAATATAATTAATTTCAAACAAAGCAAGTAACAACAACAACTACAACTACCCAGTATGTTCCCACAAAGTGGGGTCTGGGCAAACAAACAAAGCAAGTAATTGCACTCAAAAACATTTTATTTTAATTTTGGAATTTAAAGGCTTAGTGCAAAAATCATGTGCTCACACGCACGATAAGAATTCTAAGAAATGTGAAGTGTTTCCTAAAGGTCTGCAGCCCCCCGAGGATAAATACAGGCATCCCCGTACCAATCCACGAGACTCTACCAACCGGCTCAAGACTCATGAGGCCTAGTAACTTAGGCTCTGATACCAACTTGTCACGACCCCAAAACCCGGTCGTGATGGCGCCCAGCACACTACTAGGCCAACCCGACCAATTAACAGAAACACGGAGCTATCAGCTCACTTTTAACCACTGTAGGCATAATCAAGATAGAATAACCATAAACAAAGTATCCAAATACGGGAGTCACGTCCCCAAACCAACAAAACCTCCCAAGGACCAGGAGTCACGAGTCATGAGCCTCTACCAAAATTTATAAACTGTGATAGTGTATACAACTGTGCACAAGTGTGGGATAGACAGAACAAAAATAAAGATAAACTGGAGAGTCAGGTCCTGCAGACGCTGGCAGCTACCTCGACTGTCCAAATGCACTCCCGAGTAGCTATAAAATCAGCTCCGCTGTGATGTACCTGGATCTGCACACAAGGTACAGGGAGTCGGGTGTGAGTACTTCCAACTCAGCGGTAATAAAAGTAAATAATGCTGAAGAATAGAAAACCACACAAAGCACTATCTCATGCTACACAATACAGAACTATCTTTAAACTTCAAAACACTATCATTTTATTTCCTTTCAGCATATGTGAGTAGATTATTTAGAAATCTTTTTTTTGTTTTGCTTTCTTTCCTTCATGATAACATACCAGTACCTGGGTACAATCTCAAGCAGTGCAATTCTGCACTCAAATCAGCCCGTTGGGCTCAGCACTCCTTAACAATTACCACCAGGGGATCTGGTCAATAAGACAAATAAAACATGTATGTCAATAATTTATGAGTGCTATATGTTATGCCACGTAGTACAAAGAAACCAATGTATGTATGCAATGCATTGCATATGAAGTTGTGGCGTACAGCCCGATCCATGCAAAGGCGCCCGCGCTCACTGTGGGGGTTCAGACTCCGGAGGGGCTCCTACAACCCAAGCGCAATATCAATATCACACCTGCTGCGGCGCGCAACCCGATCCAAATACCACTGCGGCGTGCAGTCTGATCCATGCATGTGTATGCATATGCTCACATAAATCGTCATGCCCAAGCATATGGCACTCGACCCCAATCAGTCTAACAAATAATAGAGAAAAGCCCATCGGGCAACAGTATCATATTAGCTCACGGCTAAAAATTTCATTAAGACCTTGTTCAAGTTTTTTCATAACCTTATAAATATGCTGAATAGCAAAATACCATTTAAAACCTTAGGTTGAGATAAAATATGCACAGTGTTATCAAGACAGTAATACCAATCCCTCAAGGATTCAAATAATCGGCACGAACCCCAATCATGATAATGAGTCCAATTCATGATAATTAATATCTTTTATTAGGTTGTCAATTCAATTTCAAGCAATTAGGTGTTATTATTTATTAAGCGGGATGGACCAAGTCACAATCCCCAATGGTGTTCTACCCCACGCCTGTTATCCGGCGTGCAAGTCACCTCAATACAGTACCAGGATATGCATGTTCGGGGTTTACTAACCCTCAGGACATCATTTACAAGTATTACCCACCTCGAACCAGCAAAAACTCTAGCCTGCGATGCCTTTGCTCCTCAAACTGGCCCCTTCGTGCGTCGAATCTGACCAAAAATCATACAAACATCGATGAAGCTCGATTTCTAAAAGATGGTGTTTTAGCCATACATATCTGAAATGCCCCCCTTAATGATACTACAATGATCCAATACAGTTATGTAACTTCAATCTATAATACAACATTCAATAGAGCCAATAT
This sequence comes from Nicotiana noctiflora, assembly GCA_032618575.1. Classification (NCBI taxonomy): domain Eukaryota; kingdom Viridiplantae; phylum Streptophyta; class Magnoliopsida; order Solanales; family Solanaceae; genus Nicotiana; species Nicotiana noctiflora. The sequence goes on from JASVEL010003200.1 coordinate 849,542, forward strand.
TAGTCATAAATCCCATAACTTGTGCCATCTAGGCCTATTATCAAACATCTTGTAGGCATAAATATTGACACCTCTTAACTATAGCATTGGTTCCTCCAGCTATCACCATTAACGAACAATTCATCTCACTATCATTCTTTATCAATTTATACTCCTAACATCACGTGTGTGATCAACCATTCACACCCACACCAACAAAATTCCAGCAAATATACACATTTAAATCCCTACCATGTTCATGTATTTAAATTGGGGATTTATGGCTTTCAACAACCATACTATAAGTTGTAATACTTGATTCATACTCATATTCCCATAATAACACCATATGTGTAAGTCTAAGGTGTAGGACTACCTCTTGTAGACCAAATCTTGAAACACAACTTTGGGGTATTCTTGAGATTTTGAAGAAATCCTATGAAATCCAACCAAAATCATGTTGTAACTAGTGATTGAGAAGAGAAATCACCATGAAAACACACTTAAAAGCTTACCTTAGGAGTGCAATTGAGTGTCTTGGTCGAATTGGGGGTTTGGGGAAGCCCTAGGCTTGAGAAATGACTCAAGTTCTGTCATTTCCCGTTCTTAGGTATATTTAGGGGCATGTTACTAGCGCGCCCGCGCTAATGGCCGCGCTAGTGAGGCAGAATATAACACAATTAGCGCGGGCTACTAGCGCTCCCGCGCTAAGGCCGTGCTACTGACACATGCACAGTAAAATGGTCATAACGTTCTGTATACACCTCCAAATAACGAACGGTTTGCTGCGTTGGAAACTAGACTCAAAGGGCTTTAATATGATAGGTCGTGGGTCACGCAACTATTTATATAACGGGAGATATGAATGATTAAAGTGAGGTCTTGTGCACACTCATTTACATCTTCGCCTATTATGAAGTTTTCCAACTTTAAAAGTTCCCGTTAACCATCCGAAATCACCCCGAGGCCCCCGGGACCTCAACCAATTATACCAACACCTACTAAAACATCATACCAACTTGTTCCAATCATAGACATGCATAAAACAACGCCAAGACCATCAAATTACATCGAATTCAAGCCTAAGTTCTTCTAAAACTCCCAAAACGCGCATTTAATAAAAAACCCAACCATACCACGTCCGAATGACCTGAAATTTTTACACATATCCCAAATCACCTAACGAAGCTACAGCAACTCTCGAAATTTCATTCCGACCCTCGGATTAAAATCTCACCTATCAACCGGAAGTCGCCAAAATACTAACTTCGCCAAAATAGGCTAACTTCTTCACCAGACCTCCAAAATTACTTGTGATTGCGCTCCTAAGCATTAAATCACCACCCAGAGCTAAGCGAATCATCAGAATTCAATTACGAGCCTTCTAACTCACAAGTCAACCTCCTATTGACTTTTCCAATTTAAGCCTTCTTATAAGAGACTAAGTGTCTCATTTCCAACTAAAATCAACTCAATTCTACCTTATCAACTCAAATACTAATATTGAAACATATAGCAACATAATACGGGGAATACAAGGCGATAATACCTTAGACGATGGGTCGGGTCATCACATACATAAAACCATGCTTTAATAGCATAAAAAGGACTTACTTGATGTCCAAGAAAGGTATAATAGATGTGCTAGATATTGAGTGCAAGTTGGTGCCAAGTTGTTTGCAAATTACAAATTCAAGATTTTCAAGATTTTCAATATTCTATCCAAGATTGGTATGAGACTTATTTCCATATATTATGAGACTATATTTATTGCTTTCCTAGTTAGTTAAGGTTAATATTTTCCTTTTCCTAAGATTGGTAGAATTACTTTCCAAGATTGACTTGGTTTTGGTTTACTAGAGTTTTACCTTTTCCTATTTTAGTTGGACTTGTTGTCCTAAGTAGTCTAGGACTTTATTTCCTAATATTTAAGGATAATTTCATGATCACCCTCTATATGAAGGGGTATCTTCTTTGTTTTTAGATAGATCATTCAGATTATTATCAATAAAACTTGTGAGATTTTTCTTGCACTCTTTTGTGGCTACTCTTGGATTTATTCTTCAACCTTCAAGACTCAACTTAAGGTGGTAAGAATCAAATCCTTTTCAAAATCTTAGATCACTTCTAGGTATTCAAGCAAGGTGATAAGTTTAGGCTAATTGTTGTTCTTATTATTCTAAAAGGTCGGGTTTCACAATCTATTTCTTGTTATTAATTTCTACCAAAAGGCGATTAGTTCTTGTTAGCTAATTATTGTTGTTAGGATTCAACTTCAAGAATAGACTTCTTGAATTGAAGAAACTCTTTCTTGAATTCAATCTATCGTTAATTTTTGTCTTTTATTCGTTTCTTTATTTTCTTTTAGCTTCCGCACGTTTCTTGTTTTTTTTAGTAATTCTTGGATCCCTATCGTGTTGCTATCAAGTGGTATCAGAGCTTAGGCTAATCAAGATTTCAATCTTGATCATCTTGGAAGGTTCTTGATTAAAAAAAATGAAAAAAAAATGAAATTCAGCCCCCAAAAAAAGTGTTCTTATTCATTATTACTTTTATAATTCAAGTATTATTTGGTTTCCAAGTCAAGAAAGGAAACAAGAAGAAGGGATCTTAGTTCTTGAAGATTAAGGAAACTTTTTTCCTTATTCTTGTCGGTTTGGGGTTTCTTAAATTCTTTCCTCTTTTTTTTCACCAACCAACTCCTATTCTTTCTAGGTTTGGTCTGCCACTTTCCTTTTTCCTTTTCTAACTCTTTATTCTTTTCACTACGGGTTGTGACTTGTTAGATTCATTAATAAATCTACAGATTAACAACCAAGAGTTGCTTTGAGTGGAATAAGGTGAGGTGAGAACATTAGAAGAAAAAAGCCAAATATTCAATACATTTATTTCTTTTAATCTTTGTTCAAGATGTTTCAAGAGGTAGTTATGAATAAAGGAGGCGAGCTATGACTCAACAATTTGAAAGGTCAAACTTACAACATGCTAAAGCTAAGGAAGACAATGGTAAAGTTATTTTTCAAACAAGAGCTAAAGTGATGTCTCATATTTGTGCCCTTAGAATTGAAAAAGAGTTTGGCTATATCTCAATTAGCCCTTATATGGTTGAGAAATTGAACTTGCATTATGTTGAGCATATTGAACCCTACATGTTTGGAGGAGTAAAGGTAGATAAGAGAGTCTTACTGCTATTCTTAATTGGAAGGTATGAGGATGCGGTCTGGTGTGATGTGATTCCCATGAATAATTATCATGTCTTGTTGGGAAAACCATGGTATGTCTATAGAAGAGCTTCATATAACATGGAAAAAAAATAGATAGTCTTTTGAGGTCAGTGGGAAGAAACTCATTCTTGGACCTTTGACTCTCTCACAAATTCATGAAGATGAAAAGATTGTTAAAGTGAATATGGAAAAATATGAGAGAGAAAAGAATGAGAGGAGTAAGGGAGTGCATGTTGACATCCCAAGAAAGGAAAAATGAGAGGATATGTTAAGTAAAGAGAGTGTGATGTCAAGAAAGGAAAAGAGTGTCACGACCCCAAATCCGGTCGTGATGGCGCCCAGCACACTGCTAGGCCAGCCCGACCAATCAACAACAATCATAGAGCTATGAGCTCGCCTTATCCCATTTAAACATAACAATTGTAAATTAACAGTAATGGATATATCAAAAAACGGGGGGACCAAGCCCCAACGCATACCAACTCCCATAGACCGAAGGGTCAAGAGTCATGAGCCTCTACGGAATATATAAGTGTAAATAGTGAATATAACCGTGCACAAGTGTGGGATGATCAGAACAAAATATAGACAAACTGGAGAATCAGGTCCTGCAAACGCTGGCAGCTACCTCGACTGTCCAAAAGCACTCCCGAGCCGCAATAGGATCAGCTCTGTTGTGATGTACCTGGATCTGCACACAAGGTGCAGGGAGTCGGGTGTGAGTACTTCCAACTCGGCGGTAATAAAAGTAAATAATGCTTAAGAAAAGAAAACCACACAAAGCATTATCCCATGCTACACAATACAGAACTATCATAAAACTTCAAAACAGTATCATTTTATTCCCTTTCAGCATATGTGAGTAGATTATTTAGAAATCTCAATTTTTAACTACTTTCTTTCATGATAATATACCGATACCTGGATACAATCTCAAGCAGTGCAAGTCCGCACTCAAATCAGCCCCTCGGGCTCAACACTCCTTATCAATTTACACCAGGAGATCTGGTCAATAAGGCAACTAATGCATGTGTGCCGGTAATGTATGAGTGCTAAATGTTATGCCACGTAGTACACGTAAACCAATGTATGTATGCCATGCAATGCATATGACCGCTACGGCGTGTAGCCCGATCCAATTTGGGTACCCGTGCTCACTGTGGGGGTTCGGACTCCGGAGGGGCTCCTACCGCCCAAGCACAATATTAATATCACACCTGCTGCGGCGCGCAGCCCGATCCGTATACCACTGCGGCGTGCAGTCCGATCCATGCATGTGTATGCATATGCTCACATAAAATGTCATGCCCTAACATATGGCCCTCGACCCCAATCAGTCTAACAAATAATCAAGAAAGCCCTACGGGCAACAATATCATATTAGCTCACAGCTAAAAATGTTATTAAGACCTTGTTCAAGTTTTTCATAACCTTATAAGAATGCTAAATAGCAAAAATACCATTTAAAACCTTAAATTAGAATAAAATATGCACAGTGTTATCAAAACAGTGATACCAATCCCCGAAGGACTCAAATAATTGGCACGAAGTCCAAACATGATAATTAGTCCAATTCACTTCAACAATTAGGTGTTATTATTTATTACGCGGGACGGACCAAGTCACGATCCCCAATGGTGCTCTACCACATGCCCGTTATTCGGCGTGCAAGTCACCTCAACACAGCACTAAGATGTGCAAGTCCGGGGTTTACTAACCCTCAGGACATCATTTACAAGAATTACCCACCTCGAACCGACGAAAGCTTATGCCCGCGACGCCTTAGCTCCTCGAACCGGCATCCACGCACGTCAAAACTAGCACAAATCAGCACAGATATATCAAAATAGGCTAATGGAACATCACCCAATCGAAAGAACTCGAAAAATATCAAAAATCACGAAATTTGCAAAACCCGAGCCCCGGGCCCACATCTCGAAAAACTTCGAAACCCGTATTTCCAGAACCCTCGTCTCGCCACGAGTCCATACATATAAAATTTACCAAAATCGGAGTTCGATTGGTCTTTTAAAACCCAAATTTTTGTTTTCAATATCTAGGCCACAATCCTTCACAATTTCTACCCAAATTCATGAAGATTGATGTTAATTCTACCATAAAATGATGTTTTTGAGTCAAGAAACTTACCTCCGATGAATACCCGATGATTTCCCAGCGTTTTCCCGTGATTTCTTCTCTCTAGGGCTCAAAAATTATGTTTTGGGTATATGAACCCGTGAGCCCTCTGTTCTGTGATTTTAATTTCACTGCCAGACGATTTTACTCTACGCGTTCGCGATGCCCCTCACGCGAACGCGGCATTGCCCTCGCGAACGCGAAGGCTTAGCCTTCTGCACAGTGATCTGCAATTTACAGCAGACTTTTCATGTTCCAAAAATGCCGGATGATGGTCCGGATTCACCCCGAGACCCCCGGGACCCCAACGAAAACAACCAACATACTCCAAAACACGATACGAACTTGTTCCAATCATAAAAACACCACCATAAACATCAAAATCACCAATTACACACGGATTCAAGCCTAAGTTTCTTCAAAATTTTCAAAACTAACATTCAATCCAAAACCCGATCAAACGACGTCCGAATGACCTAAAAATTTGCAGATATATCCAAAATCACCTAACGGAGCTACTGCAACTGTCGGAATTCCATTCCGACTCCCGGATCAAAATCTCACCTACCGTTCGAATTTCGCCAAAATTCAACCTTAGCCAATTCAAGCCTAAAACTACACCGGACCTCCAAATTCAATTCCGATTGCTCTCCTAAGTCATAAATGATCTCCCGAAGCTAGTCGAATCATCAGAATCTCTGATTCCAAGCACTCTAACTCGATAGTCAACTCTAGGTTGACTTTTCATATTCAAACTTCCTTCAAACATGCTATTTGCTTCATTTTCAATTCAATTCACTCGTAACTCACCCGATAGGCTCTAACACTGATATAAAAGCATAAAACATGTAATTGCAACCTGACGGGGTGGTAAATTCCCGTAACGACGGGTCGGGTCGTTACATTCTCCCCAACTTAAACAAACGCTCGTCCTCGAGCGTACTAGAGTGGTACTAGAAGCAACTCAATAGCTGAATGACCTTACCCAGTATATATTCGGGCGATCATACGTTACCCTATCTCACATAAGTCCGAAAACACCATATAGTCAAAATTTCATAGACCATCTGAACCATAAATCACATTGCACTTTCCGAAATCATATGCCAAATGCAAATCCCATGCCTATACTCAGGATACACTCGAATCCACTGCAATAACCCATATTCACTACTCCGGGTGAGATCATAGGATGTATCAAACAACCCAATCACTCGAGACAATAGTCTCTAATCACACAATTTCCCATGATAACCAAATACCAACTAAAAAACCATTTTTCATTAGATAGAGTCTTGTTCCAACACCTTCATATCATGCCCACGGCAACCGAACACGCGATATATCGAACCCATCTCTCAGGTCAACCATTCATGAATCTATTTCACTTTTAACTGATACCCCAATAGGTTTCGGAGCCAAACCTCGATTTTTTTACCTTTCTAACGAGCTAAGATCCAATATGCTCGTATTCATAAATGACTCCAAAGGTCATTTCGATTATAATACACCGCACTGGTGATATGACACCTCAACATCGGCCTAAGCCACAACGAGCACAACATAGGCTCCAATAGAAATGTTTGCACACACTCGAATCATGACAAGCTCAAATCATGACAATTGTCTCCAGCAAATAGAGCTGCAATTCAGTTCCTCTGTGCCATCATAACATAGAACCGAGATCGCGTCTCGCATTATAGAAATAGAGTACCTGAATCCTCCTCGAGAGGTCATAACATCACGTGGCCTTGCCACGATTCGTGATTTTATCCCAACATTATTACTCATGAAGCACCTCAAGTTACCAAGCTCAAAAAGGTTAGCCACGCACAGATCTAGGTCTGAACCCAAGCAATCAACCTCACCCACGGTGAAACCATTAACATATGCTATTAAATCTTGAGAGGACACAACCGATGTGCCATTCGCCAAGCGATACTCAAAACGGTCTTTTCCTCAGAAGCGAGGAAGTATTGTATACCGGGTAGCTTATAACTAACTATATTTTCACAATATTCTGTTGCGGCGTGCAACCCGCTCCAATGACATACCCGTGGCGGCGTGCCACCCGATCTAGATACCATACCCGTGGCGGCGTGCCACCCGATCCAAGTAACCCTCGTCAAATAAATACGCGTCGAGTCAAGTTGCTCATCATAATAAACATATATAGCCTCAAGTTTGGCCACAAAAAACGCATCCGACAAAGTTCCTCAATACCATAACTAATCAATGGTAGATACTTCTACACTAACATCCGCCACTAAGGTCCAACTGACAAAGCAATGCCTACCAGCCGTCCGTTGGTCCTGTGTACAACTACTCTGTTGGAGCATACTCTGATGCTCTCTGCTACGCAATTTGTGCTGTTTTCCGACATAGTCCATATCACATTAGTCTAGACAATCTGACCCATGACAACCAGTCAGCAATCAAGTATCATAATCCAAATTCGTCTTATCAAGTCAAGAGAGAGCCTCTAGGGCTTCCGATTTCCAATAATCACAAAACGGTGCCGATGCACACGATATACAACCACTGCATAGGTGGATTAACGAGAACTTCAAGTCTCCTACACATATATAACACATGAATCACTATGCTTGATTCCGTATTCCACCGTACATATACATAACGCACATCAAGCGTCCATTCATACCACGACGACCATTCAGAAATTTCACTATGCCATCAACGACTCAGTTATTATAGTCGATCCAATAAGAGAATGCCACCATACCACTGGATATCATCAGTTTACATTACCTTGTCCTTTTTGGATCATATTCCCTGCCAAGTTAATAGAATAGCAGTACCATTTTCTTAAATTATTAGAAAGATCGATTCTTAATTCACCTGCAGCTGTCTGCGCTGCACAATAATTTTATTGACTTCTCATATCTTATGAACTGATCTCAAAACCTAGAATATACCATATTACACAAAGACAACATTGGAAATTCATATCCCTTTCCTCCGCCTCAACATCGGCGCACTCTACTAGTCAAGGACTTTCGCGATCCCATATAGAAGAAAAACTCATTACACATTCCACGCTTCGCATACAGACAAGAATATACTCATTTTCAAACCATGATAAAACACATCACAAACTATTTCTTCCCATTCGTTGCATAAGTTTAACTGCCAGGACTGAGTCCTTATACCCATATCGAGTTACACAATTGTCAGCACTCAAAGGCTTTGTTGCACAATATCTGCAAGACTCATTACTTCAATCACACACCAATAATTAGTCGTATTCCTTATCATACCGCTTCGGTTTATTAACAAGTTGTTCCATTTACCCAGTTTCCTTTCTGATTCATCTTTGATTTAATATTAGCTCTCTCAATATTTCCCAGAAGGATCACATCCTACAATACTTTATTTTGAAGAACCTCTTGCGATTTGAATTCGTTATCATTACCTTCCCATACGGTTACATAGACTCCCATCATTCACATAATATAACACTAGTCTTGATTTTTCTCTAACGAAACCGCCATCTTTAGCCACATACACAAAACTTAAGGCACTTTACTGTTACAAGCAAAATCTTGCACACTGCAAAACCATTCTCGGGCATCATTCACCCTTATTCAGCTGTAATTCAACTGTCCTATTGAGTAGGACCACTCGTCCCTTGTTAGAACTCTGACAATGCAGATCATGATTACATACAAACACAATTAGCTATCTTAACTTTCTATACACCGAACATTCTTTATCAACATCGGTTCAAACATCCTAGTATTTCTTCACATCTACGAAGCACCATAACCTTTATCAAAATTTCCCAAACATACCTAGAGACAGAGCCAACACAGCACACGACAGTGCAATCAGTTAATCAATATCAGCCTCCCCAACTTAGCTCGGAGTCATACATCAAAGCACTTTCAGCTACTCATAGCATTCTTACTCAAATGATGCCGAAATATTAATATGAGATTAAACTCAAGTCATTTACAAGCCTTGACAGAGACTCGAATCATCAGAGACCTTAGCTCTTCTGCAATTCTTGCAGATATACATGCACCACCAATAAGCCCACTCCCTTTAGGTGACAGAAATCTTTCTAAGTCCCAAATTTTCCAAAAATTGCGGCAAAGTTTCCTTTGTAAATTGGCCTATCCACCTGCCAGAGAATCACCAAACCATTCTAACAATACATCCACAACTCAACAAGATATCACAATGTATTTCAACAATATTAAATCTCAATACTATACGAATCATATTATCATAATTTATACTTGAACCTGCGCTATACCTGCTCGAATCATAACACATATCAAAATCACTTTAGTCTTCCTGAGTTTAAACTCGTTCCACTACACATAAGGCACTTTACCTTCCAATTACGAGATATTATAATTATTTCTCACGCCCATAGCTAGGGCTACATATCAAACCACAATAAGAACTGAATACCTTACAGCTCTCCCATTATCAAACTGCCATTTGCACAATAAGGATCAATACCGATCGTATGAACTTCATAATACCGACTCGCAAAATTAATACCTTGGTGCTCAAGCCATAGACAAGGATCCGGCCTCAAGTCCTCCCGACTGGCCCAACATGAACTCATGGAGATTATATCTCGCCCCTCGATCGGGGAATCGCAAACCATAATCACTTATATTACCGAGCGCTCGATGCGTACACAGACGTGCGGAAGAAATTTCAAAATTATATCTCAAGCTGAATCAAGTGCGCACGATAAGAATTCCAAGAAATGTGAAGTGTTTCCTAAAGGTTCGCAGCCTCCCGAGGATAAGTACAGGCGTCCCCGTACCGATCCACAAGACTCTACTAACCGGCTCAAGACTCATGAGGCCTAGTAAACCTAGGCTCTGATACCAACTTGTCACGACCCCAAATCCGGTCGTGATGGCGCCCAGCACACTGCTAGGCCAGCCCGACCAATCAACAACAATCATAGAGCTATGAGCTCGCCTTATCCCATTTAAACATAACAATTGTAAATTAACAGTAATGGATATATCAAAAAACGGGGGGACCAAGCCCCAACGCATACCAACTCCCATAGACCGAAGGGTCAAGAGTCATGAGCCTCTACGGAATATACAAGTGTAAATAGTGAATATAACTGTGCACAAGTGTGGGATGATCGGAACAAAATATAGACAAACTGGAGAATCAGGTCCTGCGAACGCTGGCAGCTACCTCGACTGTCCAAAAGCACTCCCGAGCCGCAATGGAATCAGCTCTGCTGTAATGTACCTGGATCTGCACACAAGGTGCAGGGAGTCGGGTGTGAGTACTTCCAACTCAGCGGTAATAAAAGTAAATAATGCTGAAGGGAAGAAAACCACGCAAGACACTATCTCTTGCTACACAATACAGAACTATCATAAAACTTCAAAACAGTATCATTTTATTCCCTTTCAGCATATGTGAGTAGATTATTTAGAAATCTCAATTTTTAACTACTTTCTTTCATGATAATATACCGATACCTGGATACAATCTCAAGCAGTGCAAGTCCGCACTCAAATCAGCCCCTCGGGCTCAGCACTCCTTATCAATTTACACCAGGAGATCTGGTCAATAAGGCAACTAATGCATGTGTGCCGGTAATGTATGAGTGCTAAATGTTATGCCACGTAGTACACGTAAACCAATGTATGTATGCCATGCAATGCATATGACCGCTACGGCGTGTAGCCCGATCCAATTTGGGTACCCGTGCTCACTGTGGGGGTTCAGACTCCGGAGGGGCTCCTACAGCCCAAGCACAATATTAATATCACACCTGCTGCGGCGCGCAGCCCGATCCGTATACCACTGCGGCGTGCAGTCCGATCCATGCATGTGTATGCATATGCTCACATAAAATGTCATGTCCTAACATATGGCCCTCGGCCCCAATCAGTCTAACAAATAATCAAGGAAGCCCTACGGGCAACAATATCACATTAGCTCACAGCTAAAATATTATTAAGACATTATTCAAGTTTTTCATAACCTTATAAGAATGCTGAATAGCAAAAATCCCATTTTAAACCTTAAATTATAATAAAATATGCACAGTGTTATCAAAACAGTGATACCAATCCCCTGAAGGACTCAAATAATTGGCACGAAGTCCAAACATGATAATTAGTCCAATTCACTTCAACAATTAGGTGTTATTATTTATTACGCGGGACGGACCAAGTCACGATCCCCAATGGTGCTCTACCACATGCCCGTTATTCGGCGTGCAAGTCACCTCAACACAGCACTAAGATGTGCAAGTCCGGGGTTTACTAACCCTCAGGACATCATTTACAAGAATTACCCACCTCGAACCGACGAAAGCTTATGCCCGCGACGCCTTAGCTCCTCGAACCGGCATCCACGCACGTCAAAACTAGCACAAATCAGCACAGATATATCAAAATAGGCTAATGGAACATCACCCAATCGAAAGAACTCGAAAAATATCAAAAATCACGAAATTTGCAAAACCCGAGCCCCGGGCCCACATCTCGAAAAACTTCGAAACCCGTATTTCCAGAACCCTCGTCTCGCCACGAGTCCATACATATAAAATTTACCAAAATCGGAGTTCGATTGGTCTTTTAAAACCCAAATTTTTGTTTTCAATATCTAGGCCACAATCCTTCACAATTTCTACCCAAATTCATGAAGATTGATGTTAATTCTACCATAAAATGATGTTTTTGAGTCAAGAAACTTACCTCCGATGAATACCCGATGATTTCCCAGCGTTTTCCCGTGATTTCTTCTCTCTAGGGCTCAAAAATTATGTTTTGGGTATATGAACCCGTGAGCCCTCTGTTCTGTGATTTTAATTTCACTGCCAGACGATTTTACTCTACGCGTTCGCGATGCCCCTCACGCGAACGCGGCATTGCCCTCGCGAACGCGAAGGCTTAGCCTTCTGCACAGTGATCTGCAATTTACAGCAGACTTTTCATGTTCCAAAAATGCCGGATGATGGTCCGGATTCACCCCGAGACCCCCGGGACCCCAACGAAAACAACCAACATACTCCAAAACACGATACGAACTTGTTCCAATCATAAAAACACCACCATAAACATCAAAATCACCAATTACACACGGATTCAAGCCTAAGTTTCTTCAAAATTTTCAAAACTAACATTCAATCCAAAACCCGATCAAACGACGTCCGAATGACCTAAAAATTTGCAGATATATCCAAAATCACCTAACGGAGCTACTGCAACTGTCGGAATTCCATTCCGACTCCCGGATCAAAATCTCACCTACCGTTCGAATTTCGCCAAAATTCAACCTTAGCCAATTCAAGCCTAAAACTACACCGGACCTCCAAATTCAATTCCGATTGCTCTCCTAAGTCATAAATGATCTCCCGAAGCTAGTCGAATCATCAGAATCTGATTCCGAGCACTCTAACTCGATAGTCAACTCTAGGTTGACTTTTCATATTCAAACTTCCTTCAAACATGCTATTTGCTTCATTTTCAATTCAATTCACTGCTAACTCACCCGATAGGCTCTAACACTGATATAAAAGCATAAAACATGTAATTGCAACCTGACGGGGTGGTAAATTCCCGTAACGACGGGTCGGGTCGTTACAAAGAGTGAGCTGGAGAGAAAAGAAAAGAGAGAAGGCCATGAGATACAAAAAGGCTTTGAGGTAGAGAGAGAGAAAAATGGTTTGAGAGATGAAAAAGAAGAAAAATTTAGTGAGAGAAAAGAGGCTAAGGGTGTTGAAAAAGTTAGTCTTGAGGTAAAAGCAAAAGAGAGTGTAAGTAAGAAAATATGTTCTTTACTTCTTAACCCATTAACTCTTTCTTGTTTTAGTTCTTGTATTTTTGTGCAGCCACATGTTGAAAGATCTTCTAAAAAGATAGGTGAGGCGAAAGCGGTGGTGGCAAAGGATCCTAGTGGATTCCAACATGAATTTGGCAAAATCAATTATTGTTTGATGGTGGAAGATAAAAGCTTGGTTTATGACACGGAGTTCCTTAAAGCCATTGTTAAGCTGGAATCATTGCAAAAAAGAATACAAGGTGGTGTCGATCCATTATTAAATAAGTCCAAGTATGGTATGTATAATTGGTTTATTCGAATTCTTGGCCTTTCTAGGACACCTAAGGTATGTTTGAAGGTAATGAACTATACTCTAATTTCTTATGTTGATGAATTTATAATGGTTAAGGATGATGGTCTTTTGATGCATATCAAGTCATTAATAGTAATATCTAAGTTCAAGTGCAAGAGTAATTTTTCTTTTTATTGAGTTCGACGTGGATGATTATGAATTCCAACTTGGTAGAACAAGGCTTGCGAATGATTTAAATATTTCTTCTTCTCTTATTCAAGTGTCTAGTGAGTTTTCATATGATAAATTGCTAGAGAAGTTTTCTTTAAGCCATGTTGACTATGAGCTTGTACAAGTGTTGCTACTAGTAAAGACGATATGCATGATTATTGTGACGCTTGTGATCAAGTACTCTTTCATAAACCTATGCATGACTCTTTGTGTAATAGCTTGAGTAATTATTTAGGATCCATTGATGTTGCGAATATTGTTGGGGAAAGTTGTAATCATGAGTTTGAATGTATTGAAACTTTTATTTTGGAAATTATGGGTTCTTCTAACCTTCTTGAGGATTTATGTGCTTCTTTGAATAGCTTATATGTTGAAGAATATATAGAATTTGTAATTGATACTTGGCTATATCATAAATGTGTCTTATTTGATACATGCAGCAGAGATACTTGTTTTAAATGGACACATGATCAATCTTTTGTAATTTCATTGTCATGCACATTTTTTGACTACCTTAAGAGAGGTATTTATGGGAAAAATCTAAGTAGGTATAAATTTTATTGGGATTATGATGTCCATATGCTTTATAAAGGAGTATTTACACCTATTAGGCTTAATTGGGTTAAGTGGACACATGGTCACTATCTTGTGCTATTCTTACCATTTTTTAGTGGATGCCATTTTTTAGTGCATGTCTTTATTTTTCTTGCAAGGTCAAAATTTGAGGACAAATTTCCTTCAAGAAGAGGGGAATGATAGCATCCTAGGAAGCTCAAATCTATTTAAGGATAAGTATGAAGCTTTGGAATCACAAAGAGGGCCTTTAACAAGATCTCAAGTTAAAAAGTTGTAAAACAAGGTCATTTGACCAATTTCGCACCTAAATGTGCTCAAAACTTGCAGCCCATGAAGTCCTACATAAAACCACATTTTAATAGCATAAAAAGAACTTACTTGATGTCCAAGAAAGGTATAATAGGTGTGCTAGATGTTGAGTGCAAGTTGGTGCCAAGTTGCTTGCAAATTACAAATTCAAGATTTTCAAGATTTTCAAGATCTATCCAAGATTGATTTGGGACTTATTTCCATATATTATGGGACAATATTTATTGCTTTCCTGGTTAGTTAAGGTTAATAATTTCCTTTTCCTAAGATTGGTAGAATTACTTTCCAAGATTGACTTGATTTTGGTTTACTAGAGTTTTGCCTTTTCCTAAGTTAGTTTGACTTGTTGTCCTAAGTAGTTTAAGACTTTATTTCCTAATATTTAAGGATAATTTCGTGATCACCCTCTATATAAAAAGGGTATCTTCTTTGTTTTTAGATAGATCATTCAGATTATTATTAATAAAACTTGTGAGATTATTCTTGCACTCTTGTGTGGCTACTCTTGGATCTATTCTCCAACCTTCAAGACTTAAATTAAGGTGGTAAGATCAAAATCTTAGATCACTTCTAGGTATTCAAGAAAGGTGATAAGTTTAGGCTTATTGTTGTTCTTATTATTCTAAAGGGTCGGGTTTCACAATCTATTTCTTGTTATTAATTTCTACCAAAGGCGATTAGTTCTTTGTTAGCTAATTGTTGTTGTTAGGATTCAACTTCAAGAATAGACTTCTTGAATTCAAGAAACTCTTTCTTGAATTCAATCTATCGTTAATTTTTTTCTTTTATTCGTTTCTTTATTTTCTTTTAGCTTCCGCACGTTTCTTGTTTTTTCTTTAATAATTCTTGAATCCCTATCGTGTTTCTATCAACTTCCATATATTATGAGACTAAATTTATTGCTTTCCTAGTTAGTTAAGGTTAATATTTTCCTATTCCTAAGATTGGTAGAATTACTTTCCAAGATTGACTTGGTATTAGTTTCCTAGAGTTTTACCTTTTCCTATTTTAGTTGGACTTGTTGTCCTAAGTAGTTTAGGACTTTATTTCCTAATATTTAAGGATAATTTCATGATCACCATCTATATGAAGGGGTATCTTCTTTTTTTTAGGTAGATCATTCAGATTATTATCAATAAAACTTGTGAGATTTTTCTTGCACTCTTGTGTGGCTACTCTTGGATTTATTCTTCAACCTTCATGACTCAACTTAAGGTGGTAAGAACTAAACCCTTTTCAAAATCTTAGATCACTTCTAGGTATTCAAGAAAGGTGATAAGTTTAGGCTTATTATTGTTCTTGTTATTCCAAAGGGTCGGGTTTCACAATCTATTTCTTGTTATTAATTTCTACCAAAGGCGATTAGTTCTTTGTTAGCTAATTGTTGTTGTTAGGATTCAACTTCAAGAATAAACTTCTTGAATTCAAGAAACTCTTTCTTGAATTCAATCTATCGTTAATTTTTGTCTTTTATTCGTTTCTTTATTTTCTTTTAGCTTCCGCACGTTTCTTGTTTTTTCTTTAGTAATTCTTGAATCCCTATCGTGTTGCTATCAATTTCCGTATATTATGAGACTGTATTTATTGCATTCCTAGTTTGTTAAGTTTAATATTTTCCTTTTCCTAAGATTGGTAGAATTAGTTTCCAAGATTGACTTGGTTTTAGTTTCCTAGAGTTTTACCTTTTCCTATTTTAGTTGGACTTGTTGTTCAAAGTAGTTTAGGACTTTATTTTCTAATATTTAAGAATAATTTCGTGATCACCCTCTATATAAAGGGGTATCTTCTTTATTTTTAGGTAGATCGTTCAGATTATTATCAATAAAACTTGTGAGATGTTTCTTGCACTCTTGTGTGACTACTCTTGGATTTATTTTTCAACCTTCAAGACTCAACTTAAGGTGGTAAAAATTAAACCCTTTTCAAAATCTTAGATCACTTCTAGGTATTCAAGAAAGGTGATAAATTTAGGCTTATTGTTGTTCTTGTTATTCTAAAGGGTCGGGTTTCACAATCTATTTCTTGTTATTAATTTCTACCAAAGGCGATTAGTTATTTGTTAGCTAATTGGTTTTGTTAGGATTCAACTTCAAGAATAGACTTCTTGAATTCAAGAAACTCTTTCTTGAATTCAATCTATCTTTAATTTTTGTCTTTTATCCGTTTCTTTATTTTCTTTTAGCTTCCGCACGTTTCTTGTTTTTTCTTTAGTAATTCTTGAATCCCTATCGTGTTGCTATCAACTTCCATATATTATGAGACTATATTTATTGCTTTCCTAGTTAGTTAATGTTAATATTTTCCTTTTCGTAAGATTGGTAGAATTACTTTCCAAGATTGATTTGGTTTTGTTTTCCTAGAGTTTTACCTTTTCCTATTTTAGTTGGACTTGTTGTCCCAAGTAGTTTAGGACTTTATTTCCTAATATTTAAGGATAATTTCATGATCACCATCTATATAAAGGGGTATCTTCTTTTTTTGTTAGGTAGATCATTCAGATTATTATCAATAAAACTTGTGAGATTTTTCTTGCGCTCTTGTGTGGCTACTCTTGGATTTATTCTTCAACCTTCAGGACTCAACTTAAAGTGGTAAGAATTAAACCCTTTTGAAAATCTTAGATCACATCTAGGTATTCAAGAAAGGTGATAAGTTTAGGCTTATTGTTGTTCTTGTTATTCTAAAGGGTCGGGTTTCATAATCTATTTCTTGTTATTAATTTCTACCAAAGGCGATTAGTTCTTTGTTAGCTAATTGTTGTTGTTAGGATTCAACTTCAAGAATAGACTTCTTGAATTCAAGAAACTCTTTCTTGAATTTAATCTATCATTAATTTTTGTCTTTTATTCGTTTCTTTATTTTCTTTTAGCTTCCGCACGTTTCTTGTTTTTTCTTTAGTAATTCTTGAATCTCTATCGTGTTGCTATCAATTTCCGTATATTATGAGACTGTACTTATTGCTTTCCTAGTTAGTTAAGGTTAATATTTTCCTTTTCCTAAGATTGGTAGAATTACTTTCCAAGATTGACTTGGTTTTAGTTTCCTAGAGTTTTACCTTTTCCTATTTTAGTTGGACTTGTTGTTCAAAGTAGTTTAGGACTTTATTTCCTAATATTTAAGAATAATTTCGTGATCACCCTCTATATAAAGGGGTATCTTCTTTATTTTTAGGTAGATCATTTAGATTATTATCAATAAAACTTGTGAGATGTTTCTTGCACTCTTGTGTGGCTACTCATGGATTTATTTTTCAACCTTCAAGAGTCAACTTAAGGTGGTAAGAATTAAACCCTTTTCAAAATCTTAGATCACTTCTAGGTATTCCAGAAAGGTGATAAGTTTAGGCTTATTATTGTTCTTGTTATTCTAAAGGGTCGGGTTTCCCAATCTATTTCTTGTTATTAATTTCTACCAAAGGCGATTAGTTATTTGTTAGCTAATTGGTTTTGTTAGGATTCAACTTCAAGAATAGACTTCTTGAATTCAAGAAACTCTTTCTTGAATTCAATCTATCTTTAATTTTTGTCTTTTATCCGTTTCTTTATTTTCTTTGAGCTTCCGCACCTTTCTTGTTTTTATTAGTAATTCTTGAATCCATATTGTGTTGCTATCAGCCATACACATCGGCCTATAGCAACCGTATAGGCCTGTTTACTAATATGATTACCTATGCATATACTATCAAAATTTGATTGGGAGGAATGTCATACGTTCATACTAGGGCCATACGCATTGGCCTACGACAACCACATAAGTCCATTTGACTAATACGGTTGTAGTCATAGGACCTTCCATTTATATATCGTGGTTGTTATTTAGTCATTGACTGTCTATTAATATTATTTCATTCATATACTAGGGCCATACACATCGGCCTATAGAAACCATATAGGCCCGTCTACTAATATGATTACCTATGCATATACTATCAAAATTTGATTGGGAGTAATGTCATACGTTCATACTAGGGCCATACGCATCAGCCTACGACAACCACAAAGTCATACGGTCATACGAGGTCCATACGCTTCGGCCTACGACAACCATATAAGTCCATTTGACTAATACGGTTGTAGTCATAGGACCTTCCGTTTATATATTATGGTTGTTATTTAATAATTGACCGTCTATGAATATAATTTCATTTATATACTAGGGCCATACACATTGGCCTATAGCAACCGTATAGGCCCGTTTACTAATATGATTACTGTGACGACCTGGTCCGTTGTCACGTGAGTTACCACCCCTTTTTCCCCTCATTAAGTTTTTTCATGTTGCTATACCTGTGTTAGAGTCTATCGAGTGAATTCGGATTAATTCTGGTTGAAAATAAGGTATATAGCCTTTAAGAGTGAAGCATGTTTATGAAAAGTCAACCTGAAGATGACTATATGGTTAGAGGGCTCAAAATCAAATTCCGGTGATTCGGATAGCTTTGGGAGGTAAATTGTGACTTAGGGGAGTGATCAGAATTGAAATTGGAGTTCCGGTGTAAAACTAGTCTTGAATTGGCTAAGTTGGAATTTTGGCAAAATCCGGTCGATAGGTGAGATTTTGTTCCGGGAGCCATAATGGAATTCCGATAGTTGCACTAGCTTTGTTAGGTGATTTTGGATAGGTCTGCAAATTTTTAGGTCATTCGGACATCGTTTGGTCGGGTTTTTGATTGAATGTTGGTTTCAGAAGTTATAATTGAAACTTGGGCTTGAATCCTTCAAGATTTGATGATTTTGTGTTTAAAACTGTGTTTTTATGATTGGAACAAGTTCGTATGGTGTTATGGGATATGTTGGCATGTTTGGTTGAGGTCCCGTGGGACTCGGGGAGATTTCGGGTGTTCAAACGGATCATTTTGGTTAAGCTAGGACATCAGATTTTGCTGTCATAAAGTTGCAGGTTTTTGTTCAATGCGATCGCATGAGTTCAATTGCGATCGCATAGAAGGTTTGTGGGAGGCTGTGATTTTGTTCAATGCGATCGCGGTCAGTGGTGTGCGATCGCATAGTTGGAGAAATTTGTCTTCTGCAATCGCATAAGTGGTTGTGCGATCGCATAGAGTGTTGCCCAGGGGTCCCAGGTCCTGATTATTGTTCTGTGTGATCGCAGGACTTACAATGCGATCACGTAGTGTTAATTTATGAAGCAATGCAATCACGGGGTGATGAGTGCAATCGCATAAGCCATTTTTGGAGGGGTGGAAAATTTGTTCTATGCGATCGCAGGTCTGGTGATGCGATCGCATAGTGGAAAACATAGACGGGCAGAATCAGTTAAAAATCATATCAGTAGCGAGGGTTTCATTATTTCCCCAATTTTTGCACTACATTGAGATCTAATTGATAGAATTTGAAGGGTATTTCATCGGGAAGTGATTGGAGGTAAGTCTCGTGGTCTTAATACGTCATTTTATAAAAGAATGTTCCATTAATTCTCTGAATTTAGGTAAGAAATCAAGAAAACTAGGGCTTTAAGCAAAAACATTTAAATGGAGATTTGAAGGACCATTTGTGGTCCGAATTGGGAGTTCTTTATATGTATGGACTCGTGTTGAGATAAGGATTTTGATAATGTAACTTTTGTAATTTTTCGAGAAGCGGGCCCGGGGCTCAGGTTTTGCTAGTTTCGAGATTTTTCATGTATTTTGATTGTTTTCGATTGAGTGTTGTTCCATTAGCATATTTTGATATATTTGTACTGATTTTGGCTAGTTTTGACGTGCATGGACACCGGTTCGAGGAGCTAAGGCATCGCGGGCTTGAGTTTTCACCGGATCGAGGTAGGTAATACTTGTAAATGATGTCCTGTGTTTAGTAAACCCCGGACTTGCACATTCTAGTGTTTTATTGAGGTGACTTGCACGCCGGATATGTCACGACCCGGATTTTCCCCCAACATCGGGATCGTGATGGCGCCTACTCGTGGTAGCTAGGCAAGCCACCTGTATTCATACTATCCTGTTTTTAACACAATTTTAATTAAATAAATGCGGAATACTTTATCAAAATGGAAATAACAATTCACAAGGTGAAAATCATACTGAAACCCTCTACCCAAGACGTGGAGTCACCAACTCACGAACTACTATGGAATACTACACATAAAAGTCTGAAGGAAATATAACATAATTCTGTTTGTCTCGGAACAAAGAGACTACGACTAATAACATAAATAAAGAGAGAGACGCCGGGCCTGCGGACGTCTGCAAGCTACCTCGGTCTCAAATATGATTAGCTCCCACGCAATCGATTTACTGCTGCTGCTGCTCCTGATCGTAACCTGGACCTGTGCAAAAACGCACAGAAGTGTAGTATCAGCACAACCGACCCCATGTGCTGGTAAGTGCCTGGCCTATCCCGGCGAAGTAGTGACAAGCCTAGGACCAGACACTCACATAAACCTGTGCAATTCAATATATATATGTGTACCACAAAATAACAAGAAATAATCAAGTATTAACACAATAAGGAATATCTTAAAGAATTCAACAATTAACCATAGTTAATAATTTCACAAGGAAAAACAAAGTATAATGTAAACACAAGTAATATCAATTCAAGAGATAGCAAACAGTTGCACGGCATCACCCTTCGTGCTTTTACTCTCATCCTCACCAAATAAATAAATAAAGTACACGGCATCACCCTTCGTGCTTTTACTCTCATCCTCACATCCATAGTACGGCATGATCCTTCGTACATGGTTCAATAACCAGGCACGGCATGATCCTTCGTGCATAATCAATAAATAAACATGGCACGGCATTAACCTTCGTGCATAAATAAATAAACATGGCACGACATCACCCTTCGTGCATTATCACTCTTCCTCACCCAAATAACAATCACAGTTAAGGGCAAAGAAAGAAACAGTAATTCATAAACCGTCCCATCAAGGGCAACCAATAATTATCTTCACAACAAGTCCCAACAAGGGAAAACAATAACATTTCATCCGTAATATATCTCAAAATAATCATTTTTCAACGACTCACGGTCATACTAGACGCCAGTGTATGGATGCTCGTCACCGCAGCCCATACACCGCACTCGATCACATAACACATAACACATAATCATATTCCCTCAAGCTAGGATAGAACAAACACTTACCTCGAATGATTATGAACAATTCAATCCGTGGAAATGTCTTTTCTTTCAATTTGGCTCCAATCCAACCGTATCTATACACAATTGATTTAATATCATCAATATTACTCAACAAACTAATTCTTAAGACCAAATACAACTTTTACAACATTCTGCCCGGAATAGTGAATTTCAACCCCGGGCCCACATGGTCGGAACTCGGGGTTAGGACCAAAATCCGGTTACCCATCCCCCACGAGTTCATGTATATAATTTGTTTCAAAATCGGACCTCAATTCGAGGTCCAATTCCCCAATTTATGAAAAACCTATTTTCTAACAAAAACAAGAATTTTACCATGAAAATCATTGATTTCTTATGAAAAATATGTTTAATGATGTTAGGAATTGAAAGAATTAAGTAAAAAGTGACTTACAATCGTTTTGATGAAGAAGAAATCCTTGAAGAATCGCAAATGGGTGTTTTGGTTTTGTAAAATGTGAAGAAATGACTGAAATTCGTGTTTTTCAGGTCTCGGTGTTCGCATTTGCGAACATGGGTTCGCAATTGCGAACCCCGACCAATTTCTGGAGTTTGAAAAATAAGCTAAGGGTGGGAAGTTCGCATTTGCGAACATTTGTTCGCATTTGCGAACACTGGCAGTCAAAGGGTGTTCGCATTTGCGAACAATGGTTCGCATTTGCGAACCAAGGCAGTATGGGGAGTGTTCGCATTTGCGAACTATTGTTCGCATTTGCGAACATAGGCAGCACTGGGGACCCTCGCAAATGCGAACAATTGTTCGCATTTGCGAACAAGGCTGGCTTCGCATTTGCGATCAAGGTTCGCATTTGCGAGCCTTGCCTTACACTGTCCCCTTCGCAATTGCGAGAAATTCTTCGCAATTGCGAAGCCAACAACTGGGTGAAAAAACCAGCAGTTCAAAATTCAGAATTTCATCCAACGGCCTATCAAATCTTTACCCGAGCCCCCGGGCTCCAAACCAAACATGTACACAACCTCAAAAACACATTATGGACTTGGTCGTGCGATCATATCGCCAATATCACTTCGTTTTAATCAAATCAAGCCTCAAACTCATGATTTTCATACTTTTAATTTTCAAAACTTCTTAACTTGGAACTCAAGGTCCAAAACATCTCAAACGACATCCAAATGTCACCAAACTTTACAGAAATCACATGTATAATATTTAAGACTTGTACCGGGCGTCGGAACCAAAATACGAGCCCGATACCAAGGTCAATTAATTTATTTCCTTTAATAATTACATCAAAAACAATTTCACATAAAAATTCATAACTTGGGCTCTAGGCCTCGGAATTCGACTCCGGACGCATGTCCAAGTCCCATATTTTCCTACGGACCTCTCGGGACCATCCAATCTCGGTCCGGATCCGTTTACCAAAAATGTTGACCGAAGTCAACCATATCAATATTAATATCATTTTTATCCAAATTTCTCATAGAATTCATATTTTTTATCACAAAATCTTTCCGGCTACATGCTCGGATCGTGCACGTAAATCGAGGCAACATAAAATGAGGTTTTCAAGGCCTCAGAAGCTCGAAATGATTAATTTAATAAGTGATGACCCTTTGGGTCGTCACAGGATAATGGGCGTGGGGTAGAGCACCATAGGGGATTGTGATTTGGTCCGTCCCGCTTAATAAATAATAACACCTAATTGCTTGAAATTGAATTGACACCCTAATAAAGATATTAATTATCATGAATTGGACTGATTATCATGTTTTGGGCTTCGTGCCGATTATCTGAATCCTTCAGGGATTGGTATTACTGTCTTGATAATACTATACATATTTTTATCTCAATCTAAGGTTTTAAAATGGTATTTTCTACTCAGCATTTTTATAAGATTTGAAAAACTTGAACAAGGTCTTGATGACATTTTTAGGTGTGATGAGCTAATATGATATTGTTGCCCGAGGGACTTTTTGATTACTCGTTGGACCAATTGGGTCCAAGGGCCATGTGAGGGCATGACGGTTTATGTGAGGAGGCTTTCAAGCCTCGAGTGATAAGTGAGCATATGCATATACATGCATGGATCAGACTTCATGCCGCAGTAGCATATTGCATGGATCGGACTGCACGCCGCAGTAGTATATGGATTGAGCTGCGCGCCGCAGCAGGAGTGATATTGATATTGCGCTTGGACTGTAGGAGCCCCTCCGGAGTCTGAACCCCCACAGAACGCGGGCGCCTTTGCATGGATCGGGCTGTACGCCACACCGTCATATGCATTGCATGGCATACATACCTTGGTTTACTTGTAATACGTGGCATAATATTTAGCACTCATACATTACTGGCATACATGCATTATTTGCCTTATTGACCAGATCCCCTGGTGGAAACTGTTATGGAGTGCTGAGCCCAAGGGGCTGATTTGAGTGCAGACTTGCACTGTCTGAGGTTGTACCAGGTATTGAGCTGTCATAATGTAAGGAAAAGACATTAAAAAGAGAATTCTAAGTAATATACTCACATATGATGAAAAGGAATAAAATGATAGTGTATTGTGGTTTAAAGACAGTTCTGTGTTATTTAGCATGAGATAGTGCTTTGTGTGGGTTTCTTTTCCTCGGCTTTATTTACTTTTATTACCGCTGAGTTGGAAGTACTCACACTCGAATCCCTACACCTTGTGTGCAGATCTAGGTACATCACAGTAGAGCTAACACCACATCTGCTTGGAGAGCTTTACTTGGACAGTCAAGGTAGTTGCCAGCGTCCGCAGGACCTGGCTCTCCAGTCTTTCTTTATTTTCTTAGTCTAATCTATACTTGTGCACAGTTGTATACATTATCACAGCTTTATATTCTGGTAGAGGCTCATGACTTATGACTCCTGATTCGGTGGGAGATTTATACTGGATTTGGGATGTCTAATCCCGATGTGTTGGATATTATTTTCATTATATTCTCATTATTTATGCTTTAAAGAGGGTAAAGTGTGAGCTGATAGATCTGAGTTATAGTTGATTTCTCAGGCTGGCCTAGCAATGTGTTGGGCGCCATCACGTCCGGGTTTTGGGGTCGTGACAAGTTGGTATCAGAGCCTAGGTTACTTGACCTCATGAGTCATGAGCCGGTTGGTAGAGTCTCATGGATTGGTACGGGGACGCCTGTGCTTATCCTCGGGAGGCTGCAAACCTTTTAGGAAACACTTCACAATCATGGAATTCTTATCGTGCGTACTTGATTCAGCTTGAGATATAATTCTTGAAATTCCTTCCACACGGTTGTATGCGCACTCGAGCGCTCGGTAATATAATTGCCTTGATGCCTTGTGACTCCTCAATTGAGGGGCGAGATATGATCTCCGTGAGTTTATGTGGGGCCAGTCGGGAGGACTTGAGGCCAGATCTTTCTCTATGGCTTGAGCACCAAGGTGCTGATTCTGCGAGCTGGTATTATGAAATTTATATGACCAGTATTGTACCAAATTGTGGAAATGGCAGCTTGATAATGGATGAGTTGTTAGGTGTTAGACTCTTATTGTGATCCGTTGTGTAGCCCCTAGCTATGGGCGTGGTGAACATGTTCATGTCTCTTAGTGGAAAGGTAAAGTGCATTACGTGTGGTAGTATGAGTTCAGACTCAGAAAGATCGAATGTGTTGTGCTATGTGCATTGTGATGTCTTGTCAAATTGTCGAAGTATTGTTAGGATTGTTTTCGTGATTCTCTGGCAGGTGGATAGGCCAAATTACAAAGGAAACTCTACTGAAATTTTTGGAAAAATTAGGGACTTAGAAAAGGGGTTTTCACCTAAAGAGTGGGCTTAGCAGTTGTGTGTGTATAAATGCAAGAACTACAGAAGAGTTAAGGCTTCTGATGATTCGAGCCTCTGTCAAAGCTTGTAAATGACTCAAGTTTAATCTCATTGTAACATTGCGGCATCATTTGAGAAAGAATGCTATGAGTGGTTAAAAGTGTTTTGATGTATGGCTTCGAGCCAAGTTGGGGAGGTTGCTATTGATTAACTAATTGCACTGTTGTATGCCATGTTGGTTCTGTCTCTAAGTATGTTGGTAAATTTTGATGAAGGTTATATGGTGCTTCGTTGATATGAAGAAATACCGGGATGTTTTGAAATGCTATTGATAATGAATGCTCGGCGTATAGAAAAGAATGATAGCTATTTGTATCTGTATGTACTCATGTTCTGCAGTGTTAGAGTTCTAACAAAGCACGAGTGGTTCTGTTCAATAAGGGTGAATAACAACTGAGAATGGTTTCGCGATTTTCAAGATTTTGCTTGTAACAGTCATGTATCTTAAGATTGTGTGTGTGGCTAAAGACTGTGGTTTCGTTAGAAGAAATTGAGACTTGTGGTATGTTATGTTAATTATGGGACTCTATGTATCCGTATTGGAAGGTAATGATAACGAATTTTGAATCGCAGTAAGTTCTTCAAAATAAAGTATTGTAGAATGTGGTACCTCTGGGAAAAATCTGAGAAAGTATTCAGTTTCATATGGGTCCTAGACCGTGTGGTTTTATGTATGAGTCTGGTGTGGTAACCTGAGTTGAGGTATTGTGGCGTTACAGTAAGAGCCAATAATAAATTAAAGATGAATTAGAAGGAAATTGGGTAAATGGAATAGTTTGATAATAAACCGAGACAGTATGATAAAGATACGAGTAATTCCTGGTATGTGTTTGAAGTAATGGGTCTTGCAAGTATTGTGCAGCAAAGCTCTTGAATGCTGGCAGTTGCGTAGCTCGATGTGGTTAGAAGGATTCAGTCATGGCGATTTAGTTGGTGCAATGGAATTGGGAGAAAGAGTTCGTGATGTGTTTTACCATGGTCTGAACACGAGTATATCTCCTGTTGGTATGCGAAGCTTGGAATGTGTAATGATTTTCTTCTATATGGGATCATGAAGGTCCTTGACTAGTTGAGTGCGTCGATGTTTGCGGTGTAGGAGAGGGAATGAAGTTTCCATGTATCATAGTGTGGTATGGTATTGCGATATTCTCTTGTTGGGTCGACTGTAATGATCGAGTTGTTGATGGTATAGTGAAATTTCTGAATGACTTTCGTGGTATGTATGGAAGTTGGATGTGTGTTATGTACTCGTATGGTGGAGTGTGGAATCAGGCATAGTGATTAATGTGATATATATGTGATTGAGACTAGGAGTTCTCGTAAATCCACCTACGCGGTGGTTGTATATCACGTGTATCGACACCGTTTAGTGGTTGTTGGAAATTGGAAGCACTAGTGGCTCTCTCTTTGCTTGATATGATGAATTTGGGCTAGGATATTTGTTTGAAGACTGGTTGTCATAAGTCGGGTTGTCTAGACTAATGTGATATGGACTATGTCGGAAAATGCCACAAATTGTGTAGCAGAGTGCATCAGATTATGTCCAGCAGGGTAGTTGTACCCCAGGGCCAGCGGGCGGCTAGTAGGTATTTCTTTTCAGTTGGGCCTTCGTGGCGGATGTCAATGTAAAGGTATCTACCATTGATTCAGTTCCGGTATTGAGGAACTTTGTCGGATGCGTTTCTTGTGTCCGAGCTTGAGGCTATACATGTTTATTGTAATGAGCAACTTGACTCTATGTGAATTTCTTTTGCGAGGGTTTTATGTGGATCGGGTGGCACGCCGCCACAGGTATGGTTATTTGGATCGGGTGGCACGCCGCCACATGTATGGTATCTTGATCGGGTGGCACGCCACCACGGGTATGTCATTGGAGCGGGTTGCACGCCGCAATAGTGTAATGTGAAAATAGACTTAGTTATATGTTACCTTGTATACAATACTTCCTGGCTTCTGAGGAAAAGTCCGTATTGGGTATTGCTCGGCGAATAGCACATCGGTTGTGTCCTTTTAGGATTTGATAGAACATATTAATTGTTTCACTGTGGGTGAGATTGATCGCTTGGGTTTAGACCTAGATCTGTGCGGGGCTGACCGTTCTGAGCATGGTGACTTGAGGTGCTTCATGAGTAATAGTGTTTGGATAGAATCATGAGTCGTGGCAAGGCCACGGGATGTTATGACCTTTCGAGAAGGATTCATGTACTCTATTCCTATGATGTGAGACGGGATCTCAGTTCTATGTTATGATGGTACGGAGGAATTGGGTTACAACTCTTTTGTTTGAGTCAGTTGTCGTAAATTGAGTTTTCAGACGTTTATTATTGGATCCTGTATTGTGCTCGTCGCGGCTTATGCCAGTGTTAAGGTGTTATATCACCAGTGCGGTGTGTTATAATTGAAAACATCGTTGGAGTCATTAATGAGTGCAAGCATATGTGATTTCAGCTGGCTAGACAGGTAATATGGAGGTTTGGCTCCGAAATCTGTGGTTGTATCAGTTAAAAGGGAAATAGATTCATGAATGTTTGACCTGAGAGATGGATTCGATATATCGCGTGTTCGGTTGCCATGGGCAGGATATAAAGGTGTTGGGTTAAGACTTTATCCAATGAGAAAGGTTTTTTTCGCTAGTATTTGGTTATTGTGGCCAATTGTTGTGATTAGAGACTATCGTCTCGAGTGATTGGGGTTGTTTGATACATCATGTGATCTCACCCGGAGTGGCGAGTATGGGTCATTACAGTTGGTTCGGGTATACTCTGAGTATAGACGTGGGATTCGGATTTGGTATATGATTTCGGAAAGTGCAATGTGGTCTATGGTTCAGATGGACTGTGGAAATTCAACTATATTGTGTTATCGGACTTATGATAGATAGGGTGACGTGGTATCACCCAAGTATATGCATGGTAAGATCATTCAACTATTGGATTGCTTCTAGTACAACTCTGGTACGCTCGAGGACGAGCGTTTGTTTAAGCCCAATCCATTGTCACGTGATTTACCGCCGCATTTTCCCCTCATTAAGTTGTTTCATGTTGCTATACCTGTGTTACAGTCTATCGAGTGAATTCGGATTAATTCTGGTTGAAAATTAGGCATATAGCCTTTTAGAGTGAAGCTTGTTTATGAAAAGTCAACCTGAAGTTGACTATATGGTTAGAGGGCTCGGAATCGAATCTCGGTGATTCGGTTAGCTTCGGGAGGTGAATTGTGACTTAGGGGAGTGATCGGAATTGAATTTGGAGTTCCGGTGTAGAAATAGGCTTGAATTGGCTAAGTTGGAATTTTGGCGAAATCCGGTTGATAGGTGAGATTTTGATCCGAGAGTTCGAATTCAATTCTGATAGCTGCAGTAGCTTCGTTAGGTGATTTTGGATAGGTCTGCAAAGTTTTAGGTCATTCGGACATCGTTTGGTCAGGTTTTTGATTGAATGTTGGTTTCGGAAGTTATAGTTGAAACTTAGGCTTGAATCCGTCATGATTTGATGATTTTGTGTTTAAGGCCATGTTTTTACGATTGGAACAAGTTCGTATGGTGTTATGGGATATGTTGGCATGTTTGGTTGAGGACCCGAGGGCCTCGGGGTGATTTCAGATGTTCAAACGGATCATTTTGGTTAAGCTAGGACATCAGATTTTGCTGTCATAAAGTTGCAGGTTTTTGTTCAATGCGATCGCATAGAAGGTTTGTGGGAGGCGGTGATTTTGTTCAATCCGATCGCAATCAGTGGTGTGCGATCGCATAAATTGAGAAAATTTTCTTCTGTGATCGCATAAGTGGTTGTGTGATCGCATCATTTCGGATCGGGCTACGTAGTTTACCTCACACTGCAGTCCATCAGGAGTTAGACACCCAAGTTTAGTTGAGTACAGCATTCCATCGTCAGACAGATGGTCAGTCCAAGAGGACTATTCAGATATTAGAGGATATGCCCCTAGCCTATGTTATTGATTTTGGAGGCTCTTGGGACCAGTTTCTACCATTAACAAAGTTCGCCTACAACAACAACTACCAATCTAGCATTCAGATGGCTCCTTATGAGGTGTTGTATGGTAGGCGATGTTGGTACCCAGTCGGATGGTTTGAGCCGGGTGAGTCTCGGTTGTTAGGTACAGATTTAGTCCAGGAGGCCTTGGATAAGGTCAAGATCATTCAGGATAAACTTCGTTCGGCTCATTCGCGGCAAAAGAGTTATGCGGATCGCAAGGTTCGAGACGTGGCTTTCATGGTTGGTGAGCGAGTGTTTCTCCGTGTATCGCCTATAAAGGTTCTTATGATATTTGGGAAGAAGGTCAAGCTTAGCCCTAGGTACATTGATCCCTTTGAGATACTTGATCGAGTGGCAGAGGTGGCTTATAGACTTGCCTTGCCACCTAGCTTGGCAGTCGTGCATCCAGTGTTTCACGTGTCTATGCTTTAGAGGTATGACGGCGATCCTACCCACGTGTTAGATTTCAGCACTGTCCAGTTGGACAAGGATCTGTCATACGAGGAGGAGCCGGTAGCTATTCAAGACCGGCATGCTCGAAAGTTGAGGTCGAAGAGTTTAGTGCATGTTCAGTAAAGGGGTCAGCCTCCTGAGGCAATGACCTGGGAGTCCGAGTCTGATAGGCTGACCCGTTACCCTCATCTATTTCCTGACTGAGGTACTTCTTTCTTTTGTTCGTTCGAGGATGAACGATTATTTTAGAGGTAGAGAATGTGATGATCCAAAGGGTCATCACCGTATTTCTCCCTTTCTTCGGGCTTCCGAGGCCTTGAAAACCTCTCTTTTGGTTGTCTTGATTTGCGTGTGCAGTCCGGGCGTGAAGTCGGAACATTTGTGTTAAAATATATGAATTCTGTGAAAAGTTTGAAGAATTATGATTTTAATATTGATATAGTTGACTTTGGTCAATATTTTGAGTAAACGGACCAGGACCCGTGATGTGACGGTCCCGAGAGGTCCATACAAAAATACAGGACTCAGGCTTGTGCCCAGAGTCAAAATTCGAGGTCCAGAACACCAGTAAAAGAAATTTTCTGTTAAATTAGTTTTTGAAATTATTAAGGAAAAATGAAAATTAAAACGAGTTAGAAAATATAGGTATCGGGCTCATATTTTAGTACTGACGCCCAGTACAAGTCTTAAATATGTGTTAAGCACTATCTGTAAAGTTTGGTTGAAAACGGATGTCGTTTGACGTGTTTCGGACTAAAAATGGGAAATTTGGAAGTTATGAACTTTGAAATGAAATTTATGAGTTTTGGGGGTTGATTCTTCGATCTTGATGTTGTGTTAGTGATTTTATCGGTCGAGAAAGTTCGTAGGATGATATTGAGTCAGTGTGTGTGTTTGGTTGGGTGCACCGAGGGCTTGGGTGAGTTTCAGATAGGTATCAGAGTGGTTTTGAGCTTAGAAAAATTGTAGAAAATCTGCAGCAGACATTTCTTCATTGCATTGGCGTCCCTCTAGTCGTGTTCGCGATGGCCTCCTTTACCCCCTTCTTCGCGTTCGTGATCCTCACATCACGTTCGCGTACAACAAACTCTGGACCCCCAGTATATTCTTCTAAGCATTCGCGTGAAGGCTTTCGTGTTCGCGGAGCCTGGCCTGTTTCTTCTATGCGTTCGCGTAAGGCCCCGCGCGTTCACGTAGGCCAACTGTTAATCCCCCTGAGTTTTTTTTATGCGTTCGTGACTTGGGCCGCGCGAACGCAATGCCCATTCTGATCAACCCTTCACAAACGCGACACGGTGCACGCGATCGCGAAGGGAAAAATTTTGCCTAGTGATTTAGTACCCAAAACAGAATAGAATCGGGATTTTTATCCCATATCTCAAACTCTCTCTTCTTCACAACTTTTGGGGCGATCTTTGGAGCCTTTCTTCACCAAAGTACATTGGGTAAGTATTGTTTAACTCGTCTTCTTCATTTTTCATCAACATTAATCAAATTCTTAGGCCTAAACATGTGAAAATAGGTAGAAAATTAGAGAAATAGGTAGAGTTAGGGTTTTCAAAGAAATCGTGATTTGGACCTTGTTTTGGGGTCGGATTTAAGAACAAATTATATATTTGAACTCGTGGGAGTATGGGTGAATTTATTTTGGTTCGAACCTCGGGTTTTGACCAAGCGGGCCCGGGGTCAATTTTGCAAATTTTGGACAGAATGTTGGAAATATTTTATTTAGGCATTTGGGTTGGATTGTTGAGTATTATTGATGACATTAGATCAATTGTGTATAGATACGGTTGAATTGGAGCTAAATTCGAAAAAGAAAGGCATTGCTTAAGGATTGAGTTGGCCGTAAACCTTCGAGGTAAGAGTTTGATCTAACTTTCGCTTGATGGAATAGGATTAGAGTACCATAATTGTTGTTTGCTAATTGATCGAGTGCGGTGATAGGCATGGTGACGAGTGTCTATACACTAGAGTCGAGCATGACCGTGGGTCTTTGTTTGTACTTGTTTTTTAGATGATTTGGAACTCTTCTAAGTTGAATTATGATTTCTATAAATGCGAAGAGTTTGAGGATGGGTTGTGAAGTATTAATATTTTTGGAGTGTTGATTCAAATGATAAATGCTATTGAGTAGAATGTGAAGGTATTGAAAGGAATTGTGATTAATCCCTTGCCAGGATGCTTTAAATATACTGAGTATTATCCTTGTCGGGTTGTGAAAGTTATTATTATTGTTCCTTTTCCGGGACTTAGTTGTTATTTGTGTTATTCCCTTGCCAGGATATTTCTTATTATAGTTATTCCCCTTCCCCATTGTTTGTGTTTGCTATTTCGGTGAGGTTGAGTGATAAAGCACGACGGGTGATCCGTGCACGATTGTTTGGATTACTATTGCACGAAGGAGCATTCCGTTCCATGCTTTGATTAATTCACGAAGGGACATTCCGTGCCATGTGTTGCTTAATTATGCACGAGGGAACATTCTGTGCAATGTTTTGATTAATTATGCACAAAGGAACATTTCGTGCCACGTTTTGATTATTGATGAACGAAGGGACATTTCGTGCCACGCTTGATTGTTGATGCACGAAGGGATATTCTATGCCATGTTCGATTTGTTGCTCTTGTTGACTTTGTAGTTGTATCGTTTCATACTTTATCTATTTACCTTGTATCCTAAACTGTTACAGCCCCACATCATGCTTCCCTCCCTCTGAGTTGTTTGAATTCATGTAGTTCCTGTTATTGCATGTATATCTGTACAGGTTAATTGTGATAGGTCATGTCTAGCCTCGTCACTTCTTCACTGGGATTAGGCCAGCCACTTACCAGCACATGGGGTCGGTTGTGATGATGCTACACTTATGTGCTCTTTTGCACAGATCACGATCCAGGGGCAGCTTTGGACATCAGCAGTAGGATATTTATTCCAGGAGCTATCATCAGTCCAGGGACTTTCGAGGTAGCCTAGTTGGCATTCGCAGGCCGAAGTCCCTTTCCTTTACTTCAGTTTGATTTCATTGTTCCAAAACAGACTTATGTCTTTTTCTTCATTCAGACTTGGTTGTAGTATCTTTAGTAGTCCCTGAGCTAGTGACACCAGATTTTGGGTAGTGATGTGTTTAAAAACTTTCGCATTTTTTATATTATTTTGTTAAACTTAAAAGTCTTCCGCACATACTTAATTGTTGTTAGAATATTATATTTTTGATGTTGTTAGAGGGTGTGTAATGTTTGGCTGGTCTAGATCCATTAGTAGGCGTCATCACGATGCCCGATGGTGGGATAAATCCGGGTCGTGACACGCTTCAGTGGACATTATTTTCTATTTCCTCAAAGCTTGTTCTAGCGCATATAATGACTTTGTCAACTTTCACAATTTGGTTTCCCCCTGTTTTCTAAAACATTTAGGCAACTCCATATGCACCTCTTCATACATATCATGTAGGAATGCATTGTTTACATCCATTTGGTACAAGTTCCACCCTTTTGATGTCGCACGTTCAATGACAGTCCTCACCGTCACCATTTTTGCAACTAGTGAAAATGTTTTATGATAGTCCAAGACTTCCTTTTAGATATACCATTTGGCTACCAACTATTCATTGTATCTCTCCACTTCTCCATTAGCCTTATATTTGATTTAGTAAACCTATTTGGATACAATAACATTTTTGCCTCTTGCTAAGTCAACAACCTCCCATGTGTTTTTATCCTTCAAACCCTCTATCTCTAAATCCATTGCTTCAATCCACTTTCTATCCTTTGATTCTTCTACAAAGCTTTGTGGTTCTATTATTGCTGAAATCATGGATAACATACTTCTGCAACTGGCTGGGAGACTATCATATGAGAGGTAGTCTGATATAGGATATAGAACTCCGTTTGCCTTCTTCTTTGTGACAGTTATGTAGCCATAATGGCTCTTTGGTAGTCCTTTCTGACGTCCTCCTTATTATAAGTAACTCTTGTCTCATATAATCATCAATAGTATTCATCTTGGTAACAGTCTGATCATCTATCTTTTCTGCAATTTTTTCAGTCTCGGCATCAGCCCGTTCTGCTATTCCATTAGTGTCTTGTACACTATTAGTAGCTTCAACAACAACATCAACATTATCATCCATCATAGTAATTTCATGATCAGCAAATTTAGTAGCAATATGATCAGCAGCATCATGGTTTGGAGTTACATATTTAGTATCTTTCACGTGTTCATGAGTGCCTATTATCACTCTCCCCCTATCAGGAACAAGGAATGGTGCCTTAATTGGTACAGATTTGGTAGAACCCTGTAATGGAAATATTTGTTCTTTAAATACAACATCCCTGCAAACAAAGAAATATTTAGTAGATAAATCCATCAGTTTGTATCCTTTTTTAGTATTTGAATACCCAAGAAAGAACAAAGCTTTGGCCCTAGGAGCAAAATTATCCTCTTTAACCAAGTTGATTGTATATCATAGACAACCAAAGACCTTAAGATGATCTAGCGAAGGTGATTTTACATCTAACAATTCATATAGCATTTTGCCTTTTAATAGATCAGTAGGAAATCGATTTGTCACATAAGGTGCAGTCTCCACACATTCTCCCCAAAATATTGTAGGTAAATTCGCAGGAAATTTCAAGGCTCTAGCTATGTCAAGAATGTGCTTGTTTTATCTCCAATATTCCATTTTGTTGTGGAGTATAGACACAACTGGTTTGGTAAATAATCTCATAGCCTTCAAATAACTCACTCATATGTTAGCATTTGCATACTGACATACTGTGATGCAACATTGCTAGAATTTTTTTCACAACTACTATGACATCACTTTTCAACCGAAGAAATTCAATCCAAGTATGCCTTGAATTATCATAAAAAATAGTCAAAAACAAGTACTTTATATCATGATTGGATATTTATAAGGTCCCCAAACATCCATGTGCAAGAGAGGTCAAAGGACTTGAACTTGTAGATTTACTTCTAGGAAATACCAATCTACTTTGCTTAGCTAATGAACACACATAACAGTCATTGTTTATAGACATATCAACAACCTTATTACAAAGAAATTCGAAATTCCTCATAGTACTAACAGAAGCATGTCCTAGCCTCGTATGCCATAGGCTTTCATCTTCAATATTCATCTGCACTACCATATTGCAGAAACTTCCTTTATTCTATTGAAATCATCCTTCACCATATACAAGCCACCTCTCTCTCTCTCTCTCTACAAATACCCCTTACTTCGCCAATGTAAAGGTCCTGAGATATGCAAAAAAACAGGAAAGAAATTCACAGAGCAAGAAAGAGCCTTGGTTAATTTAGAGACTGATAGTAAGTTAAATCTGAATTCAGGAACAAATAGTACATTATTAAGTTCCATATCTGTGAGAAAATTTGCAATTCCTATGTGAGTTACCTTTTCCCTAGTAGGAAAATGAACTTGTTCATCATGACAAGCAACTAACTTATATTTGTGACTTAGTACATCTAGACAACCACTAATATTATGTGAGGCTCCCGAATCAATTATGCACTCAATTATCCACTCAATGCTTCCTACACTGGTCATAAGAGAGGTTACAATACCTTCCATGTTTGCATGATGTTAGCTCACCTTCATTTTCATTCAGCAAATTCAATATCTTCTTATATTGCTCTTCTGTAAAATAAGGATTTTCCTGCAAAATTCTAGCACTACTTTCACTACATTCTCTCCACCAGAATTCCCCATCACATTGTTTGCTACAAATTTCTTCATATTCTTTAAGTCTGATGGATTTCCTATAAGCTTGTAACGGTTTTCTTTCAGGTGTCCCTTTAGCCCATAATAGTCACACTTCATGAAAGGCCTTTTTCCTTTGTAAGGTTGACCTCTTCTTGCTTGTATAGCTAATGGTTTCCCTTTCACTCCTGAAGCAAATCTTTGACTCTCATACTTAGTTATCATGGCATAAGCCTGGTTGAGAGTAGGTTCTGTGACTTAACTGGTATTTGTCTCCTTGCATGTCATAAGATTCATTAAGACCACATAAAAACTATATTAGTCTCTGCTGAAGAAAATTGTCATCATGTTCCTTCGACTTTGGGCAATGACAAATTGGTGAAGGCACCATTGTGTCAAACGCAACCCAAAGTTCATTAAGCTTTGTGAAATACACCGAGACAGAATCTCTCCCATGTGTAATGGTTGCAATTTCTCTGTGTAACTGAAATATACACACTTGACTCACCTTACCAAATCTCTGTCACAACCCCAAACCCGGTCGTGATGGCGCCCAGCACACTACTAGGCCATCCCGACCAATTAACAACACTCACGGAGTTATGAGCTCACTTTAACCATTTTAGGCATAAACAGAGATAAGTCAACAATAATAAAAATACCAAACACGGGGATCACGTCCCAAAACAGTAACAACTCCCCAAAGATCGAAGGGTCAAGAGTCAAGAGTCTCTAAAGAGAATACAAGTGCAATAGTGTCTACATCAATACTGAGTGCGGAAATAGATAACAATACGAAATAAAAGGACAGCTGGAAGGGGAGTCAGGTCCTGCAGACGCAGCAGCTACCTTGACTATCCCGCAAAGTGCCTTTGAACAGCTACCGGATCAGCTTCCAGACTCAGTGGTAATGAAAAGGGTAAGACAGCGTAAATAAGAAATCACAATATAGCACTATGTAAAGCTGTAATCAAATACCCTGCAATAGTCTCAATATCAACAGTAACTGTACTAACAAGTACCAACAAGACAGTATAACAACTATCAGATGTAGCTAAATGTAAAGCAATGCATGAAATGACCGCTACGGCGCGTAACCTGATCCAATTTGGGTACCCGTGCTCACTGTGGGGGTTCAGACTCCGGAGGGGCTCCTACAGCCCAACCACAATATCATGAATACGATGCGGCGCGCAGCCCGATCCACTACCAGTCAGATAATATGCAAGTGCAGCCTCGCAGGCTCAAAAGTAGTTTTTGAAAACTCTTTTATCATTTTTCAGTAGAAAACAATATTTCAAAGTTCCAGAGTTTGGAAAATCAGAATGACAGTAATAGCTCCGGACTGGTAGTAAAAACTAGCATGTCAATATCACAGAAAACAATGATAATGATCCTCGTAGGATCCTAGTAACTGGCTCACAACCCATAAATGTACACAACAATCCGAGAAGGAGGTTCACCGGCTCAAGAATAGCCAATATCACAATATAATATCAACAGGTCAGACTAAGCCATAGTCTCCAATCACAATCGACCCCGCACTCACAAGAGAGTACGTGTCTCGCCACTATACAACATCACAAAGTGGTACACCGAGGTTTCGAACCCGCTAGTCATCACCCATATCCATTACTCACCTCGACTCGGCTCGAAAACTAATCTGCGATGCCCTTTCCACGAGAATCAACCTCCGCAGGCATAGAATCTGATCAAATATAGTGGAAATACATCAAAATAGGCCAATGGGATGATACCCAGTCAAAACAATTCAATTTATACCAAAAACTACAAAGTTGCCAAATCCGGCTTTCGATACACTTATTGAAAAATTACGAAAGTCACATATTTGGAATCCTCGTCTCAACACGAGTCTATGCATATAAAATTTACCAAAATCGGACTCCATTTGCCCATTCAAATCAATGATTTTCCATAATTTAGGCCTAGGGCTAAAACCCCCATTTAATCTTCCATTAACAGTGAAATACTCAAAGATTCCATGATAAAATAACGTAATTAGGCCATAAAACTTACCTCCGATGAATATCCGATGAATTCACAGCAATCTCCCGTGAGTTTTTCTCTCTAAGACTCAAAAATGGTGAGTTTATGACTGAAAATTGCGACTGGTCTGTTTCTGGAATTTAATTCACTGCCTGACCATTTAACTCTACGCGTTTGCGTTACATTTCACGCATCCGCGATGCACAGTCCAACTTCCTCTTTGCGAACGCGACACCACCCCATGCATTCGCGATGAACAATTCTTCAGCCGTCCAGATTTTACTCTACGCGAACGCGACATCTGGGACGCGAACGCGAAGCTTCCCTGCTTCATCCTACGCGAATGCGACGTCCAGCATCGCGAACGTGATGCTCATCTTTACCCTGCCTACGCAAATGCGGCCCTTGCCTCGCGAACGCAAAGGCTTAAAATCCTGCACAGATTCTGCAATTTTTCTGCAGATTTCTAAGTTCCAAAATGCCCGAATGATGGTCCGAATTCATCACGAGGCCCTCGGGACCCCAACGATAGCCACCAACATACTCCAAAACATGATACGAACTTGTTCCAATCATAGAAACATGCCCTTAAACACAGAAATCATCGAATTATAGCGGATTCGAGCCTAGGATTAAACTCAAACTTCCGAAACTAACATTCAATCAAAAACCCGACCAAACGATGTTCGAATGACCTGAAAATTTGCAGACATATCCAAAATCACATAACGAAGCTACAGAAATTGTAGGAATTCCATTCCCACCCCGATATCAAAATCTCACCTACCGTTTGGATTTCGCCAAAATTCAACCTTAGCCAATTCAAGCCTATTTCTACACCGGGCCTCCAAATTCAATTCCGATCGCTTCCCTAAGTCAGAAATCACCTCCCGGAACTAACCAAATCATCAGAATCCAATTTCGAGCCCTCTAACTAAATAGTCAACTCCATCTTGACTTTCCATATTCAAGCTTCCTTCCAAAAGGCTATTCGCCTCATTTTCAACCAGAATCACTACTAACTCACCCGACAGACTCTAATACTGATATAAAAGCATAGAACATATAAATGCAAGGTAAAGGGGTGGTAATTCCCGTGACAATGGGCTGGGTCGTCACATTCTCCCCCACTTAAGCAAACGCTCGTGCTCGAGCGGGTCAAGAAACATACCTAAAGACTCAAATAAGTGAGGATATCTCCCACTCGATCTCCCAAGTGGCCTCCTCCACGGGTCGACCTCTCGACTGAACCTTAACTGATGCAATTTCCTTGGACCTCAATCTTCTCACCTGACGACCCAATATAGCTATAGGCTCCACATCATAGGTCAAATCATCATCAAGCTGAATAGTGCTAAAGTCCAACACATGCGATGGGTCGCCAACATACTTCCAGAGCATGGATACGTGAAACATTGGATGAAATCCCGATAGACTGGGTGGCAAAGGCAGCATATATGCCACCTCTCCAATCCTCCTAAGGATCTCAAAAGGGCCAATAAATCTAGGACTGAGCTTTCCTTTATTCCCAAATCTCATGACGCTTTTCATCGGTGAAACCTTCAACAAGACTTTCTCACCCACAGAATAAGACGCATCCCAAACCTTCCGGTCCGCATAACTCTTCTGGCACGACTGAGCCATGCGAAGTCTCTCCTGAATAACCTTCACCCTATCCAAAGCATCCTGGACTAACTCTGTCCCCAATAACCTTGCCTCACCGGGCTCAAATCAACCAACTGGAGATCGACACTGTCTCCTATATAAAGCCTCATACGGCGCCATCTGAATAATGGATTGGTAGCTGTTGTTATAAGCAAACTCTGCGAGAGGCAAATAATCAGCCCATGAACAATCGAAGTCAATAACACAAGCTCTCAACATATCCTGCAAGATCTGAATAGTACGCTCGGACTGTCCGTCCGTCTGAGGATGGAATGCATTACTCAACTCATCCTGGGAGCCCAACTCATGCTGAAATGTCCTCCAGAACTGTGAGGTAAACTGAGTACCTCTGTCTGATATGATAGAAACTGGGACTCCATGCAATCTAACGATCTCCCAAATGAATATGTCAACTAACCGCTCCGAGGAGTACGTAGTACACACATGAATGAAGTGAGCTGACTTGGTCAGCCTATCCACAATCTCCCAAACTGAATCAAACTTTCTCGTTGTCCGAGGGAGTCCAGTAACAAAATCCATAGTGATCCTTTCCCACTTCCACTCGGGAATATCAATGCGCTGAAATACGCCACCGGGCCTCTGATGCTCATACTTGACCTGCTGACAGTTGAGGCACCATGCTACATGTCTAACAATGTCCATCTTCATCTTCCTCCACCAATAGTACTGTTTCAAGTCTTGGTACATCTTCCCGGCTCCTGGATGGATAGAATACCGAGAGCTATGGGCCTCCTCCAGAATCAACTCATGAAGGCCATCAACATTGGACACACATATTCGGCCCTGCATCCTCAATACACCATCGATATCAATAGTGACATCTCTAGCATCATCATGTTGAACTCTGTCCTTAAGGACAACCAAGTATGGATCATCATACTGGTGCTCACCAATACGATCATATAGAGAAGACCGAGATACAACACAAGCAAACACCCTACTGGGCTCTGAAATGTCTAACCTCACTAGCCGATTGGCTAGTGCCTGAATATCATAAGCAAATGATCTCTCCTCAGCTGGAATATATGCCAAGCTGGCCATACTGACCGCCTTCCGGCTCAAAGCATCGGTCACCACATTGGCCTTCCCCAGATGATATAGAATGGTAATGTCATAATCCTTGAGCAACTCAAGCCATCTCCGCTGTCTTAAATTAAGATCCTTCTATTTGAACAAATGCTGGAGACTACGAAGATCAGTATACACCTCACAGGACACGCCGTACAAATAGTGCCTCCAAATATTCAAGGTATGAACTATGGCAGCTAGCTCCAAATCGTGAACCAGGTAGTTCTTCTCATGTGGCTTCAACTGCCGAGAAGCATGAGCAATCACCTTACCTTCCCGCATCAATACACAACCTATCCCCACTCTCGAGGCATCACAATATACAGTATATGAACCTGAAGCTGATGGCAACACTACCACTGGAGCTGTGGTCAAAGCTGTCTTGAGCTTCTGAAAGCTATTCTCGCAGTCATCCGACCACACGAATGGTGCACCCTTCTGAGTCAACTTAGTCAAAGAAGAAGCAATGGATGAAAATCCCCGAAAAAACCGGCGATAATATCCCGCCAAGCCAAGAAAGCTCCTGATCTCTGTAGCTGAGGATGGTCTAGGCCAACTTTGCACCGCCTCTATCTTCTTCGGATCAACCTGAATACCATCACGTGACACCACATGACCCAGAAATGCTACCAACTCGAGCCAAAACTCGCTCTTGGAGAATTTAGCATACAGTTTCTCCTCCCTCAATCTCTGGAACACAATACTCAAATATTGAGCATACTCCTCCTGACTACGGGAGTAGACTAAAATGTCATCAATGAACACGATCACGAATGAATCCAAATACGGCCTGAACACACTATTAATCAGATGCATGAATGCTGCTGGGGCGTTGGTCAGCCCAAAAGACATCACAAGGAACTCATAGTGTCCATATCTAGTCTTGAATGCAGTCTTCATAATATCAGAGTCCCTGATCTTCAGCTGATGATAGCCTGAACGAAGATCAATCTTAGAAAACACTCTTGCACCCTGTAATTGATCAAACAAATCATTAATGCGCGGTAGAGGGTACTTGTTCTTTACTGTTACCTTGTTCAATTGTCTATAATCAATACACATCCGCATGGAACCATCTTTCTTCTTAACAAATAACACCGGTGTACCGCACGGGGACACACTAGGGCGAATAAACCCTTTATCCAAAAGCTCCTGAAGTTGTTCTTTCAATTCCTTCAGCACAGCTGGTGCCATCCGATAAGGATGAATAGAAATGGGTTGAGTGCCCAGCACCAAGTCAATGCCAAAATAAATATCCCTGTCCGGCAGCATGCCCGGCAGGTCTGAGGGGAACACATCTGGGAAGTCCCTCACAACAGGTACAGAATCAATGCTAGGAGACTTAGCTCCCACATCCCTCACAAATGCTAGATACGAAAAACACCCCTTTTCAACCATTTTCTGAGCCTTTAAAAATGAAATAACACGGCTAGGGACGAAATCAGTCGAACCCCGCTACTCAATATAAAGAATACTAGGAATAGCCAACGTAATTGTCTTAGCATGATAGTCCAATATAGCATGGTACGGAGATAACCAGTCCATACCCAATATCATATCCAATTCCACCATCCCTAACAATAACAGATCCGCCTGGTAGACCCCAATAAAAATAACACATGATCTATAGACATGATCCACAACAATTGTATCACCCACGGGGTGGATACATGAACAGGTAAATCAAGACTACCATGGGTCGCACCCAAATAATGTGCAAAATAAGAAGATACGTACGAATATGTGGACCCTGGATCAAATAGAACAGAGGCATCTCTATGACAGACAGAAATGATTCTTGTAATCACTGTATCAGAGGCAAATGCATCACACCTGTCAAGAAGTGCATAGAATCGTGCCTGGCCTCCACTGGATTGCTCATCGCCTCTGGGGCGACTATGAGAAGACTGACCTCCACCTCTAATAGCCTGAGATGGTGCTAAAGATGAGGGTTGATCCCTCTGCTGAGCCTTGTCCCTATGAAGTTGAGGGCACAACCTCCTCATGTGGCCAAACTCACCACACTCAAAGCAGCTACCTGGTGCTGGAGAAGGGGATTGAAGGGGACCCCTGGGCTGAAGAAGTAGTAGGTGCTGCACTCTGGGATAGGAGGGCATTAAGTGAAGACTGGCCCTGCTGGAATCGTTATCAGTAGGGATCATCCGTGTGGCATGCCTAGCCAACTGTGTATATCTCAGCTCATACCGGGTCACTAACATGTCGCCCTGTACCAACCACTCAAACTGGCGATGAAGCTCCTCACGACAGGACTGAGGTACCTACTTCTCCAAGAAGAGAGTAGAGAACTGCTGCCAGGTAAGAGGTGCTGCTCCCGCAGGCCTACGCCTCTCAAACTTCTCCAACCAATCAAACACGGGACTAGTAAACTGAAAAGTAGTGAATGAAACTCCGCTGGACTCAAGAATACCAACTGTACGTAGCATCCTCTGGCACTTATCTAAGAAACCCTGGGCATCCTCTCCCTCAGTACCACTAAAATGAGGTGGCTGGAGTCTACCAAATCTCTCAAGACGACGCTGCTTGTCGTTGGGCATAACCTGAGCCATATACTCTGGAGTTGGTGCAGCTGGAGGAATAACTGATGCACCCACCTGAGCGGTGACCGCCTCCGGCGTCTGAAGTCCCTGAACCACCTCCTCAGGTGTGCGAGCTTCAGGGGTCTGCTGACCACCCCCTGTCTGGGATGTCGCTGCAGTAGTGGTAGCTGATACTACCTGAGCCAATCCAGAACACACCGATAATATCTGGGCCAGAGTCTTCTGAAGACCAGGAATAGCAATAGATACCGTTTGGGCCTGAACTGGTGCTGCTGGAGCATCAACTACTAGGGGCTGCTCCTGAATAGGTCCAACGGGCGGGTCAGCTGGCACTGCCTCAGCTGCCCTACCTCTACCTCTACCACGACCATGCCCACGGCCTCTAGCAGGTGGCAATGGAGGTCGTCCAACTCGTCCTGAAGCTTGAGTTCTCGCCATCTGCGAGAGAATAGAATATAGAAGTTCAGTTCTCAGAACAACAAGATCGCACGACAGAGTTCAAGAAATGTGAAGTGTTTCCTGAAGGTTCACAGCCTCCCGAGGATAAGTACAGGCGTCCCCGTACCGATCCACAAAACTCTACTAACCGGCTCAAGACTCATGAGGCCTATTAAACCTAGGCTCTGATACCAACTTGACACGACCCCAAACTCGGTCGTGATGGCGCCCAGCACACTGCTAGAGCAGCCCGACCAATTAACAACACTCACGGAGCTATGAGCTCACTTTAACCATTTTAGGCATAAACAGAGATAAGTCAACAGTAATAGAAAAACCAAACACGGGGATCACGTCCCAAAACAGTAACAACTCCCCAAAGACCGGGGGTCAAGAGTCAAGAGCCTCTAAACAGAATACAAGTGCAATAGTGTCTACATCAATGCGCAGTGCGGAAATAGATAACAATCGAAAATAAAAGGATAGCTGGATGGGGAGTCAGGTCATGCGGACGCATCAGCTACCTTGA
This sequence comes from Nicotiana noctiflora, assembly GCA_032618575.1. Lineage (NCBI taxonomy): Eukaryota > Viridiplantae > Streptophyta > Magnoliopsida > Solanales > Solanaceae > Nicotiana > Nicotiana noctiflora. Next base: position 893,497 of record JASVEL010003200.1, read on the forward strand.
CTATCCCGCAAAGTGCCTCTGAACAGCTACTGCATCAGGTCTGATGAGACGTACCTGGATCTGCACACAAGGTGCAGGGAGTAAAGTGAGTACTTCCAGACTCAGTGGTAATGAACAGGGGTAAGACAACGTAGATAAAAAATCACAATATAGCACTATGTAAAGATGTAATCAAATATCCTACAACATTCTCAATATCAACAGTAATTGTACTAACAAGTACCAACAAGACAGTATAACAACTATCAGATGTAGCTAAATGCGATGCAATGCATGAAATGACTGCTACGGCGCGTAGCCCGATCCAATTTGGGTACCCGTGCTCACTGTGGGGATTCAGACTCCGGAGGGGCTCCTACAGCCCAAGCACAATATCATGAATACGTTGCGGTGCACAGCCCGATCCACTACCAGTCAGCTAATATGCAAATACAGCCTCGCAGGCTCAAAAGTAGTTTTTGAAATCTCTTTTATCATTTTTTAGTAGAAAACAGTATATCAAAGTTCCAGAGTTTGGAAAATCAGAACGACAGTAATAGCTCCGGACTGGTAGTAAAAACTAGCATGTCAATATCACAGAAAACAATGATAACAATCCTCGCAGGATCCCAATAAATGGCTCACAACCCATAAATGTACACAACCATCCGACAAGAAGGTTCACCGGCTCAAGAATAGCCAATATCACAATATAATATCAACAAGTCAGACTAAGCCATACTCCCTAATCACAATCGACCCCGCACTCACAAGAGAGTACGTGTCTCGCCGCTATACAGCATCACAAAGTGGTACACTGGTGTTTCGAACTCGCTGGTCATCACCCACATCTATTACTCACCTCGACTCGGCTCGACGACTAATCCGCGATGCCCTTGCCACAAGAATCAACCTCCGCAGGCATAGAATCTGATCAAATATAGTGGAAATACATCAATATAGGCCAATGGGATGACACCCAGTCCAAACAATTCAATTTATACCAAAACCTACAAAGTTGCCAAAACCCGACTTTCGGTACGCTTCTTGAAAATTACGAAAGTTACATATTCGGAATCCTCGTCTCAACACGAGTCTATGCATATAAAATTTACCAAAATCGGACTCCATTTGCCCATTCAAATCAATGATTTTCCATAATTTAGGCCTAGGGATAAACCCCCCCTTTAATCTTCCATTAGCAGTGAAATACTCAAAGATTCCATGATAAAATAACGTAATTAGGCCAAAAACTTACCTCCGACAAATACTCGATGAATTCCCAGCAATCTCCCGTGAGTTTCTCTCCCTAAGACTCAAAAATGGTGAGTTTATGACTGAAAATGTGACTCGTCTGTTTCTAGAATTTAATTCACTGCCTCACCATTTAACTCTACGCGTTTGCGTTACATCTCACGCGTCCGCGATGCACAGTCCAACTTCCTCTTCGCGAACGCGACACCACCCCACGCGTTCGCGATGAACAATTCTTCAGCCGCCCAGATTTTACTCTATGCGAATGCGACATCTGGGACGCGAACGCGAAGCTTCCCTGCTTCCTCCTACGTGAACGCGACGTCCAGCATCGCGTATCTTTACCTGCCTACGTGAACGCGAACCTTGCCTCGCGAACGCGAAGGCTTAAAATCCTGCACAGATTCTGCAATTTTTCTGCAGATTTCTAAGTTCCAAAATGCACGAATGATGGTCCGAATTCACCCCGAGGCCCCCGGGACCCCAACGAAAGCCACCAACATACTCCAAAACACGATACAAACTTGTTTCAATCATAAAAACACGCCCTTAAACACAGAAACCATCGAATTATAGCGGATTCAAACCTAGGATTCAACTCAAACTTCCGAAACTAACATTCAATCAAAAACCCGACCAAACGACGTCCGAATGACCTGAAAATTTGCGGACATTTCAAAAATCACATAGCGAAGCTACAAAAATTGTCGGAATTCCATTCCGAGCCCCGGATCAAAATCTCACCTACCGTTTAGATTTCGCTAAAATTCAACCTTAGCCAATTCAAGCCTATTTCTACACCGGACCTCCAAATTCAATTCTGATCGCTCCCCTAAGTCACAAATCACCTCTCGAAACTAACCAAATCATCAGAATTCGATTCTGAGCCCTCTAACTAAATAGTCAACACCAGGTTGACTTTCCATATTCAAGCTTCCTTTCAAAAGGCTATTTGCCTCATTTTCAACCAGAATCACTCCTAACTCACCTGGCAGACTCTAACACTGATATAAAAGCGTAAAACATATAAATGCAAGGTAACAGGGTGGTAATTCCTGTGACGACGGGCCGGGTCGTCACAATCTCTCCCTGAGATCCTCCCAAACAAGATGCACACTTGATGTATAGACGATTTTGCTAATGTCATGATCCATTTTCACAATAGGTCATGAAGGCGCCCAACATCATTATCGGGCAAGTCAACGCGAAATTATAAATATGTTCTCCTTTTTACCTTTTTGCCAATTAGTTTCAGAAATCTATTAAATTAAGTTAAAAATAAAAAACAAGTAATAACCATTAAGTTACCCAAAAATAACTACGCAATTCCCAAAAGAATAATCTACTAAAGTGTGTGCCAAGACTTGGTGTCACAAGTTACGGGCAACTAGTAGAATATACAAAAGTACAATTGTATCCTACTATCCGAAATGGAATAGACAACAAAAATGAATAAGAGAAAACATGAGGGGAACATCTCACTGTGGAAGTCTCAGGATATGCTTAGTGATACGCACCAGACTGATAGCCAGATGTACATGCCTCAGACCCTGTACAATATAGTACAGAAGCGTAGTGTGAGTATATAAATAATATGTATCCAGTAAGTATCATGTCTAATATCGAAGAAGAAGAGATGATAAGTCGACTTGACACTTACTGGGGTCAAATTATATGAGATATAAATTACATTATGCGTGGATAAAAGTAATCAAATAGCACTATGTAGAAATAACTAACAGGTTCTCTCCTAAGTAATGTCACCACTGGAAATTAATTGAAGGCAATTAATAATCTAAATCATAGAAATTCTATATAAGAAGGCACAAATAGTGTCGAGGTCGTACGACCCGATCCAACATAAAGTAAATTGTGCACTGCCGAGGGTCGAGGACCGCGAACCATAGATACATCTATTATCCCTCTCGTGAATCAACAATGCGACGCAGTCACATGTAATTAAACACATCAACAGACCGACAATGACATATAACTGGAGAGAAATTTTCTCATTGAAGACATCTTCTCTTTTAACAACCAAGAATGGTCATGTCCTCTTAATTAATTTCATTTATCATAATCTCCACGATTAAACAAATCTAAATTAAACATAGAGTTGCAAAGACACCACATAAAACATATTTTTGGGTCCTAACTACCCGGACTTAGCACAATAGTAGCTACGTATGGATTCTCGTCACCTCGTGCATACGTAGTCCCCCCCCCCCCAGTTAATGACAAATTATTAGATTACATCATCTATGAGGACGATTCCTTCTTACAAGGTTAGATAGGAGACTCACCTCGCTCCAAAGTGCACTTCCAATACCAAGAATGAGCTCGAACCCTCAATTTGAAGCGGAATGATTCAAAACTAGTTAAACGAGGTTGGAACTAGTCAATACATGCTTACATGATCATATTCTAACTATTTAAGCAAATTCCCACCCTTAATCACAAACTTCCTAAACTCCGACCCCGGGTCCACGTGTCCGGATTCCGAAACTTTTCAAGTGAAGTTGTTCATCATAACCCAAGGATCAATAATATAATGATTTCTAATTCATTCAATAATAAATTTCATGGTCAAATTAAACTCTGGTCAAAACACTCGATTTTTTCTCTAACCCCGTAATTTCACCTTAATACTAGTGTTTAATCTACCTAAGACATAAGTATTAAACTAGAAATAGATAGAACAAACTTACCTCAAGATGCTAGGTGACGATCTTCTCTCAAAAGCTCTAAAATCACTCAATGGAGGAGTGAAATATGGCAACAATAAACTTAGAACCCATAATAATTGAACTCACTACTTTAGAAATTTTCGCATCTGTGGTCATGGGACGACATCTTCGGTCCCGTATCTGTGAGGAAGTGGTCACATATGCGGACGTTGGCCAAAAGGGCTAGGACCACTTCTCTGGCCTTGGAGCCGCTTCTGCGGTTCGAGTGCTGCTTTGACGATTTGGCCCGGCCTTCCCTAGGACGCATCTATGATAGATGGACCGCATATGCGGTCTCGCACCTGCGGTCCACCAACTGCATGTGCGATTATGACAGAAGCAACAACTTCAGCACTTCTCAAAAATTTCAAATTCACTCGAGCCTCGTCCGATTGATGCTCGAGGCTCCCAGGCCCCACCCAAATATATCGACAAGTCTAAAATCATGAAACGGACACACTCAAACCTTCGGAACGCCCTAAAGAACACTAAATCTAAGAATCATCCCCTATAACAAATTGAATAAAATTTATGAACTTCAAGTTCTTAATTTTCTTATAACGAGCCAAAACGCCCTTAAACTACTCAAATTGACACCAAATTTTATGGGCAAGTCTTAAAAGTTATATTGGACCTCTATTATGCTTCAGAACCAACTAACGAGCCTGATACCAATGTGATCAATCATTAATTAGTTTCTTTAAATCCATAGAATTTCAATTTAACAATTTTTAAAAAAAATTTATTACTCGGGCTAGGGACCTCAGAATTTGATTCCGGGCATATGCCCAGGTTCCATATTTACTTGCGGACCCTCCGAAACCGTCAAAATACGAATCCGGACCCGTTGCTCAAAATATTGACCAAAGTCAAACTTATCCTTTTAAGAAAATCCGAAGGAGTCAAATGTGCATATTTCAATCCAAACTCTTCCAAATCCCGAACCAACTATCTCCGCAGGTCATAAATTAGTAAAGCAAGCATAGAGAATTTTAATTTGAGGGAACAAGGTTCTAAAAGTCAAACGACCGGTCGGATCGTTACAACTAAGTAGGTCTTGAGACACACTATTCATGATCCATGCATGAGAGCACAATTGCATTGCAAGTCTCCCAAACCTCATGAAATTCTATGTCAAATGACTCCTTCTTACAGCTACCAGTGATAAATCCCAATTTTTTCTTAGCTTGAAGAGCAATTCGTATCGACCGCCTCCATAATCCATAATTCTCTGCTCCCATGAGCTGAACATGAATTAACACAGATCCAAGAGTGTCGAAAAGATGAACATACACTGGATGAGTGTGATCGATTTTTGAGGTACTCATTCTAAAGAATTTCAACAAAATTGACGAAGAATTTTGAAAATAAAAAACGAATTAGAGTACATCGTCTTTCAGCTACACAATGGTTTCGATAAGCAGAATCATCACCCGCTCTGATACCATATGAACTTCACTGTGGTCTAGCTTGAATCAGTGAGAAATAATGGAGAATTAGGGCTAGCTGCCCAACGAGAAAGGAGAAGGTTATAGAGAGAAAATTTCTGCATATGTATTAGACTGAAAATGATTTTAATACACTGTGAAAATGATCTTACATGTCTATATATACACATACTAACCGTCCTCACTAACAACTAATATCCACGTGTTACTTATACATATGTACTAACCACTAACAGTTTAGTTATTCTGACAAGGTCCTAGTTGTTTTATTGAGAGCTTGTCGCAGTGAAACACCAAATTATTTTTCAAGATGCAGAGATTGTAAGAATGAAACACTTTAAGTAAAATTATTGCCACCTTTTTTCTGTTCCCTTTAATTTCACTTCTCTTTTCCTTGTTTAAATAAATCATGGGTAATGTAAATTTTTAGCAGAGGCAAAAATATTTAGGTACTTTCTTCCCATTTATTTATGATTTGATAGAGAGAGTTATCTCGTATTTGTGTTGGTGGAAGATAACAAATATTTCGTACAATTAATTGAAATACTCGTAAATTTGTCCGAACACCAGGATTAAATTTTTTTTCAGTTAAAAAACAAAAAGGGAACCGTAGCATATAGTGGTGTACTTTGTGATTAAAATTACGAGGGGTTTTTTCAGTCTTCTTGACTAGTTCAATTTCTGAACATCTTTTTAACGCCAAGTAGTCAACAGTCAAAACCATATACTAATATTTGTGAATGAATCAAAGTCGCATGCAGCAACACGTTAGGAAAGGGCTATAAATACACAAAAACATCATTATATTTTCATTACAAAAATTCATATGGTACTACTCCTCCATTCTCTAGCTTATAATTATTGAACAAATTAAATCAACATGGCAACACAAAATAACATTTTTGCTACTTCTTGTTGTATAATCTTGTTTCTATTTTTGTTCTTAAGCTTTGAAACAAGTGAAGCAAAAAGAATTCGTAAACACGACGAAAAAGAAGAAGGTGTTTGGAGGGAAAATGGACAATTTCTTCTGTTGCCATCTCTACAATGGCGTCCAGTTCGTCCTCCCAGATCAAACCCCGGCACCAATTCTTTGACAATCGTGACAAGTCAGATATCAGAAAGAAACTTTGCAGGTCGTAAAGAAATTTCTCATCCTCCTTTCAATAACGAGTATCCACAACAGAGACAAATTTTTACCCGACACTTATGCTAATTGGAAATAGTAGGTATCTAGCAGAATCACAAAAGTTGGCATGAAAAAATATTATTAACTGATAGTATTGTGCAAAATAATTGTTTATTTATTTGTATACATTCTGTATCGCCCATCATGCTTTACAAATGAAGCATTAGATGGGGAGGAATAAGAATGGCCAATGTACTAATTATTCATTAGTTCTTTATTTATTTGTTTCAATGAAAAGTTAGACAAATTCGAAATCTCTACATAAGTGAGTATTATTCGAGAGGAATTAACATATAGAAATTAAACTAAGAGATTTTAAATAGAGCCTAAGTATGTAATTTTGTGAAATGTTTGCTGTTAATTAAATTGGTGAAATATGATCAAACGCTATAAATATACAAGCACGTTTGATGTTCTGCCAAAAACGCATATATTTTTTCATTGTTGCTTCAAGTTCTAGTATTTTTAATCGTCATTTAGTATTAATTATGTTGTTTTGTGCCTAATATTATATTTTAATGGTATAGGAATAAAGCGGTATGAAGGCAAAGAGATTTGGAACAAAATTAAATTAAATATAAAAGAAAAAAGAAGGAAAAAAGAGAAGCGACAAAAAAAAAGAGGACATCATCATTATCCTTTAGCGCCAGGATCAGCGCTTGGCGTTGGCCTGGACGCTGTGTTGCGGGGATTTTTCAAGTTTGTTCGGGAAAGGGTTATTTCGGCCTTATATGACTTAACTCGTATAAAAGAGGTCATAAATGTAATTTGGAGAGGATAGAATATACCTTGAAGAAGAATTTACGTGGCGCAACACATACCACGCTTGGAGGAGGCTTTTAACTAGTTTTTCATCTCTTCTCTTCCTTTAATTTCATAGTTTCTTAGTTCTAAAATTTTATGTGCTACATGAACGGTGTGGTTTGAAGCTTGAATTGTCTTTGTTATTTTATCATATTGGTTTATTTATTCAATCTTGCGCTTACTTATTTGATTGCTTGATCACCAATTGAATACTATTTACGAATCTAGGATTGAACTCGGGAAAAGAAATTCTAGATTGCATATAAGATTGAGTAGGGAAAGATATTAACTCTGGGGGGAGGCGAGTTTGCGGTTAGGATAGGAATCTACCTAATCGCCTTGCTTGGTTATTATACGGAAATTATAAATGTATTCTTGTTAATCCAAATTCCACAAAAATATAGGCGTTAGGTTATCTTGAATAGGCGAGTTGTACTTTTGGAGAAGGTTACGAGCAATATTAACCCTGCCAACCAATAAACTTTGATAAATTAATTAGACGATTTAAGTGGAAAATTCAACGGGATTGTTAGCTAACCCATATCTCTAGAATATTTACTCATATTGAATTCGTGTCTAATTTCACCAACTTGTTTGCTTTAATCTCTTAATTTGTTACTCTAGATTAATTTTAGTTAAATATTCAAATGTTAGGATTCGCTTGAATACATTAATTATTTGGTTTAATTTAGTTGATAGTTAATCACAAGTCCCTGTGGGTACAATATCTGAACTCTACAATCCTATATTACTTGTCGACCACGTATACTTGTGTGTGCGCTTGGGAGTAACAAATTTTTGGCGTCGTTCCTACTAAATTACACTTTTACTATTATCTTTACAAGTTTTATTTTTTTCCTTGTAAATATTTTTAATTTTATAACTATTTGATTTATTTTTCTCTTTGTGTGTTTCTAGTTCTCTCAGCATGATATCTGTGGATGAAGCATACAGAGAGATAAGGTTATTGATGAAAACACATGGTTGATAAAAGATTTTTATGGCCCATTTTTTGGGCTTGTCATGACCTGTATCTTGGAAGTCTGAATTTCAATATGGGAGTAAGGATTGTTATTGTGATGAATATTATCGATTAAGAGAATATGCGCAATGACATTGTTTGCTAACAACATTGTTAAATGATTGGTCTAAGGAGAGAGTTAATCTTGCACAAGAATTTGATAGGTTTAGCTTAAATGTGCGGAACTTGGAAGCAAATATGAGTGAAAGGTTGATGCATGTAACGTCCAACAATTTAGTGAGATGAGTGAAGCTGGAAAAGATCTTCCAGACCAAATTGAGGGGCTAAAACGAGAATACCAATTGTTAATCCAAAACATTATTAATGATGCCAAGATTGACTAAGAGTATAAAATTGAGGATGTAAAAACTAATACAATTTTGGAGTTAGAGAATATTTGACCTCACTCTAAATACTTTTCAACATCATGTTTGGCTTGTGACATGAGAATTGATCCAGCCAAGCATATACAGGAGTCAATGGATGAGGAACAAAGTATTTATTGTGAAATTTGCCTCACCAAGGAAACAAAAAACGACATTCCTCACTTAAGGGCCAAGAAGTGCAAGATGCGATATCTATTGCTCGGTTCTTTTATTTTTATACCACCGCCCCAGAAACGTGATAGAAAAATTGATGCAAAATTGGGGAAGGAATTAATATCTTCGAAGTGGAAGGAAAAGTGCTCAATGTGATGGCGGCATGCCACAATGTTAAATCAAGCACCTGTTGGGAGGCAACCCAATTTTATTTTTCTCTTTTAGTTTTGCTTATTTTTTTATTGCGTCATTTGTAGTGTTCTTTTTGTATTTTGTAGGAGTACGAGCATGGAGTCAAAGCAAATAGGCATGTGCAAAAGCGAGCAGGTACGGTTGAAATTAAGTGTAAGTTACCCACACAAATGATCAAAGCTGGGAGAAGTGTGAGTATTCCGTGAGCTGCTAATATTTCGGCCGTTGGTCTACAGGAAATCTCTTTTACACTATTATTTTTTTCCGTGTACATTGAAGATATTGCACAATTTTAAGTGTGGGGTGAGGAGATTGTTTCGATGATTTTCTATGCTATCTTAGCTTAGTTGTAGTACTCGTTCTTATTGTAGTAGCTTTTGATTAAAAAAATGAAAAAAATAGACAATTGGGACTTTTCCCGACGATGGATTTTTTGCATACCTTTCTTGAGGGAATGAGGTCCAAACAAAAAATTTAAAAATATTTTATTTATAGTTTTATTAAGATAATAATTCCCCTTGGTTTTTTTTACGTCGGTTCTTTTTCAGGGGATGTAACTTGAACCGGATAAATATTTTTTTTTATTTTAGTATTTTTTTAGGAGTAGGAAAAGAGAGAAGATAAACTTATGTAACTTGTTAGATACTAGCATTTTTAGGCCTGAGTTTGAGAAGTACTTTTCTCTAAGTGCTCGAGTAATGAATAAAATAGCAGACTTTCTGACACCTAAGCTCAAGGTTGTGACTCTGTATATAGCTTATTTTTATTTTGTTGTTCTTTATGATCTTATCTGTCTTAGAGTAGAATTGATCCATCTGGATTGATACTTGTTCCATGTGTGGTGAGGATTACATATATTCCATGATATGCATCTTAGTCTAGAACTTACCCTGCATGTTATTAAAGCGAAATAAAAGTGGTTCTCTGGTTAGAAGATGATAATAGGCTTTCTTTGATGTGTCTTGTCAATTCTAGCCTTTTCAGATATTGTACCACTAGTTAGCCCTTTGAGCATGTAGCCTTTTGTTTGAAAGCCGTATTTTTACCTTGGCCCGTTTGTTGAATCCCTAGTTTTTGCACCTGACTTCCTTGAGCATTGTTGCTTAGACTGTGCTATTAAGTGCTAAATTTGAAGAAAGGGATGATTAAGTGAAAATAATGACTAACAATAGCTAAAAAGTGATGAAAAGAACGTCTTGAAAGGAATGTGACATGAAAAGAGAATGAAAAAAAATGTATTTAAAAAATGAAACGTTCTTGATATGAGAAAATATTTGTGAAAAACTTGACAATGAGAGGGCTGAAAAATAAAGTGAAAAGTAGAAAATAATGGGTGATAAAGTCAATACGTGCAAAGTACTTTGGGAAGTGTAAGTCACTATTATATAATTTTCCTACGCGTCTCTTAGCCAACATTACAAAACATTAAAGTCTTACTTGATTCTAGTCAAACATGCTTAATTAGTAAAGATGTACATAATGGGCAAGCCTACGGTTCTTTGTGCATACATGTGAGTGCGGGAGTTGTTCTTTGATGCTAAGTCCTTAAATTATATTCATTCTTTTATTTGAGTGTATGAGCTATTTTTTGTTGTGAGGGCACTTGTTTTATTATAGATATGTGATGTTATTAGCTTCTTTTGACAGATTAGGTAAGCCAGCTTAAATTTGGTTAGTCAGAGTCCGTCTTTGAGGTTAGAAAGTTAGAATTTTCGTTTGTTTATGACTCGTATATCTTGCACGATGACCAGGAATTATATATCTAATAGTTTGAGATTTTATAGGGTCTAATTGTTAGTATCTACCGAAGTGGTGGTATTTATTGGCCTGATTCATTGAGAGTGGTTTTAATGCTTACTCGAGGATGAGCAAGATTTTAAGTGTGATGTGTGGATGATAGAACATTGATTCAGTTCCGATATTGAGGAACTTTGTCAGATGCGTTTCTTGTGGCCGAGCTTGAGGCTATACATGTTTATGGTAATGAGCAACTTGACTCGATGTGCATTTCTTTTGCGAGGGTTTTCTGTGGATCGGGTGGCACGCCGCCACAGGTATGGTTATTTGGATCGGGTGGCACGCCGCCACAGGTATGGTATCTGGATCGGGTGGAACGCTGCCACGGGTATGTCATTGGAGCATATTGCACGCCGCAACAGTGTAATGTGAAAATAGACTTAGTTATATGTTACCTTGTGTACAATACTTCCTGGCTTTTGAGGAAAGGTCCGTATTGGGTATCTGTCACGACCCGGATTCTTCCCCCAACATAGGGATCATGATGGCGCCTACTCGTGGTAGCTAGGCAAGCCTCTTTATTCATACTATTCTGTTTTTAACAATGTTTCATATTCAATTTAACATTCAAAACCATAACCTTAGTTAAACAAGTGCGGAAGACTTTATAAAAATAGTAATAAGCAGTTTCAAAACGAAATAGTACTGAAATCCTCTACCCAAGACGTGGAGTCACCAACTCACGAACTACTACATGAATACTACACATAAAGGTCTGAAAGAAATATAACATAATCTGTTTGTCTCGGAACAAGGAGACTACGAATAATGACATAAATAAAAAGAAGAGAGACGCCTGGCCTGCGGACGCCTGCAAGCTACCTCGGTCTCAAGTATGATCAACTCCCACGCAAAAGATCTACTGCTGTTGCTCCTGATCGAAACCTGGACCTGTGCAAAAACGCACAGAAGTGCAGTATCAGCACAACCGACCCCATGTGCTGGTAAGTGCCCTGGCCTATCCCGGCGAAGTAGTGACAAGCCTAGGACCAGACACCCACATAAACCTGTGCAGTTCTATATATATATACCACAAGATAACGAGAAATAATCAAGTAATAACACAATAAGGAATATCACAGAAGAATTCAACAGTTAACAACGATCATTAAATCAACAAGGAAAAATAAGTATAATGAGAAACAAGTAATGTCAAGTCAATGAAATAGCAATTAAAGTGCACGGCATCACCCTTCGTGCTTTTACTCTCATCCTCACCAAATAAGCAAATAAAGTGCATGGCATCACCCTTCGTGCTTTTACTCTCATCCTCACATCCATGGTACGGCATGATCCTTCGTACATGGTTCAATAACAAGGCAAGACATGATCCTTCGTGCATAATCAATAACATGGCACGACATTAACCTTCTTGCATAATCAATAACAAGGCACAGCATCACCCTTCGTACATTATCACTCTTCCTCACCCAAATAACAATCACACTTAAGGGCAGAGAATGAAAACAACAAATCATGAACCGTCCCGGCAAGGGACACAATAATCATCACAACAATTCCCGGCAAGGGCAATCAATATCTCACTGCAAGTATAAACAACGACTCACGGTCATGCTAGACGCCAGTGTATGGATGCTCGTCACCACAGCCCATACACCGCACTCGATCACATAGCACATAGCACATAATCCTATTCACTCAAGCTAGGATAGAACAAACACTTACCTCTAGCCTTGAAGTCCAAATTACTCTTCAATTATAGCTTTTTCCCCAAATTTCCGCCTTAAACTAGCTCGAATCTAATCACAATTGATTCCATTATATTAATAAATACTAATTAACTTGGTTTGAATGCTTAAAAATGGTTTTCTCAAAGTTTACCCCAAAATTTCCCAAAACGCCCCTGGCCCACGTGGTCGGAACTCGGGGTTCGGACAAAAATCCGGTTACCCATTCCCCCACGAGTTCACATATATGATTTGTTTCAGAATCGGACCTCAAGTCGAGGTCCAATTGCTAAATTCATGAAAACCCTAGGTTCTACCCAAAAACATGGATTTCTACCATGAAAACCTCTGATTCTTATTGAAAAACATGATTAATGTTGTTAGGAATTGAAAGATTTAAGTAAAAAGTGACTTACAATTGCTTTGGAGTGAATTTGGTCTTGAAAGCTCGTGTGTGGTGTGAGGGCTTTTGAAAAAGTGAAGAATGAACTGAAATTTCGTTTAAGTACAAAATTGCACAGCTGCGGATATCGCAATTGCGAACAAATTTCGCAATTGCGAACACTACAGGGTTGGGGACAGTCATGGTCGCATTTGCGACATAATGTTCGCATTTGCGAACAAGCTAGGCTTCTGGGTTTTGTTGCAATTGCGACAAATACTTCGCATATGCGAAACCAGGCAGCATACTGAAGGCCTCGCATTTGCAAGGTTAAGTTCGCATTTGCGAACTCTGGCCTAGGTCGGCGAGTCTCGCATTTGCGAGATTTCCTTCGCATTTGCGAAGGTGAGCCTACTTGCCCAGGATCGCATTTGCGACCCTTTGTTCGCATTTGCGAACTTGGCTTGTTTCTGGCAGACATCGCATTTGCGATAAAGGGTTCGCATTTGCGAACCCAGCCTTGACCTGTCATCTTCGCATTTGCGAGAAATTCTTCGCAATTGCGAAGCCAACAGCTGGGTGAAAAACCAGCAGTGCAAAAATTTAGAAATTGATCCTACGGCCTATCAAATCTTTACCCGAGCCCCCCGAGCTCCCAACCAAACATGTACACAACATCAAAAATACATTACGAACGTGTTCGTGCGATCACATCGCCAATATAACATCGTTTTCATCGAATCAAGCCTCAAGTTCATGATTTTCATACCTTTGGTTTTCAAACTTTTCAAACTTGGAACTCAAGGTCCAAAACATATCAAACGACATCCGAATGTCACCAAACTTTGCAAAAAGCACATATATAATATTTAAGACTTGTACCGGGCGTCGGAACCAAAATACGAGCCCGATACGATGGTCATTTAATTCATTTTCCTTTAATAATTACAGCAAAAACAATTTCACAGAAAAATTCATAACTTGGGCTCTAGGCCTCAGAATTCGACTCTGGACGCATGTCCAAGTCCCATATTTTCCTACGGACCTTCCGGGACCGTCAGATCTCGGGTCCGGGTCCGTTTATCAAAAATATTGATCGAAGTCAACTATATCAATATTAATATTATTTTTCTCCAAATTTTTCATAAAATTCATATTTTCTATCACAACTTTTTCCGGCTACATGCCCGGATCGTGCACGTAAATCGAGGCAATATAGAATGAGGTTTTCAAGGCCTCGGAAGTGTATAACAAATGAGGAAAACAAGTGATGACCTCATTGGGTCGTCACATCCTCCACCTCTAAAACAACCGTTCGTCCTCGAACGGACAAGAGAAGGAAGTACCTGAGTCGGGGAACAAATGTGGGTAGCGGCTCCGCATATCAGACTCGGACTCCCAGGTCGATGCCTCAGGAGGCTGACCTCTCCACTGAACACGCACAGAAGTGTAACTCTTCGACCTCAACTGTCGAACCTGCCGGTCTAGAAAAGCCACCGGCTCCTCCTCGTAGGATAAATCATTGTCCAATTGGATAGTACTGAAGTCTAACACATGTGTGGGATCGCCGTGGTATCTCCGAAGCATAGATACATGAAAAACTGGATGCACGGCTGATAAGCTAGGCGGCAGAGCTAGTCTGTAATCCACCCCTCCCACTCGGTCTAGAATCTCAAATGGGCCAATATACCTAGGACTGAGCTTGCCCTTCTTCCCGAACCTCATCACGCCCTTCATAGGCGACACTCGGAGCAATACTTGCTCACCAACCATGAAATCTACATCTCGAACCTTACGATCCGCATAAGTCTTCTATCTGGACTGAGCTGCACGCAATCTCTCCTGGATAGTCTTGACCTTATCCAAGGCCTCCTGAACTAAGTCTATACCCAATAACCGAGCCTCTCCTGGTTCAAACCATCCAACTGGTGATCGACATCGCCTACCATACAACGCCTCATACGGGGCCATCCGGATGCTAGACTGGTAGCTGTTATTGTAGGCGAACTCTGCTAATGGCAGAAACGGGTCCCACGAGCCTCCGAAATCAATGACACGGGCTCGAAGCATGTCCTCTAGAATCTGAATAGTCCTCTCGGACTGACCATCTGTCTGAGGATGGAAAGCTATACTCAGCTGAACCTGGGTGCCTAACTCCTGCTGGACCGCTCTCCAGAACCGCGAGGTAAACTATGTACCCCGATCAGAGATAATAGATACCGGCACCCCGTGAAGTCGAATAATCTCCCTAATGTAAATCTCTGCTAACCTCTCCGATGAGTAGGAGACAGATACTGGAATGAAGTGTGCTGACTTGGTCAGCCTATCAACAATGACCCAAATAGCATCAAATTTCCTCCGAGTCAAAGGAAGTCCAGTAACAAAGTCCATAGTGATTCGCTCCCATTTACACTCGGGAATTTCAATCCTCTGGAATACACCACCAGGTCTCTGGTGCTCATATTTCACCTGCTGACAATTTAGACACCGAGCGACATACGCAACGATATCTTTCTTCATTCTGCGCCACCAATAGTGCTGCCGTAAGTCTTGGTACATCTTCGCGGTGCCCGGGTGTATAGAATACCACGAACTGTGGGCCTCCACTAAGATCAACTCTCGAATCCCTTCAACATTGGGCACACAAACTCGACCCTGCAATCTCAATACCCCATCATCATCTAGATTTACCTTTGTGGCACCTCCCCGCTGTACTGTATCTCTCAAATCACACAAATGAGGATCATCGAATTGCCTCTCACGGATACGCTCTAATAGAGAAGAATGAGCGATCGTGCAGGCTAACACCCTGCTAGGCTCAGAAATGTCTAATCTCACGAACCGGTTGGCTAAGGCCTGAACATCTAGAGCAAATGGTCTCTGACTGACCGGAATGAATGCAAGACTACCCATGCTGGCAGACTTTCTACTCAATGCATCGGCCACCACATTGGCCT